>CM022885.1:20614733-20626201 GCA_012654025.1 Pachypsylla venusta
CGTGTACCTTATGAGGTAATTTTTGGCCCAATTTCGATTTTTGGCGGGTCTGTAGCTTCTAAACGCCCCCGGTCTGGCAACTAAGAAGGCGGGTTTTGACATTACCCCACCGATGCACTTCCAGCCCACGGGTCAAAAATTTTATACCTTATGAGGTAAGATATGGCTAGCCAGCTCCCGAACTATACCATTATTCCGAAAATGGAAGGAACTGTTGATTTTAAGAGGAAAACCTCTACAACAACAGCAATGTACCTAAACACCCAAACTGTTACAATCCAAGTTCTCAATCTCAAGGAGGTAAATAGAGAAGTAACATGGTAGGACGTGTAGCAGTAGAGTTGGACGAGTAGAGATTAGATTTTGAATCCCTCATGCGGGATTTGAACTTAATCCCGCGGGATACGCATTATTTAATATTATAAGGAGAAAAGTTCTGAGTAGGTAGGTATATCCTCATACATGCACCATCTACGCTAACTGCTAAGTCATACACTTTTACATATATTTACCTGATCTTTTTTCTGATCTCGAAAGGAAAAAGAAGAAATAAAAACATTTTTTTTTTTTTTTAATCAAAACACTAGTACTCAATAATGAACCTTTGGAATCGTCACGAAAAAAAAAAAAAAAAAAAAAAAAAAAGTTTACAAAAATGAAAAAGAGAATACAAAAAAAACTATAAAATACAATTATTCAAATAGCAATTCAGGGATTTCCAAATCCTGGGCTTGGAAAAATAGATTACGCTGGTAGAGATAGAATCAAAAATCGACTTAGCTAAAATCACGGAGAGTGACAATATTCGACTAAAACAAACATACGTCATAGAAACTTACCATCCTCAAATGAAAACGGATAGCAAGCTTCATCTTTCACATCACCTTCCTCTGTTAAATTTTTGGGGTCTTTTTTGACTTCCAGTGCTTGTTTTTCTTCAAGAATTTTAAATTTCTCTCTCATTGGGTTTAATTTTTCTTGAAGTTCTGAAGAACAAAGCTCATAAGCGTCAAAATCAATTGGAAATTTAATGTCTTTTAATATTTTAGCATTTATTCTTCCTTTTTCCTTGTAATAGAATCGGACAAACTGTACAGTCAAGTAGGCAGGTAATCTTTTTACTTTAGACTGAAAAAAAAAAATATTTAAGTAAATTAGCGTGTAGAACCCAGATGAATTGAACTTAACATAGTGTTAATGCAATTCTAAAAATCAAGTCATACCTACCTAAGAACAAAAAGAAATTTTAAAAATAAAAAAAATTAATTTAACTTCCTCCACGATGACTAGAATCAACGCACCAGAACGACTTGTAACACATACCAACAAAATTCCAGTCAAGGGTCACAAAAACCTTTTCGATTATCTCGAAAGCGACACCTGACAGGGCATCCTGGACAAGAAACGAGGGATTTTCGAACACGCGGGATTTTTCCCATTTGCGGCTTGCAATTTGCAATCTCTCCGTTTCTCCGACCTCCTCTTTTGTTTTCAACTTTTTAAGTTTACTTGTTAGCATTATTGACATATTTTAACCCCTCTGGACAGGTTAGGAAACGTTTTTATGGCCATGCCTTGGTGAGCAATCTTGCTTGAACACGATACTTTTTGAAAGTGATTAAAAAGGGGAAAAGTAGTGGGATTTGGGAAAAAGGGATTTTTTCCTGTCCAGGTTGCCCTGTCATATGCCGCACTCGGTTATCTCATATCAACCTATTTCTACCTTTTTTAAACTTGAATCTAGTAATGAGAAGAACAGTAAAATCAACTGTTCATCTCATTGTAAGATTCCGATTTAGAAAAATGGTACAAATAAGTTGATACGAGGAACGGCGCTACAANAAAAAAGGATTTTTTCCTGTCCAGGTTGCTCTGTCATATGCCGCACTCGGTTATCTCATATCAACCTATTTCTACCTTTTTTAAACTTGAATCTAGTAATGAGAAGAACAGTAAAATCAACTGTTCATCTCATTGTAAGATTCCGATTTAGAAAAATGGTACAAATAAGTTGATACGAGGAACGGCGCCACAAGAACGACATAAATAAAAAATAGGTTGCATATTAACTTAAAATAGGTTAAGAGGATGACCTAAAGTTAATATGACAACCTATTTTTTAAGTTGCCATATTAACGAGGCAAGGTCGAATATTGCTGTCACCTTCGATTTTTACCAAAAAATAATCTAGAAATGAGAAGAACAGTTGGTTTTAAGAACCTCACCACATCAACAAAGAAATTAATTTAAAATAACTTCATGTACCAATTAAGTATAATAAAAATGACCGCTTTCATCTATTGAGCCATTTTAAGGTAGATTAAATTTAACGAAAGAAAGTCCTGAGGGATGCTCTGGGTATGCGGTGAGGTGCCTTGGTAACTTTTGCCTCTCCTTCGGGGGCAGGGGATAATATTGCATTAAATATTATTAGGTAACGAAATTATTTTATTTATTTGTGATATATTAATTTTGTATGACGTCATACACAAACTTTTGGTGTATTATGTATGTTAAATTGAAATACATTCCCGTACGTTAAAAATGTAAAAAAAAAATACTTTAAACTTTGATGTAAGACTTTTTCAGAAGAAGTATTCACACTCTCTATCCTGAAAAAGCATTACGATGAAAATTTAAAATATTTTCAAAAAAATCCTTCCAACAAAATTTTGATAAAATCATCAAAGACTTTTAATACTTACAGTTTTTAAATAAACAGCATCTCTATCTAACGTTGGCGACCTTTTCGTGATTTGTTCTTGTAGTTTCTGAAAATCAAAACAAATAAATAAGTTATGTAAAGCTAAAACAAAATACAGAAATCTGACGGGTTGTTAAGTTTTTAGATACTAAAAATCCCGCATATCAGGTTATAGTCAGGCAAATTGCCTCCATGGCAGATACTGGTTTGAATACTCATTAAGCATTCAAACAAGGTAATTGATGCATCCGCTAGCTCCTAAGTATACCATTAGAAATGATGGAGAAACTTCAGAAATAGACTCCACCAGTGTATCGATAATGGAGGTCGTAATTTGAATGGTGTACTCTTCAAAACAGCATGATTCAAACATTTCCAGATAATAATGCATCAACAAAAGTTATGTAATGTTTTTTTAATCGACGCCGAAGTGTTCATACTATGTGGCCAGTTTGCCAAAAAATGGCTGCAACTCAAAAACATTTTTTTTTTTTTTTAGTTCTGATTTTTCGAGGACTTGTGGTTTTTGGGAGGTCCATCAACGTCAATTCTTCGATAGTTCATGCCGTTTTGGACAAATACGAGGTTTGTCCAGAAAGTATCCGACCTGCATTCATATCTTCGCGCTAGAGCGCTCTCTGCAGGGTATGAGCATAAACAGTAGACCCCCATGAACTCCCTGAATACCGTAGTTACCGGCTGAACGCCTTGGATCGCGCGCGGCGTGTGTTTATGTCCAAAGTATTTTTTCCGTTCGTCGCATTCGTTTACTGATGAAAATGACAGAAAGAACAGATCAACGAATTTGCATCACGTTTTGCTTCAATCTCCAGAAGAGTTGTACGGAGACGATTGAAATGAAGGTCTTTGGGGACGAAAATATGGGCAAAACACATATGAAGGCGTGGTATAGGCGATTTAAAAATGGCCGCACATCTATTGACAGTAACCCTCGTTCTGGCCGACCTTTGCCGACAACACTAGAAACATCGAGCGTGTGCGACTTACGATTAAAGGTGATCGTCGATTGACTTGCCGTGAACTAAAAAATGATCTCGGAATACCGAAAAGTACTGTTTGGGAAATTTTAACCGAGAAACTTGAAATGACTCGCGTCTGTGCGAAATTCATTCCAAAATTGCTAACGACGGAGCAGAAAGACCTTAGCTCTGAAATCACTCAGGACAACTTTGGAAATGGTCAGTGATGATGAAAATGTCCTTAAGAAGGTTATTACTAGTCCCTGTGACTATTGGATTCCTAAAATTGAAAATGACGCTCAAAGGAAAGCGGTTCGACGACATCGAGACAATTCAGAGTAATCCGACACGCGAGCTGAAGGCCATTCCACACGGCTGGGAGCGTGTGGTTCAATCAAATGGGGACTACTTCGAAGGATGCCACTGCCCGGTTGACGAATAATAGCACCAATGCGGAGATATGAAGGCGAAGGCAGGTCGGATACTTTTCGGACACACCTCGTATACACAGATACACACACAAAACATTTTCATTAGATTCTGTTGCCCGAAACATAGAAACAACATTTGTTGATACCGACACCCATACTCATACTATCCTTTGATGTTTTAGCTTACACTTTTCAGTCCAGACAACATGTATTTAACATCTGTTGAAATATAGCAACTCAGCTGCAAAAAATTTTCCGTCGTACGGGAAATGGGTTCTGTATCAGATTCTGAACACTTGAGCTCAACATCCATGACGACGTTGAAATATTGCTCAATCAGGGACCTGAAACACACATTCATAGTAATAGGTGGAACAAACTCAAAAGCTCAGTTGGTTGAGCCTGTAGGCTATTGGTTCGAATCCAACCCAATCACCGCCTCATGGAAATACTGGTCATAGTAGATCTAAACAAAGGTCGCATTGATAATTGTTATTGGTCTCAATAGAGACCTGCAACCAGTTTAATAATAATAAATGTCGCAGTGATAATTGCAATCAGTCTCAATAGAGACATGCAACCAGTTTAATTAATAATAAAGGTCGCAGTGATAATTGCAATCAGTCTCAATAGAGACCTGCAACCAGTTTAATTTTTTTTTTTTTTTTTTTACTTTTCTNTTTTTTTTTTTTTTTTTTAATTTTAACGCAAACAATTTGCCTTACAAAAATTTACAAGTTTAATAATAATAATATAAAACTTCTTTAGACATCACTAACTCATTGAAATAACTTATCTATGAATTGAGGATACTCGTTAGAAAAAAAGCAGCCCTCTTTTCACAAAAAAAAGCATCCCACTTTTCACAAAATTCCAATGAATTTGACAGTACCTTCTGAGATTCTGCAAATGAGCATCAGCAGACGCGGGAATCATTATTTTTTCAGTCTCAATATTCACAACACAACTATTAAGTATAGATCCAATAACCCCTTTTTTCCCCTACATTATAATAAATTTATTTTTCTCTTTCTGAGTAAACATGCGACAATCAATTCTGAGTAAACATGCGACATATATGGCGTTATCTTAACAGCAATCCATATACTCGATGAGTGCAGTAAATATAACTCATGGAAAAAAATAAGTTAACTCAGAAACTGTCAACATGTTAAAATTCATACACCAAACAGAGGTTTTGACACTAATGTAACAAATTGAAGTGGTGTATATGACCGTAGCAGTTAAACGCACAACTATAAAATAATACATTTTAAGTCCCCCAAGATAGTTGGTTCTTCTTACCGGGGCTACCCGTGTCCTCGGGCACGGCCAAAAACCATCAACACCGTTCCGACGACAACTCACTGTGTTTTCCCTCTCAAAGAGTTGGTATATAAATCCTTGCTAAACCCTGAAGTATCTGATCGTTGTCGTCTATGCTGGTTGCTCATGATGTAAATCATGAGCACCCAGCAACTATCCATCAAACCCAACTAATCTAGAGCCGTCGGCATTATGGACAGATTCTGTTGGAGAGGCCGCCTTTCTTGGCCTGGAGACACAGTGAGAGTCGTTGAGACCGTTAACAACAACAATACATTTTAAATTAAAAAAAATCTGAGTAGGTAGGAATTTTTTTAAAAAAACTTTCTTGAAGACCATGTAAAGTAAAAAAAAAAAATCCGGTTTGCAGTACAATGCACTAAGCCTAGCCTTATTGGTACGTTCAACTAACTTAGCACTCGTTTTTTCCCCATTTGGACCTTGTTCTGGGGGTAACTTTTGCTGTAACATTCTGACCACTTCAGTCCAACACTCATTTGCATCCTGTTGCATGAAACCTCCATCATCAGTTTTCGCAGCAAATCTTGGAAAAACATTGTGCAGTACTTGCAGCATTATAAAGGGAGAAAAATAAGGATTTCTGTTGAGATTGTCCGTACACTCGTAAACATCTCTCAAGGCTACAGTAATCGATTGAGCATCATCAACGCCTGCAACTAAATTCAACCCTGAAATCGAAAAATTCAAATATTTTGAACGTTAAATGTGATCCTTCGGGACATCAATTAAGACACAGGCCGTATCAAAGTTTTGCACTTTTAATATTTTTTTTTTAAAAAAAATAGCCTTTCTGATCTGTGCTATTTTGTGAGGTAATTTTCTAGCAACTTTTAATTAACCTTCCAACCTTTGTTTCAATAAAAAATGTATTTCTGTAATGGCTGAACCTATTTCCTAAGAAAGAAAAATAATTTCTGTAAAACTTTTTTATCTCTTATCATTATGATTAAAAATAAGCGATACATATGATACGGTAAATGTAGATAATTGGTAATTGTAGGAAATTATTCTCAAATGTTTAATCGGATTTTTTTTAAATATGCCGAGAATTTTTGATTTTGTTTTTATTTATTATTTTATCNCCCCCCCCCCCTACCGAGAGGTTAGGAAACGTTTTGATCGGCCATGCCTCGATTAAACTCTTGCACCATTCTTGAGAATAATTTTCTACATTTACCGGTAATTGTATACAATTACCAATTATTTATTATCTACTTTTACCGTAACACATACACTCATTTATCGGTACATTAAGCTTTCTTATCTTTTATACTTATAAAACTCAAAGCCCAGTTGGTATACTGACTGACTGACTGATAATCAACGTAGCTCCACGATGGCTAAACGTAGAGACTTGAAACTTTGGCACACAGGAACCTTTTAGTATGTAGGTGCGTAATAAGAAAGGTAAAAAAATAAAGTTCAAGTGGGAACAAGTTACCGCCAAAAATGACGCTATTTACCGGGTATTTTTGCAATTTTTTTCTGGGCAAAGAGATAACAAAAAATTACTGAGAATAGACACTCCCAAAACAGTACATAAAAAATATAAAATTTGAAAAATTCCGGTTTCTCCCCGATTTATGGACGGTTTTCAAAACCAAAAAACCGGAATTGAGAAGTACCACTACGGGATGAGCGCGAAAGCTGAAATTTGATACAAAGGTATTCCGAAGTACAAACAGTCATATCCTCGAATAAAATATTGAATATCCTCTTGAAAAAATTAAAATAAAATATTGAATATCCCCTTTAGAAAATTCAATATTTTACACAAAGATATTACTTTTTGCACAGCGGAACACCGTATAAAATATTGAATATTTAATTTCGTGATCTCGAAATTGTTGATGAATTTTGTAACCGTAGCGAAGCACGGGAAAACAGCTAGTTATACATATAAACTAGTTATTAATAGATATTTGAACTGTGGACATCACTCAAATAAGGGTTCACCGTGAGGCCTTAGAGCCATTTTATGAATGTCTATATCAAATTTCATCAAAATAGGTCGATGTATTGAGGAGTTATCGGTGAACGAACCAGACAAACAGACATTCGAAGAAAAATCGTGGAGATAAAAATAGAACTCACTTGGTTCTGTCAATAATTATATTTTTGTAATCAAGTATAAGAATCCACAAAAAAAAAAAAAAAAAAAAAAAAAAAAAAAAAAAAANAAAAAAAAAAAAAAAAAAAATTTCGACCCGATTGAAGTATGGAACTCTGTTACCCTCCTGGTGCAAGACAAACGTAATGCGTTCTCGGCCACGACGGTGTCAAGGAAAATGGTAAATTTCCATATTTAATAAACACAAAATTATAATCGGCCACGACGGTGTCAAGGAAAATGGTAAATTTCCATATTTAATAAACACAAAATTATAAATCTATGAACTGTAGACCTCACTCAAATTTTGGGCCGCCACTAGCCCCGGGTGGCCTTAAAAATAATTAGCTATTTCCATTGATATAATGAACCTCTTCTTGTTCTGTCCTTTTTTTTTTTTTTTTTTTTTTTTTTTTTTNTTTTTGGTCATGGAATTCCACCGAAAAAATTTATTTGATGAAATAGCTTTAAAAAAGGATAGAAAAATTATTTTTGCAGACCCAATTTCATTTTTGCCCATTTTATCGGTAAAAAATGAAACATCCACATGTGAGTATTAAGTGCAAATGAGGTACCTATTTTTTAACCATATAGTTAAATGTTACTTGTAATAAGATGACTACCAAAATCTCTACTATCAATGTTTTCAAATTTAAAAATACTTTATTTAAAATAAAAATGAACACTTCTGAGCACATTTACAATGCCTTATACTTCGTCCCATAAATGACCCTGATCCCTATCTACTCCTCTTTAAATCCTTAATCTTATCTAAACTCCACTATGCCTCTGTGGTTTGGATGCCCGATACGCGACATTATAAACAGATGCTTGAATCGGTTCAGGCTTCATTCTGCAGACGTTTGTTTTTTAAACTGAACGGTTTTTATCCTGCTTATCCTGAGCCGATCTCGTATTCTGATTTACGTGTCCATCTATCATTACTGTCCGTTGAAAGTCAGCACAAAGTCATTTCACTTCTGACTCTGTATAGGGTTCTCAGCAACAGAATTGACAGTCTGGAGCTGGTGAACTCTATACAATACAGGGTCCCTTCAACCCGTACCAGATGTTCCAACAACTCTGGCCTTTTTTATATAGCACTCCATCAGTGTGCCGATATGTTACCTCTTTATAAATCTCTCCGTATTTTTAACCAATACCAAAATGAATTAGATATTTTCTCAGTTCAAAATAATTTCAAAGACCAACTATTAACAAAAATATTTACAAACTAACATATTCTATATATTTTTATTGTTAAATTTAGTTGTAAGATTAGTCAGTAAGTTCGATTGTAAATTGTATATAATGTGTATTAACGATACAATAAAGTTGATTATTATTATACCAAACCTAACCTTTCGATTCATAGCATTTTATGAAATAGTTCCATGCATTCAGAACAGACGGGCGTTTCACATGTTTTACAGAAAAACCTTGTTCTTTTGAGGCAATTTTTGAACCTACAGTTAACTGCATTCTTCATCTCCTTCTTCATGGGCCAATGCTGATTTCCATCCATTCTGAGATCTGTTGAACATCCATATCCATATCTTGCCCTTTTCTTCAAAGGCTCAGGTGGAGTTTGGTTACTGATGGTCGACCCACCGCTTTCTTCTTATTGAGAATGAGAAGGGAATCAGCTACGATCGACTTGAACTCTAAGAAACTGGAATGACTTCCTGTCCATAGTGAAACATTGACAAAGTGGAAGAAAATTCTCAGGTAAAACTTTTTATTTTTGAATGCCTGGGGGTAATGCGCCACCATCCTGTCTGACATGTCTACCCCAAGATGGTTGGTTCTTCGTACCGGAGCTACCCGTGCCCTGGGGCACGGCTAGCGTTCCGACGACAACTCACTGCGTTTTTCCTCCGTTGGACCCAGCCGTGCTGCTCCAGATACTTCCCCAAAGAGATGGTATATAAATCCTTGTTAAACCCTGAAGTATCTGATCGTTGACTATCCATGATTCAACTATCCATCAAACCCAACTAATCTAGAGCTGTCAGCATTATGGACAGATCCTGTTGGAGCGGCCGCCTTTCTTGGCCTGGAGACACAGAGTCGTTAAGAACGTTAACAACAACAACATGTCTACCCCTCCTATGAACTTGTTGTATGTTGAAATAGCAAAAAGTCGTTGAACATCAATATATTTCTTAGCTTTTCCATCCCAACGTTGAGGCTTTATCCTGTGGCTCTAGCCCAGCAAAGCTTGAGATAGTATGAACAATTTTCTTATCAGCCCAGCGAAAGTATTTTCTTATCAGCCTAGCGTACAATGGTGATATTGTCATTACTGGTTATAATAGATGAAAATCCTCGGTCACTTTTCACGAGCACTTTTTCATTAGTCAGTTTCTTCTCTGCTCCTTTGAGGCGATTCTTTCTCAGTGTCCCACAGGTTTGTATACCTGAAATGAAATTAGAATTTATTTGAGGTATGGTCAGACCGTTTCACAAATTTTTGTGAGTATCTCAACATTAACACTTTACCTCTCAGTGGCGTTGGAACCGTATGGGCTAAAACATGTTTTATGTGAGCCAACCCATCAAAATTTTCCTTGCGACGCCACTGTTACCTCTACATATTTTTTGGATTATTATTAGTTTTTTTTTTTTTTTTTTGTAGATTATAAACAATTATCAACATATTGTGTAGGTATATAACTGATTGACTGATACAAAGAAAATCCTTTACTAATCAAAATATGCTAATCATTTTGCACTGGTAATAATAATGTCGTCACTGATTGCTACTTACATTGCAGTAGCTACTTATTTTCCTCATGAGACTCAGTAGACATTTATACATACCTTTATCTTGCAAGTGTTTCACCGAGTTGTATCATGTAAACAGAGTGTCTAGGAATATCTTGTGGTTTTTGTTTTCCAGTACAGAAGTGAATGAAATTTCAGTTTTCTTTACAGGTCCTTTTAATTTTGCAGTGTATTCAAATTTTGTTAATCTAATTTTCAGTTTTGATTTTTTTATATATATTTATAATTTTATTTGAATATTAGGGGTGGGGGTATTTTTGTTCGCAAATTTGTAATGTGTCAGCGGTTTTTAACCCCCTGAAACACACTAAATAATAATAAATAACAGTATCAGCAATGGGTTCCATTGAGCTTTTACATTTGATGTTTCCTTGCCTTGATACATTTGAAATTTCCACACATAGCCATCTGAACTAGCACATACCCAGGCTTTAAAACCCCATTTCTTGGGTTTTGATTGTATATGTCTACGCCAGAACAGCGCAATAGAAATATGGCCATTTATTATTGGATCTTTCTGCATATTGAAATGTCTGGCCATTGTAATTTTGGATTAACTTTCATTCTTAATCGAGTTCTGAAAACTATTACATAATTTTCTAAATTATATTTTTATTTAAAAATATTATTTTTTCTTTGAATATATTTGAGTTAATTTATTCTGAGTTATATTTGAGTCCCTTGAGTAATTGAGTATATGAGAAATAACAGTATATATTGTTTTGCTTTCGAGCGTCCCTTGAACGGGATCAACATTTCATCAATTGACAAATTTTCAGAGGCACTGACAACTGTGGAGAGTTGTTTGTTTAGAAGGTCAAATGCTGGACGAATCTTGATAAATATATCTTTGTTGTTATCTGGAATAGATTCATTATTTGTAAAGTGCAGATATTTTTTTATATTTTTTTCGAATCGTCGCTTTGGCATACTGTCAGCAATCATATCCATGTGCAGAGATTCTTTGGAACTCCAGTACATTCTGTACTGAGGATATTTGATGTAAGTCATTATTATGTTCACTGCTAAATATGTTTTCAATTCTTTTACATTTTTTTGTAATGTTTTCTTCCCCAGACTGTACAGCATATCTTATTGTCTCTTCCACG
>CM022885.1:20667108-20689866 GCA_012654025.1 Pachypsylla venusta
AGAAATATAATATATATGTATATACAGTATGTTACAGAATGGGATGAAAAGTGTGCGGAAAAGAGTTGAGTGGGACCAAAAGGGCGGAAGAGGATGGGAAGTGTGTATGTAAATGCATGGATGACTAATAGTTAAAATGAGAGAGAAGAAATATAATATATATGTATATACAGTATGTTACAGAATGAGATGAAAAGTGTGCGGAAAAGAGTTGAGTGGGACCAAAAGGGTGGAAGAGGATGGGAAGTGTGTATGTAAATGCATGGATGACTAATATGTAGTTAAAATGAGAGAGAGAGAGAGAGAAATATAATATATATGTATATACAGTATGTTACAGAATGGGATGAAAGTGTGCGGAAAAGAGTTGAGTGGGACCGAAAAGGGTGGAAGAGGATGGGAAGTGTGTATGTAAATGCATGGATGACTAATAGGTAAAATGAGAGAGAGAGAGAAATATAATATATATGTATATACAGTATGTTACAGAATGGGATGAAAAGTGTACGGAAAAGAGTTGAGTGGGACCAAAAGGGTGGAAGAGGATGGGAAGTGTGTATGTAAATGCATGGATGACTAATAGTGAAAATGAGAGAGAAGAAATATAATATATATGTATATACAGTATGTTACAGAATGAGATGAAAAGTGTGCGGAAAAGAGTTGAGTGGGACCAAAAGGGTGGAAGAGGATGGGAAGTGTGTATGTAAATGCATGGATGACTAATATGTAGTTAAAATGAGAGAGAGAGAGAGAAATATAATATATATGTATATACAGTATGTTACAGAGTGGGATGAAAGTGTGCGGAAAAGAGTTGAGTGGGACCGAAAAGGGTGGAAGAGGATGGGAAGTGTGTATGTAAATGCATGGATGACTAATAGTTAAAATGAGAGAGAGAGAGAAATATAATATATATGTATATACAATATGTTACAGAATGGAATGAAAAGTGTGCGGAAACAAGTTGAGTGGGACCGAAAAGGATGGAAGAGAATGGGAAGTATGTCGCGGGATATTTTTGAAAATTACAATTTAAAAAAAGCCAAACTAGGGATATTTATACGGAAGATGCCACTTTTGTCAATCGGTTTTATTGTGTCCTTCGGGTGAAAAATATGTTTTTAAGTTGTTTGGATAACCCAATTTTCGTTGTGATTTTCAATTACTTTTTCTGCTTTGTATCATACAAAGCAGCACCTGAATCAGTCTGCAACATCAAATTCCTACACTCCAAACCTGAAAATCCATTTTAAGCTTTTGAAAGTGGTAAAGACGTATTCAACAACCAACTTGAAGCCAATGAAAAATTTGAATTAATTAAATAATATAAATAATTAACATACACTTTATTAGTATATACACTATTGGTTTATTCAACTTATTACCGGTCTCAAGTTAATAGAGCTGGTTTACATATTATTTGTGAGTATATTCTTTGAAAATAGTTGGCCTAAACAATAAAAATTGCTATAGCTTTTATCAAAATAGAATGAGTTTCTCATGGATGATAGAAAATCCTTGGCCCTAGTTCATACTTTCAGTTCAAAATTTACTTTCTGAAGGTTCTTGTATGTTCACACGTTGTTTCAACCAGGCTCACACAATTTTCTCCTGTTGAATAAAAATATTATTCAACGCTTCTTATTGCTATTGGCATACGAAGCAAACAACAGCACCCTTGCGTACATACAGCCTCTATTTTTCACCACTCTGCATTAGAATTAAATGTTCTATTCTTCGACACGTTCTTTTTTTCTTCTATTTGGAAATCCAACGTATTGTTTGTATAGAGAGTGTCCCATTTACAAGGACAATACTCAAGGTGCTAATTCTAGATGCCAATATCTACAAAAAATTCTCCCTTCATCTTTTTAATAAAAACTTTGTTTTTGAGTAATTCGCTTTTTTCATATTTTTTTACACATTTTTTTTTAATATTTAATTTAAAAATGATATACCTTTGGAATTTCATTAATTTACAACAGTGATTGTCCAAATACACAGATTTTTAGATTTCAAAAAAAAAAAAAAAAATCCAAGTTAGCTTAAAAACGAGGCACTAACTCAAACTTTCTAGTCATGAAAGTAATTTTATCTGAACATAAATTTTCAATGTATTCCAAAAATATTTTTAAATTTTCAAAAAAAAAAAATATATAATAGATTCAAGAAAGTTATGGACATATTTAAGATGTCAGTTTTACACGTAAAAAAAGATGAAAAATGCGAAAAACTAAAAAAAAAAAAAAAAAAATGAAGGGACCATTTTTGTATTGTCCTCGTTAACTGGAACACCCAGTATAGCTAAGAAAAAAAGAAAAAAAACCTTGAACTAATAGCTGAGTAACTTAAAAGTTGTAATTACTTAATTACTTTACAACTTCAAAAGTTGTTTAGCAATAACGGTGCATGACTGAATGCATGCATGCAATCAACAACAATAACAATGCTTTATAAAGCTTTGTAAAAGGTTAGAAAAAGACTAAATTTTCAATTCCTAAGTTAGAAGCGGATTTCAGAAAAGCAATAAGATTATATAACCCAAAATCAATAATCAATCAATAACCCATAACAATAACCCAAAATCCTATTGTTATGACAGGTCTACACTCGACTGTATACGTCTATACGAGTATCTTATGCGTGTTCACATAAACACCATTTACTAGTAGTTTCTATGACAACAAAAAATAGAAATTTTTTAGGCTTGTAACAAAGATCAAAGAGAATTCTTAAGAGAACCGACACCTGGATCGAGCCCTAAGCATTCCCTCGATCCTACCGTAACAGTTCACAAAGCTGTCCACATGAGAGAATTTTGTTACATTAAACCAACCATACAAGGCTGCAGCCCAGGGACATTCGTAATAAGTTAAGGCCGCGAAATGAGTTTCTTTGAAATTGAATGAACGAAAAATTTTCTCAATGAAGCAGGGAAATGGTTTTATGTAGCTCATCAATGGATTAACTTTCCTCAAAATGTTCTATTTTTCTTGAATTTTTTCACTTGAGTAGATACTAGAAATATATATTTGTTTTTTTCCTTTCCATTAAATTCTTATTGTTATAGCATCTCGCTTTTCAAAAAGACTGTCACGAGTGAGCGTCGTGTGATACTAAGCTCATGCAGTCTCTTTCGTCGCCTTTCACAGACTTCTATCTCATCATCTGTCAGATTGTTGTGAGGATTTAATTAGGAATTTCATAATAAATACCCCAGAATATATCACTGCATGACAAGAAACTGTAATTGCACATAGAGTACTCTATGTATTCTATTAATGTATTCCTCAGTTAAATTCCCCTTCGTAATTTTTTGGTCAATTGATCTAGCTTGCTGATATCAAAGGTATTTATAAAGATCTCGTTCATTCATTGACTCAATCACTTTCCTTTATCGATATTTATCACCTTGCATTTGTCAAGCCCAAACTACATACATATATCCCTGGAGAACTGTTCCATTATTCCGACTAGTTCTTTCAGTTGATCATAGGATACCGCGTATAGTTTCAAGTCATCCATGTATAACGGGTGTGAGATGGTGTGTTTCACTTGGTTGTTTAAGGTGTATCCTATTTTCGTTCTATTGAACATTTTGGAAAGCGGATTTAATGCTAGGCAAAACCAAAATGGACTCAAAGAATCTCCCTGGTTATAGATGTTTGTTTTCTCGTTAGGTGTATGGTGGCGTTCCAGGATTGCATCATTTAGTGAAGACATTCCATCAATATGGGGTGGACTTTGTATAGTTGCAAGACCTTAATCTTAATTAACCATCGATGGGGTACGCTGTCATAAGATTTCTGGTAATTCACATAACAACAAGATATTTTTTTGGTTTTCTCTGAGTATTAGGTACTGAGTCTATGATACGTTGCTCCTTACATCCTTTAGCGCACTTCCGGCATCCTTTCTGTTCCTCACTCATTATATTCTGGTTTTCTTCATGTTTGTTTAAGAGATGAGTAATGAATTCATGATCTTATAGATAGTCAGCAAGCACGTGATTGGCCTATACTTCAAGGGATCTCTGGTGAACTTGCCCTTTGGTAGTAGATATGTTTTGCTTTCCTTTATAAATGGAGGAATCTGGTCTAGGTTTTTAATGAATTCATTGATAAACTGAGTGACAATAGTTGTGAATTTTATCACTACCAGGGCTTTTCCAGTTATGACTTTTCATGATTATTTCTTTTAGTACTTCTTCTGATAGTTCTGTCATAGATGTTTATTGGTATTTTCTTCTTCTTCTCTCTTCATCTAGCTAGTTTCAAGATCACATGGCGTCTCTCGGTACCATATTGATTCCCAAAATTCTGTAATTTGTTCTTCATTGGGTATGTCTGCAGGCCAACTTCATTCGTTGTTTTTGTTTTAATCTTTCTATTAAATGTTTTCTTGTTGTTCTGAAACTCGCTGTTTTCTTGTTTTCTCCTATCGCATTTGGTATACCTCTTTAGTCTGGAACTGAACACAGATAACTTTTGTTGCAAGGTGTCTGAGAAGTCTTGTGGTACAGTATTGGGGCTATCTCTTGCTGTGTGGATTTTATATTTCTCAAATATTTTGTTCACCTTTTTCATCAACTTATTACCCATATATTTCAATTTGTATATTCTATAAGTCTCGCTATTCCAGCTCTTTTTATTTCAACTGTATTAATTAGTCTCTTCTTCCACGCTGGCAGTTTGATTCACAATATCTGCTGTTAATACACGCACTTGATGTACGTGTGGTAGATTAGTAAATTTTTGAATGTCAAGGAACTCAGGTATTACGTGTATGTTTAACGTAGGTATCAACAGTTTTGGCTAACTTCATTGATGTTTTCTGCTTTGGAATATGCGGGCTTTTAATTGGATCAATTTTTTTGTATTTAATTTGAGTTGTAGACAACAAGTCCTTGAGTTGAAGAGTTATCTCATCGTTGGCGTTTATTCTGTCACTGGTTGATTTTATTCTCATTTCGATATTTTCTGTAAGTTCTTGAGTGTCGATAACTCTTATGTTGTCACTTTGAGTTTCTGCCATTGTGTTGTTTTGGTTGGTTTTAGATGACGCAACTCCTTCTCTTTCCAACTTTTCGCGCACTTCTCTCTTGTATCTAGAGCTTCATCGGTTAAAAATTTGTTGTTGACAATAGTTCGTCTTTGATCTGCAATTCTTTGTTCAGTAACCGTAACATTGGGGTATTCTACAACAAACGCTTGGTGTTGTTTTTGGCGGAAAGCTGTTAAATCTTTTTCGGGTGTGTGATATAGTAATATGTGCGCATGATATATCTTGGGTCCACTTCATACGCACTCGTTTTCTCCCTGCTAATGCGGTCTCAGGTAATAAGACACTGCCTAACTGAGAAGCACTCCTAGCAATCACAGTCCTTCTGGATCGTATTTTAACTGTTATCATTTGTGTCGGCATTTTGATTGTTTTTGGTACCGCAGTCGCATTTCGTCGCATTCTTTATGTCTCCCTGCGATCACTACCAGCTCGCATGCTATCACTTCTAGGCGGTGGCTCCAGAGGTGCCCTAGTGCTGCCCCCAGGAGGAAGCGTTTTTCCAAGGTCTTAATAACAATCGTTTTTTCTCCATTGGCAGATCGCACTTGATGTACATGTGGTATTAAAATGTTACCACACTACTTCCTGGGACGTTACTGATACTTGTAACTATCCAGGAATCATCAACCACTTACTCGGGCCTGGGGTCGCCCCTCCACATTAACTTAATCCAGAGGTGCCCTAGTGCTGCCCCCAGGAGGAAGCGTTTTTCCAAGGTCTTAATAACAATCGTTTTTTCTCCATTGGGAGATCGCACTTGATGTTCATGTGGTATTAAAATGTTACCACACTACTTCCTGGGACGTTACTGATACTTGTAACTATCCAGGAATCATCAACCACTTACTCGGGTCTGAGGTCGCCCCTCCACAATAACTTAATCATCAGTTACCCCTGGAGGTTTATTATTAAATAAGTAACGATTTACTTTATCAACCACCCCCTTCCGACATGAAGATCTCAGCTGCACCCCCTAGGCCAGATGCTGGCTACGCCCTTGCAAGTTACACTGGGAAAGATTTTTCTACCACGGTGTTTACGTACAGATCTTCTGTCTCAATGTTCTTAAATAATTTTGACTTTCTCGGCCACTTACTCGGGTCTGAGGTCGCCCCTCCACAATAACTTAATCATCAGTTACCCCTGGAGGTTTATTATTAAATAAGTAACGATTTACTTTATCAACCACCCCCTTCCGACATGAAGATCTCAGCTGCACCCCCTAGGCCAGATGCTGGCTACGCCCTTGCAAGTTACACTGGGAAAGATTTTTCTACCACGGTGTTTACGTACAGATCTTCTGTCTCAATGTTCTTAAATAATTTTGACTTTCTCGGCCACTTACTTGGGCCTGAGGTCGCCCCTCCACAATAACTTAATCATCAGTTACCCCTGGAGGTTTATTATTAATCTTCTGTCTCAATGCTCTTAAATAATTTTGACTTTACAGTTGGCCAGTTCGTAAATCGTAAATTCATAGTATTTCACGAATCTACGCAGAGAAAGAAAACTGTCCAACAATAAAGTCGGTATTATTCGTAGAAAATTGAGACCACAGAAATTGCAATAATAACTTGTGGGTTGAACAGCAGTTGTGTGGGTTCAACAGCAGTAGTAAGAAATGAAAAAAACTTAGCCGCTATAATCGAATAATCGATCATATTAGGCAAATATTTTTTTGTATTATAAAATAACTTATCATAACGGGACGATCGGCAATCGAGAAGAAGGTTTTGTTATTCCGAAATTATTTACAATACTATTTTAAGGCCTTATAAAATCCTCTAAATATATTTTTGTGGAGTTTTTATTCTCCGAAACAGATATTTGTTTTGTGTTTGTGAGAAAACAACTTCAATCACAAGGGCTAAAAGGCTAAGAACATCAACAACAAAGGATAAAATATGTAATTAATTAATTTATTACTAATCTGAATATTGGATTTAAAGTTAAGAAAAAGGACAAATTCATAGTAATGGACTATCTAGTAACTAGTATTGGCTGACTAAAGAAGTTAAATTTTGCGTTTTATTTAAAAAGAAAGAAAAAATTCATGTTTTCTTGCATGAAATTTATTTTCCTAATTGTATAAATTTATTTAACAATAAAGCAAAAGGTCCCTGCCCTTGCGACTTAGATATTATTATAAGAAGGTGACTGCTCCGTAAATTGAGCGTCGGGTTTGGGGTTAGAAGGTCATGTGATGTATTTAACAATTTTGTTTCCCAGTGCTCACTACACTGATGATGCACTCAAGAGACCCGAAATTCATTCTAAATGGAGTCAAGCGTAAATATGCGATTTCACTGTGAAAACGTAAGACAGGCAGAATTTCTTTCACATGAATAGCACAGGGTCCATCAGAAAATTTCCAACTTAAAATTAACCTTTTTTTTAGTACCGCTTAAGTTATTGCGACCACTTTTGTGAGATGGTATATGTCTGACCCTAAACGGCTTTTGATCACATTGAGTCATGTATTTTGTGCGCGGGGCCATGTGAGACCGCCATCTTGGAATTTTGCTTATACAAAATATTTTGTGAAGCACTTAAGTTATTGCGACCAAATTTTTTTCGTATTTTACACGTATGATCTGAAGCGTATCTGATTACTTCCAGTCATATATTTTGCTTTCGTCATACGTTCGTAATATGCCATACTTATGACTAACAAATATGAGCAAATTCGTTTAATCTTTTGGTCCAAGTTTGATTTGTTAACCTACTGAGTTTGCGCAGCCTTCAACACGCATTTAATTTTTTTGGAACCTAACCCAATACTACTCCCTTCTACGCAGCTTAACAACCCGTTACTACTCCCCATGTTCTACATAGGTTAACAAATATATAGGTAATAATATGTAATCGATATATTGTATGATCTATGTAAGAGTGAGATTCATTCACATTTTTCCTCTCATCTTCTCGAAACAAAGTTCGGGTGCTAGTTTTACATAAATACCATTTTCCATGAAAAATATTTAGAAAATTAAGCAAATAACAAATTAGACCTTAACAGGAAACACTCAATTTATAAAGTAACCTTTTTATGTAAAGAGGAGGGATGGATAGTTTTGACCTTTTTCCAACAAATACAAAAAAATAAAATTGCCAGTAATGAGATAATCAGATCAGATGGGAAGATCACAAAATTTATGCTTTACAAGTGATACACGTTTTAGATAGTATACTCGTACATAAAAAAACGAAGCATTTACTAATACATGCTTTTTACTGTATCATCTTCTATACCATTTACAATAGTAAAAGCATTTACTTCATTTATGAATACTACTAATTGTTAAAATATTATGTTCCTTGTGAAAATTTGGTGTACACAGTTTTCTTCGTATTCGCGGCTTGCATATTTAATACGGAATTAAATCTTCCGTAATTTTTTTAATTTCCTGCCTTCACAGTTTTATAATTTTATTCGACTTAAATCAGCATAACGTTTATGGGTCAAATACGAATGCTTCTTATCCCTTGTGTTTTCCCTTATGCCCCTATGAGCGTCGCGTCCTCATTTTTCCAACTGCGAAATTGATTCATCTGTTGCGTTTCAGAGGCTAATGTTATTTCTCTGTAATATTCCTGCAGCATATTTGTGGCGTCCGTGGATTTTTTACAAAAATTCTACAAAGACCGAAGTTTACAAATACGGCAAAAGGGGGTTACGATTATAATTTGGATGCGAACTGAAAATTAGAGACTGGGACCCCAAGTCAAATAGCTCCCTTACCCCACACCCATAGCACCGATAATAAATGGCACTTTATTATACACATTTATGAATATGGAAACAGCATTATTTAATGTTTCTAAATAAATTTTTTGTTCTAATTTTCCTTGGAACCAACTAAAGGACTACCTAGTAATAAATAGGGGTAACATAATTTCATTAACTTATATGATTGGAATGGGGTTTAAAAGAGATATACTCATACTACGGGTCAGTAAAAAATGAACAGATTTAGGACGAAATCTAAATAATGTATGCAAACTGTAACTTTGTATGTTAGTCTGCTTCCAAGGCGGGATTGTTATGCACTGTAATAAATCTGCAATTTTATTTGCATTAATGATAATTAATTTATATTTAATGGCATTATTGATTAGGTTTTAATATGAATATATTAGTTGATGTCCCCCCGCAACATCGTATGCTTCTTTTGCCGTTGCTGTAGAATAATTAGGGGAAGAGTGGACATAATGGACACCCTAAGCTTATTTCATTTTTCTAATTTTTATTTTTCATCTAACAAATAAACTTTTAATACGTATATCTTATTCTCTTTTGATTCCTGCCAATACTTTACTTTTTT
Organism: Pachypsylla venusta; assembly: GCA_012654025.1. Taxonomy (NCBI): domain Eukaryota; kingdom Metazoa; phylum Arthropoda; class Insecta; order Hemiptera; family Aphalaridae; genus Pachypsylla; species Pachypsylla venusta. Next base: position 20,676,501 of record CM022885.1, read on the forward strand.
TTGGTTATTTAATATTTTAATCAGGACATCTGATTTAGAAGACCACTACCAAATGTCCATTTTGCCCGCACTATGCGGGCAAAATGGACATGAGGTGTCCGTTTTGCCCTATTATATATTTTTATCAAATTGAAGATACAACAGCAATCGTTTTTATTAAAAACAAGGATGCATTTTTATTTCTAATTATATATAGAGGATTATCAATTTACAAGGGTTAAAGAACGAGTAGAAAAACCATCATTTTGGTATTAGTCTTCTTGCTAAACAAATTTCACGTTGAAAATCATCATCTTCATCTTCAACCCCTGCACATTCAACCCAACGAATCCACCCATTATATAATTCATTGCAGTAAAAATATTCTGAATCCTGACTTGTACTTGATTGTGGATGAAACAATGTTCTTGGACGGGAATTTTTCTTTCTTGGATTCTCCCAGATCTCACAGCATCTATGGCTTTTGTCATGGATGTGGCATCCCATCCTTGCCTTGTGGACTTTTGTTTGTAGGTTGAAACCATGATGATCTAACCAGTTTGAAAAAAAAAAAAAATATATTGAAAAACATAATAGGTATCATGTCAAAACTCTGGCGCTACGTCCACATTGGTGTTGCTGATCAACACGTTCAACACCAATGAGAAGACACCTTTTTACTTCAGTATATACAACTTCTCCACCCAATACACAGGGATTGAATGGAAGACTTCCAAAGAAAATAACCTGACCATTTATTTCATTATATATATGGAGTGGGCAATATGGACACTCGGTATCCGTTTTGCCCATATTTGTTATTTTAAGCAAAAATATATTTTATAATTCTGGGGAACGCTAAAAAAAGCAATGACATGCAGTAACATTAAACTAAGATATTTAGTTAAAAAATTATTAAAAATCAATCCAGAAAAACTTACCTGTAGATCAGCACTTATCAAAACAGCAAACATGTATGAATCTCTTGAACAGAATGTCTCACAGCGCTGAAAATCATTTCTAAACAAAGATGACACGAGTCTCTACTAGTTCATAAAACTTCCAAGTGAGGGCAACACGTTACTGAGGAGATAATAACTGGTGTCCGTTTTGCCCACATTGTCCATTTTGCCCGCTCTACCCCTATTATGAAACATTTTAGACAAAATAATTCAATCTGTTAATAAGGAGCGCCGTAGCGCTCCGCCCCGCCAAGTCAAAAAAATGCGGTAGCTGCCAAGAGTATATTATAAGCCACAGCTTACATTGCCGATTTCAGCTACTTCCAGAGGAAAAACTACACACCTCAGGATAAAAATGATTATTTCCTACGTATGGGGCGAACTCAGAGACGAAATATATAGAAGTTTCAACAAAATCCGTTAAGTCAATTCGAACATATAGACTTCTAAAAAGTGCACTTTTTCTCTCATCATCTGCTCCTGCTGCTGCTTCTTCTTTGATGTTTCATTTTTTTTTTCTCGTGAGTGGCAGATGTGCCTTTTGCTATTTATATTGTCCCTCAGTGGGTCCTTCAGCCCCAAATTTATAAAAACCCTCAAAATTGTGGGTATTTATTTGATACACGTGTTATATATTTTCCGAACTAATGAACCGATATGGACGTATGAGGTATCATTTTAATCACCACATCAAGCAGAATTACACAATAGGATCAAAAATATACAGTGTGTAATTTATCTCATATACAGGGTGTTATATCAGACAAATAAATTGTTAACAAGTTCATATTTTTCTTTACTTAGGATTTCCTCGCATGATACATAATGAAATATTATTTTAACGTTCAATTATTTATACCGGGTGTAACACATTGATTAATGTTAGTTGATGATAGATTGATTTTCATCAATTTTGACTAAAAAATGTCTTTTAAAAATACAGGCTGAAAAAATACACGCTAAAAGTACAGGCTGAAAAACGTCCAGCGCCCTCAAGGAAATGGCCGGTTGGACCTTGGTTTCTCCACCGAACATTGTCATACTCAATTTTTTTTTTTCTCCTAATTTTGACTGAAAAATTTCTTTTAAAAATTTGAAAATACAGACCGAAAAACGTCCAGCGCCCTCAAGGAAATGACCAGGTTGGACTTTGGTTTCTCCACCGGACGTTGTCATACTTAGATTTTTTTCTCCAAATTTTGACTGAAAAATTTCTTTTAAAAATCTGAAAGTACAGGCCGAAAAACGTCCAGCGCCCTCAAAGAAATGACCGGTTGGACCTTGGTTTCTCCACCGGACGTTGACTTGTCTGGGGTATAGTTTGAAGATACATGATAATAATTCATATATGATACTTTTGTAAGATCTCTGCCCTTTTACCATTATATAAATACATATTTTCTTGCTACAAAAATTATGAGATCCCCCCAAAAATACCACTGCGTGCTATAATAATTCCCGCCAAGTCATCACCCCAAAAAAGATATGAAATTTTTTTTTTTTGGGCCCCGCTATCCACTCTTACGTTTTTCGAAATACCTAATGACTTTAAATTCCGACCCCACCCCAAACGGTTTCTGAATTTTAGTCTGATTTCCTCACTCTCTTCACCAACATGATGTCTTGGTGGGGTACAACGGTTCGTTTAACCACTAGGAGATAGGGACCACTCTGTTCTACTTTAGCGGTTCATAAATTCGTTACGTTTAATAATGATGAGAGGTACCCCACCAAGACTGCGTGTTGGTGAAGAGAGTAAGGAAATCACACTAAAATTCAGAAATCGTTTGGGATGGGGTCGGAATTTAAAGTCATTAGGTATTTCGAAGAACGTAAGAGTGGGTAGCGGGGCCCAAAATAGATTTCATATCTTTTTAGGGATGATGACTTGGCGGGGAATTATTATAGCACGCAGTGGTATTTTTGGAGGGATTTCCTTTTGCACGTATTATCAGCTCAGGATAAGAACCAATATACAGTGGATTATATATTTTTCTTTAAGGATTAAAAAGCATACCCATGCGTTTTATAGGGAGGGGGAAATTTACGGTAAAATCTTAATATCTCTTACAGCCATCGTCGAGCCACCTTCAAAATGAGTCAGTGAGTTAGTGGTTTGTGTTTTATAAGTAGAGATTTACAATCATTGAGTTCTTCTTTCGCCTGGCTTGAACTACCTATATTTTTCTGTCTGAAAAAATTATATGTAATTTTTTCAGACCCACGTCATTCTGGTTCACCCTTTACATTAGTGTTACGCAATTTAATTTAATTTATGAATATACGGGGCTACCCCCAATCATACATCTGTCTATAATCCACAATACTAAAACTCAATGTAACGAATGTAACGATAAATGTGTGTATGTATGTATCACTAATTGTTTAGTCAAAACGGTAAGAGATATCGAAAAATTGATGAGAATGGACCCCCTGGAAACTATAGGCTGAAACCCCAAAAAACTTATCAGAATCCAAAAATGTGGAACCGTTTTAAAATTACAGCCAATTTTTCGATTTTTCACCAAATTCAGCGCGTCACGGTCCGATATCTTAATTTTTGTCGCGACAACATATTATCAACTCAAAGCAGAACATTTTAGGTGGCCCTTTAAACCTTAATTTAGGACATAGTTTGCAAAAAACTGTCCAACCGTTTTCGAGTTACCACCGATTTTCTAGTTTTTAAGGGAATTCATAGAATACTCTATGCACGGGAACGGCCATGCCTCTAGGGCGCGCAGCTGGATTCCGTAGCAAAGCACGGGCAAACAGCTAGTAAAAAATATAAAAATCAAATACATAAAAATAATGTCACAATACAAAAAGATAAAATTAATCACTATAAGTGGAATAAAATAAAAAATAAAATATGTTGCGTCCACTTGTTAAGGGTCGCGACCACAAGAACCAATTAGCAGTTTGGTTCTTAGAACCTCTTTGGATCCCCAAAAAAGTCAACTCCTGGCTCATTGACCACCGTATTTCCAGTTCTATCGAATCTGGCCATAGGAGAGTTGAAACTGGCGACGCATCGTGCAGTCGTGATGTAATAGTTCTGGCGAGTCGTGATGTAATAGTTCTGGCGAGATTTGTAATTTTAAAATTTTGTACAGAAGCAAGAAGTCCATCATGACTCTCCTCTGTTCGAGAGTGCAAATATGGTTTTGATTTAAAATATTGGAGTAGTCATGATCGACGATTCTGTTCGCGTGTTTCAATTTTTTCATCAGGGATATGACTGATTCGGGGGTAGAAATGATGAAAATAAAGTTAGTATGGGTATATTTTTATCATTTTAAACTTTTGTAGACTGATAATAAATATGGCAGTCCACACTGAAATCAAAATGTCTTCCACGATTAGATTAAAATACTTTTTATCTTCAATTATAGAGGAGAAAGGCAATTTTGTATTATTTTCAGTATTGAACGTCACATTAAATGATATCTTTTATATCTATCGCCGTACCGCAGTCGGTAGAATGTCGGAATGGTGGCCTAAGTTTCCTCGTAATTGGGGTTGGAAATGCATGTACGCTTCACATTGACAGTAAAAGCATATCTCGGTGGTCTTGGGCCTTAGACCTGACGCGAGTGTACCTAGGTGCAAGTATACAGGGTGTTCGGCTGTAAATGGGACTCCTGAATATGGTGGGTAACTGATTCGTTAGTGAGCCAGACGAAGCATAGACGAGTTACAGGGTGGGGAAGGTCAATTTTGGACAAATTTCAGCGTCGCTGCGTGGGTTCTGTGTGGATGGACACTAAATCCTATTTTTCGATGTCAGTCATATCAAATGTGGCAACAAAATTTAAAAAAAACAAAAGTATAATGGAGAAAACCCTGAAAAGTGATCCAATTAATTTTTCTGTTCTCAAATGTGTTTGACATAAAAAGTGTGTTTTTTTTCATATTATTTTTGTGTAAAAAATAGAATACATTATTTAATTCCCATGTTATCATAAAATTTTAGAAATTAGCTTCTGGACACAACTATAAAATTAGAATTCCCAAAAAAAAGCGTGAACCAACTTGGCAGCCCTCCAAAGTCATTTTAAATTAGCACAATAACTTTCATCAGAAAATATTCTAGGAAATAGTAAAATTCACAAATTGTTTTTATCTTTTATTTGTGATATCTTTTTAAAAAATCTGAACTCATACTTTTATTTTGTTATAGGTATTCAAGTACTGCCATAACGAGACGAAAAAAAAAAGTCAAACGAAAAGAAAAAACCCTTTACGTCAATTTTTTCAACATTTGAAAGGCTATTTTGGTTCACCCTATTTTTCAGGAATTCAAATTTTCTGTCCAGAAGCTAATTTCTAAAGAATTTTTGATAATTAGACCATTTTCGTAGTTCTCCCTTAACATAGGAATAATTAAATTTTGTGATCTATTTTTCAACATTTTTTAACACAAAAATAATTTGAAAAAGACACACTTTTCATGTCAAATCACATTTTGCTTTTGTTTTTTTAAATTTTGCCGCCACATTTGAAATGACTGCCATCGAAAAATAGAATTTAGTATCCAACCACTTTTTATTTGGTCAGACAGAACCCATCAAGCAACGTTAAAAGTTGTCCAAAAATGACATTTTCCACTTTGTAGCTCAGCTATGCTTTGTCTGGCTCACTAACAAATGAATAGCGTAAAAATGTTTCAAATGATCTTAGCTACCCACCATATGAAGGGGTCCCATTTATAGCCAAACACTCTGTATAACTATTTTTTTTTTAAATGTAGTACTTCTTGCAATTTAAATAGATAATATAATTATAAAAATACTTCCGGTTTTAAAAAAAAAAAATGAAATTTTTTACAGATATACACTGTTGCCCAATGTGTGTTTGACATAAGAAATAGTCAAAAGCGCTGGTTCTTCACTTCGCAATTAAGTTTATTATGTTTAATTTAATTTCACACAAACAATGACAACAAAGTTAAATATTAAATGGACCGTATAAATGAAAGTTTAATGTTTTTTAGATCCGTCCTTAAATAATAATAATGAAAATTACGCTTCTTAGATAAAACCGTCTTTTCCGTTAGTAATAGAAAATAGTCTTCCTTAAAGGAATATAAAATAGCCTTCCTTATCAAAAGTAAGTTATCCCACCTTAACCTTTGTGACACTTATTGGGGACTCTACTGAGGGAACTCTAATTTAGAACTGATTTTCTGGAGGCTAGAAGTCAAGGAAGAAAGCAAGCGATTGGCATAAGTACCACCCCTCGACCTTTCCAACATGAGGACGTGTCAGTATGAACCAATCACGTCTTCTCCCTTGCTTTTAGATGATTTCCCCTTAAATGGCATAAACCGACCGTAGTGATACTCTGATTAATCCCCAAACAACAACCACTATGATAATAATAATACTTATAATGTGCAACTTAGAAGCGGCCATTTTTCTAGGAAATTAAAAAAAGTGTCTTATATTGGAGACATACAAGGTCTTCAGGTCTACAGTGTTCTTTATAGTTATAAAGAAATTGGTAGATACCTAGTATACGAGGGTTTCATTTTTATCCTTTCAATAACGTTCAATACCGAGAACTAGAAATAATATCAGAAGATATAAAAATGGTTAATATTGAAGAACTCAAATGAATGAAACCCAGGTGGACTATTAAAACAATGGACAAATAAGAAAGGACTCCTTTACGAAAGGTTTAAACATCAAGATAGTAATATATTATTTTCTAAGAATTCTCCACCTTTGTGTGAAGAGGAAAAAATCAATATGAAAAATACCTTTTGAAACCCTTTATCCTCTTGAGTCCTGAGGTCCCATGTGTTCCTCAAATTTATTGTTCCTTAATCCCTAAAGAGATCAAATTTTATTTCTGTAGGACAATTTTTTTAAAATTCTGCATGAATTCAAAACTTTCTATCGGCAGCTCGTAAGTAATATACTCGTATCTCTGACAAAAACACTGTTTCAAAGAGTATTCATATATCTTTTTAAACCTATCTTTTCTCTTTGCACAATATATATTTAGAAAAGTGAAATAATTTAAATTTATAATTCTTAAAGCATAAAATACATCTACTTAGAACAAAGATAATATTTCCAAAATGTCAAAGGAAGGGAAGATTTGTATTTATGCAGTTGGATGGCCTCACAATTGTAAATATTCTCACCTCAATGAAAAATAATGGTTTCATATCTTTCTGCAGTCCATATCTTGTCCTCAGCATATCCAAGAGGTTGTAAGAGGTTTTAGAATAAAATTTGTGTATGAGCAGCAAAGTCTCCTCTGGGACATCCAAAATTAAAAATAATGAAAGAAGACGAGGTTGACTTGTAAACGATGATAAATAAAATATTTAGTCCCTCAAACACAAGCAACTCAGATCTGCTCAATTTTGATCAGTTAACAAAGATTCATTTAGTATTCGGACACGAAATTATGGAAACCTACCAAAATGTAAAAATAAATCATATTACAAATCTTTAGAATATAATTTATAAAGATATATGTAATTCTTTTCTGCTTATTTTCATATTAAGATAACGAAATGTAAAAAGAATTGTTCACTCCCTCCGCTTTAAAGATGATAAATAAAGTATTACCTACCTTTCAAGAGTTTCAGTTGTCGGACTAAAAACAATAAATTTACGTTTCACGTGATAAGAAACGTAAGCTTTCAAAGTTTTTCTCTATAGATTACCACATAGTTCCAAATAATAAATTGGTTTGAATTTTAATTTGTAATTATTTTTATTACAAAAAAATAATGAAATTACAAAAAAATAATCAACTAAAAATAGAAAACTGCTTCATATAAATTGAATTTTATAATTTGACCAAACAAAAGGAGCTCTATTTTGATTTTGCTCTATTTTGTTTTTTCGTATGTAGCAAAAACGAAAAATGGTTAGATTTTTATTTAACTTTGTGTAGAGATAGATTTGTCATACTATTTATATAATTGGCTGATTACACTTTGGCCCCTTTAGAGCATGCGTTAAACTCATTTTATACTTATTAACAGGCGTTCACAAGAAAATATTGACGAAATAGATAGGTAGGGGTTTGAAATTAATCCAAAAAATAGATAATGTCCCCAACTAAATTGAGTCTCAAAATGGAGAAACAAAAATGGATATAATCAAACCCCCGTCTCGAATGACCAATAGATGTTAAAGAGACGTTAAACCAAATAATAATAAAAAAACGGTTGTATATTTCTAGCGACAGATCTCAGCGATTTAGTGTACCCATATAAAGTGTTATGACACCAAAGGGATGTTGTTATGATGACTTTCCCCATTTTTCACAAGGTTGGTTAATTTTTTAAGTAGACATCCATGTGTGACATATTAAATTGAAGTGGAAATACATTTTTTAAAATAATTTTGGTCAGAGTTATGTTTGAGCGCTTTAATATTATATGTTACACATGCTATGTAATAATTGATCAACTTTGCGAAAACTGAGAAATTTTCAAATAGAAAAATCTATTGAATAGCCGATTGTATGTAGAAATGATGAATTTGAATACCTATACTGATTGTATAGGTATTCAAAGCGTATTTTGTATACGTATTAAAAAAAAANAAAAAAAAAAAAAAAAAAAAAAAAAAAAAAAAAAAAAAAAAAAAAAAACATGCGTCAATTGAAAAATCAAAGATGATACCGAAGTTCAACCCAAAATGTATCATCAAGTTGAGATGTTTTTTTCTGTCCTCTTCCACCTAATCATTTTGAGATTACTTTGCTTCGTATTAAGAAAATAAAGAAAAGGTTATGCAACAAAATCTTAAGAATGACATGTTGATTCATAGTATTACAAAGAAATCAAGAATGGTCGAGATGTCAAAAACAACACTTGTTCCGCACTTGATTCGAGCTTTTCAACAGACGAAAATATTTTAGAAAAAATTGGGCATAAGACTATTGAATAACCGGATTGTTCCAGTACCTTCAGTAACTCAGACTGTACGCTAATAGAGCGTATCATAACTGATGATGAGCCATGCATGGGTCCATGAATTTGACATGCAAACAAGTAAACTGGCGTTAAAGTAAAGTACAAAGAACTATCCAAACCCTAAAAAATACATACGTCAAAATACAATTAATTGAAATAGTAAAAGGCTATACTGGACATCGAATTTAAATAATGATCCGTGGAATATTTAGATCTGTTTTCAAGAGTATGTCATACCTACATGGATGTTTAGGTGAAAGTAAAACGATGGTGTATGTGTGTTGCGTCAAAAGGAGATGATTATTTTGAAGGTGACAAAATAAATATTAATGTTTGAATGAAAGTTGTTTCTTTTAATTAACATTTCCTCGTGCTTTTTTGACAGGGCAGTATGCTAATTATGGTAATTAATATCCTGTTCTTAAAACTGCTGAAGCTATGTAAAGTCAAAGTTCTTTTCAGAGCAAAACTTGATAACCGAGCACAGTATACTTTGATTTATTTTATGTTGTTTTTTCCTCAATTTATTTACTCGTTTTACTTTCGTATTTTGAAATCATTTTATCTTTGCAGTTCGTTTTGTATATTGGGTTTCACATTTTTTTTTTTTTTAATTATTAGTACTCGTATTTTCTTATTTAAATAAAAAGTGAAGCGGTAGAAAGAGTTCGGTATACTCGACTTCATATCTTTAACCTGCTATTGCGTCTTTTGTAATGTCTGCCGAATTTAGTTATGCGATAATAAAATCTGTTGTTTTTTTCGCAAATATTCGAAAAGGCCATAACTCATAAATTATACGATTAAATATAAATTTCATAATATATTTTTCCTGAAGGTTTTGTGTAATGGTTTTGGATGGGGGGAGGATAATTCCGTCATTTTTTGAAATCTCTTACCGTTCGAGCTGTGCCCTTTCGTATATTGTAGTAATCTGTGTTCCAAAATTTCAAGTTTCTACGTTTAGCCATCCATCGTGGAGCTACTAGGTTGATTAGTCAGTCAATGAAACAGTCAGTGTACCAACTGGGCTTCGCGTATGATAAAATATTTAACTGAGCTACCGCCCACTGAAATAGAGCCCCGTGGCAGATAGACATTTAGACCTTACGAGGATTCCATCGTCACATATTTTGTATCATTTCTACTCCATAGAAATTATCAGGCGGATTTCTTTTTTTTTAAAAAAAAACATCTGTTTTTCTCTCACTAAGTGGGAACAGATCTACGAGCATTACATAACTGGCCATTGTAGAAAATTTTCATTTCTTTTATCTCTTTGCTTAGAATAGTGATTCGTCAGTTATGTTTTTCTTTGGAAAAGGTCACCCACGAAAATGCTACATCACAAAAATCCATACTAATATTATAAATGCGAAAGTAACTCTGTCTGTCTGTATGTATGTTACGCTTTCACGCTTAAACTACTGAACCGAATTTGATGAAATTTGGTATGGAGATAGACTAAACTTTAAAAAAGGACATAGGCTACTTTTGGGGTTGAAACTATAAACGGCCATGCCTCTAAGGCGCCAAGCGAAGCGGGCGTATCCTGCTGGTAATCAGTATATACCTACTTTCGTTTTTTAATTATTTCACTTATTTCTACTTCACTTGAAAGAATATGAAAGCAAAGCATTTGAAAATCCCTAATAAATTGTGTCACTTTTGGCTTCAGGTGCTAAGGCGGAATATATCTTAAAAGAATGTTAACATCTTCTTGTAGGTCATGTTTCTTATCGAGCCTTACGGAAAAAAGGAAAAGAGCATAGAAGATTGAAAGGTAAAATCAATAGTTATGAAAATAATAACAGGAACGGAAAAATTGGGAAATTATCGGGCAAAGAAATCATTTACCCAGAAATCCATACTAATATTATAAATGCGAAAGTAACTCTGTCTGTCTGTCTGTATGTATGTTACGCTTTCACGCTTAAACTACTGAACCGATTTTGATGAAATTTGGTATGGAGATAGACTGAACTTTAGGAAAGGACATAGGCTACTTTTGGGGTTGAAACTATAAACGGCCATGCCTCTAAGGCGCCAAGCGAAGCGGGCGTATCCTGCTAGTAATCAGTATATACCTACTTTCGTTTTTTAATTATTTCACTTATTTCTACTTCACTTGAAAGAATATAAAAGCAAAGCATTTGAAAATCCCTAATAAATCGTGTCACTTTTGGCTTCAGGTGCTAAGGCGGAATATATCTTAAAAAAATGATAACATCTTCTTGTAGGTCATGTTTCTTATCGGGCCTTACGGAAAAAAGGAAAAGAGCATAGAAGATTGAAAGGTAAAAGTCAATAGTTATGAAAATAATAACAGGAACGGAAAAATTGGGAAATTATCGGGCAAAGAAATCATTTACCCTAATATGGGTATGTCGATGACAGTATCAAAATATTTCAAGCAAAGCGTTACTAACACTAAATAGTTATGGTAAAATGGCCTTAGAAGAAAATGGGGCAGTCCCACTTTTTTCAAAAACACTTTATTTAAATGTTTNTACTACTCGATTCACAATACAAGCCAGGAATGGTGCATCAAAAAATTTCAAAATCTTTGTTTATGTGCGAATGACGTCACTGTAAACAACCAGTCAGATTGCGTTATTTTTTAGACGACCTTTGAGAGGCATTTTTTACCCTCAGAAGGGAGATTTTTGATTTTTGACAGCGGATTCGTGTTTTTCAGGTCATTTTACCTAAGAAACCATCACTAACTCGAAAAAAAATTTTTTTTGGGACTGCCCCATTAAGAAATGAGTTTCGAGTATAAATGACTGTTTTTCAAACTTGAAAATGTTTTTGAGGGCGATTTAATAAAGATCAATTACTGTGTGCCCACAATTAAATTTAGTACACAATCAGTATTTTTTGTGAACATGAAAAAAAAAAAANAAAAAAAAAAAAAAAAAAAAAAAAAAAAAAAAAAAAAAAAAATACCTATTATAGATAATAGTTCTACCTTATAGCAAAACAATTGAACAACTGTTTTGGTAATTAGGAGCTCAAATTTTAAATAAATTATTGTAAATTATTCAATCATGAATTATTTAAATTAAATGTAGTGTATTCAAGTATATTAAAAGCACTATTAACAAAATACTTTAAAATAAATTATTTAAAATCAAATTTCTAATCACAACTTTTATATCGTTTTAATACCTAAATAAGAAAAAGTTCATAACGCTCGTAATTTTTCACTTGAAAATTGCGGTAAATAGAAGAAGAAAATACGTTACTAAATTCACTTTAACTTTATATCATCGAGCTTTAGAACTGAAATGAACGGATAAAAATCATGAGGAGAAATTTATAGAAAGCTTTTGTAAAGGGTGATTTTTGGTGGGGTAATATATTATTTCTATTTTTAGGGTTTTCGAAAAATTCTTTTTTTATAACTGTGACTGTCTTCCCGTATGTTTCGTACTCAATTATCTTTTGAATACCTGTTCCGTTCTCTAAAGTTACAACTGAAAATATACAAACATATAATTTTGTTAGGACATACATGTTAGCTCATACGTTTTGTTAGCTCATACGTTCAAATTGTAATAATGTGTGGAATATCCAAATATCACAACGAAAAAATATATTGGCCCTCGTCCCTAGCATCAGGTGACCATTGAAATCTTCATTTTAGATACGCAAATAGTATGCAGAGATAATACCTTTACGAGTCATTTTCATGTTGCAAGAGCAGAGATGGGTTCCATCATTACAGAATGCTCCCCACACCTGAACTTTGAGGAAGAAAGAGAGAGAAGGACACAATAGAAAACCTTTGGTCACTAGCAAACAGATAATGAGCATCAGAATCAAACACTAATATTCCCAATTAATGAACAGATAGAACAAGTACCTAGTAAAGACTATCCCAAAAACATTGATTTATTGATCAATGAAAATGAAGACAAGAGCTGTGAAAAAAATAATTAAACTTAAATCACACGAATGGACGCGAGACTGTAGCATACTTTTGTATGTAAATGTAGAGTTTCTTTGTGGTGAGGTCCAACGGCTTGTTCACAATTTTTATGGGTATCATATTATTATTAAGAATATCATGTGTACTAATAATCTCTTAAATATTCTAGCAAACTCTTTTTACCCAGTGTAATGTCGCCACTGGTCGCTACTCACATTAAAGTAGCAAGTAGCTATTTAATCGTCAGCACGAGCTTGATTGCACCCCAAAATCACTAGAGACACAGTAGAAATTTTACCGACCCAGCAGGGAATCGAACCCGGGCCCCTTGAGTGTATACTTTTATATGTATGATATTGTAGTGAACGACCTGTGTATGTAATATTACTATGAAACATTCTGTATAAATATCTCGACGCTTCTCCTATCCATTCATTTCTCCGTCTTTCTTTATACAATGAGTCTTGTGGGAGAAGGGTCGGGGTGAAGGGGGTTTATTCATAATAAGAATCAATGAATGTTTACTATACTGCTCAGGTTGTC
>CM022885.1:20716825-20735762 GCA_012654025.1 Pachypsylla venusta
TTGGAAATTTGGGGCTGAAGGACCCACTGAGGGACAATATAAGTATCAAAAGGCACATCTGCCACTCACGAGAAAAAAAAATGAGCTATCGTTCATCAAAATCAGTCCAGTAGTTTTGGCTCTAGGTGCGTCAACATCAGAGAAACAGCAGCAGCAGCAGACGATGAGAAAAAAAAGTGTACTTTTCAGAAGCCTATATCTCCGATTTGACTTAACCGATTTTGTTGAAATTTCATATACTTCGTCTCTGAGTTCGCCCCATACGCAGAAAACAATCATTTTTATCCTGAGGTGTGTAGTTTTTCCTCTGGAAGTAGCTGAAATCGGCAATGTAAGCTGTGGCGTATATTATACTCTTGGTAGCTGCCGCTTTATTTTGACTTGGCGGGGCGGAGCGCTACCGCGCTCCTTAATACCTGGACGAAAGCCAAAAGTATTTGTAATGTCATAAAACGCTAACAAATGTCATCAAGCATCTTTGATTCAGGGGGCAGGCGAGCGCCTGCCACGCGGGTGCGACCCGGTTTCGATTCCCGGACGATGCACATATTTTTTTTTTTTATTTTTGTTGTACGTTTTTCTTACATTCAAACCAGTTCTTACTTTGTTCGGTCAAATATGTAAAATTCAGACTGGCCATGTGATGATTTTTATAAAATTATTGCACACACAAAAAAAAAAAAAAAGAAAAAAAAAAACAGAATCGAACATTAATCTGTGATTTAATCTTGATTAATGAACGGTTGATCCTCCTTTACCACATTCAATTCCATTAAATGAAAATAATTTTTGGATTAATCATTATTTTTCGGTCTTAAATATTAAATGTAGTATTCAAAACTGACTGTTTTTATAAATAATGGAATTAGTAAGTAAAAACATTTTATTTGAGAAGATTCTAAAAATATTTACGGTTTGGAAAATCATATAATAAAGCAAATTAAAAACTGTACCCGGAAGAAGTGCTCTGGGGTTACAATAAATTTTAACAAAGTATTCAGAGCGTAGCTTTTAAAATAAAGAAAAAAGAAATAAAAACATCCCATTTTTTTCTTCGTCTTGTTTAATCCAACACTTAAGAGCAAATAAATAGATTATATTTTAGAAAGAAAATTTACTACCTATTTTCCAATGAATGGTTCCTGTCAACAATTTCCTACATTATAATCAGTTCTGGAAAGTAAAACATCCTGGGATTTGAAAACCTATACAGCATTATTACTCTTATTCAAAATACTATCTTAATTAAACTGTTTAATTTAAACATTCATTCTCTGTTAGGTTAGCATGTTGTTGTCAACTTGAACATGCTGCTGTTGTTGTTCTGGTGAGTTTCTTTTGAAAATTAAATAGTTCTTCTAAATTATAGATTCAGGTTTGATGATATAGGTCATTGAAAAAAATTTGGAAGTTATGTGTAGAACCCACCATCTTAATCACTAGTGGGTAGCACATGGAAGTCGAATTTAATTTTAAACATAGCTGCAATAATAATCTCTGAATCAATTTTTTTTTATGTCTTGTTAAATTTTTCAGTATCGTTCAATTTTGAGTGATAAAATAAAACCCTACGACACGTTGGCGTTTTTGTTATATTTTTCCGCGAAAAGTACGAGTATTAGAAAGAAAATACTGAAAGTAAATGTTTTTTTTTTAGTTTTCAATTAAAAAAAAACTTTAATACGCGGACGAGAAGATAAAAGTGAAAACTCTTTACTCAAAGTTAAAGTTGAAAAATTTTGTATTCAAGATTTTTTAATACAATTACAAATTGGGCGTCTTTTCATTGAACGTTTTTGTTCTCTGTTACTCATAATAGCCCAGTCAAATTTGATTTTACGCGTGGAATAAATTCGTAAAGAGCGGGAGATGATTTTATTTCACGTTGGACATTCCGAATAATAGTAATCTAAGTTTGCGACCGTTTCTGAGGTGAGCTAACGCCGCCAAAAGCAGCTAAATTTTGCCGCTAAAGGGGGGAAACGGGAAAAACGAAGAGCTTAATTTTTTATTTGTGTATTTAGGTATAAACTGTTTCATTGATTTTGTTTTTCTCTCCTATTTGTGTTATAAATAAATGTGAAGTATAAACCAGGGCTAGAAATAATACTTAATATGAGTATTTGAAATCACCCATTATTTACAAAGGGAACAATAAATAAATTAAACTCATTAGAAAAAAATAATGACTTGCATTAACCTCTATTTATTATCAAGGCACTTTTCCCTCCCTCTCTCTCTCTCTCTCTCTCTCTCTCTCACACACACACACACACACACACACACACACTTAACATAATTCAACTAACACAATCATATTTTCTAAATAAAAAACATTACCTTGAAAAAACATACTCGTAAATGTGAGTGTAAAGAAGGATGTAAACAAAATAATACAAAGGTAAAAGAATTTGAGGGAAAGAGAGTTTGTAAATCACGTACATCACGAAAAATTAAGTTAATTGGACTTGTTAGAGAGAGTCTTTTTTTTAAAAACAACTATACCTCAAGAAAAAAAGTTTAAACTTAAAGGAAGATCAAGGAAAAATATTTCCAAGACATTCAGGAGTCATGAGATGCTTGTCCCACAACTTTTTTGGTCTAACCAGAACTCCTTTAGACAATATTTAACATGGTGATGATAAGTTTTAAGTACTTTTTCAAAATTTATTATAGTGATTGACATGTTTTTTTGGAGGATAACTGTAAATTATTTGACCACCCAAAAGAAAACATGAAAATCATGCACCCTGTAACAAAACCACTCCCGAAATTGAATATTTCAAATATTTTGTAACATCGAGACATCTGTCACAAATGAGAGTTTGTTCCTTTCTCAAAACAATCTAGATTAATACTGTGAAAATGTTCTTATCATTGGTTTTGAGAATTCAGCAGATTTTAAATAAACTTGTTTTTTAAAAAAGTTGTACAGTTGTAATTTTGAACAGATTCGTTGGCAAAATTTCAATTATTCTACTTTTCTGAGGGTGAATAAAATAAAAATGGATTTAATTAACCGAAATCTAATCATTATAACTGGAAAGAAATAATGTGAAACTTGCAAAATAAAGAGGGGGGGGGTAANGGGGGGGGGGGGTGACATTGACTTTATTTTTTTATATACTTTGGGTTGAAATACAAAATTGTTTATGTTGATTATAATAATCTAGTGTTAGTTATTTATTTACGGCCCACAAATACGACCGATGGATACTTTTGGAGTTAAAATAAAATAATAATAGCTCTTAAATTTTTTTAAACCGTAATTATGTCCTACAATTCCAACTCATTTCTTAAGCAGCCATGTAAAGCACGCTATTTTTACAAATAGCGTGCTTTACATGGCTGATCCCCCTCCCCGGAAAAACCAAAAACACGAGGTTTCCCTAGGCACTCTTCCCTCCGATTGCTTAACATGCCCGAAATTTCTGAAATGTTCATCATTATGATG
This sequence comes from Pachypsylla venusta, assembly GCA_012654025.1. NCBI lineage: Eukaryota > Metazoa > Arthropoda > Insecta > Hemiptera > Aphalaridae > Pachypsylla > Pachypsylla venusta. Next base: position 20,720,280 of record CM022885.1, read on the forward strand.
ATTCTTTTCTTTCTATTATGACGTAGATTTAGACCTTAATGTGTATTTGCTGAGAAAAGGTCTGATCCTAAAGACAGTCATATATTTTTGGTGAATTCCCAAATTTTATTTAAAAACAAACTTTTTCGAAAAGATTAACCTATTTTATTTTTTTACCCAAATGTCAAAGGAATGAGTTTTTGTATTGTAATAAATAAGTAAAATCGAAAGATTTGTATTTCTAATTTTCATATGGCACTACGAGAGCATAAATATTTCCTTTGTTATGATAATTCTATTTTATTTTGACGTTATAAGCATGGCGATAGTAAAGAGATACTTTTAGTCGATATAGTGATTTCTATCTATTTTTATTTTAACATAAAAATATTTTAACTACCTGTGCTAATAAATAATAATGGAAAAATTTAATTGAAAAGAAAAAATGTTCAATATTGAAATCCAACTGATCTGAAGAGGGGTTGTTCAAAGTTAACATTGATTTTAATTGGCATACAGCATGGAAAATTTCTAACAAATCCTTACTGGTTACTCAATATTATATTGAATGAAGAGAATTCTCGAATTTTTTAAAACTGTAACATGAAGATCAGAAGAAAATTAAAATTTACATCTTTATATAATTACATAAAACACAGTCGAATCGAACGTAACATGGTATACTCGTACGTATGTTCTTCCTCAGAAAGAGACCTATTCTTTATTCTTTGAAAGACCGAGCGTATAGAATTGTGTAAATAAACGGCTTACCTAATTGGAGGGCCTAATATTATGAGATTTGATTTTTTCACAATGGTGGAAACCGAATTTTGATACCGAATGTTTTCATGTCATCCCATTTAAGTTCAAAGATCCATCGTTTTGCCTCATTTTGCATTGCTGTGAAACCCAGTAAATTTGTAAAAACTTTAGTGAAAATAAATATGAATATTGTCAATTAGTGAAAATAAATATGAATATTGTCAATTTAATAGGTTGGAATTTAGAAAAGCCATAATTCAAAATTTTGTTAGAACAATGTGTCGGATTCTAGAATACTAATAAATCATTTAAAATGAATATTTTTAAAATAATTGAATAATATTTCAAAAAGAAAAATAAATTTTAATTTAAAAAGAAAATATTTCAAAATAGAAAGATATCTCACAACATACTACTGCACTGGTACTCTACTACTGTGAGATTCTTATAGATGTAAAGCTAGCAATTTCACAGATTTTGCAAATTCCAAGAGCTCGAAGAGCTCACAGTGTTTATCATAAATTGTAATAATAAAAATTGTATTTTTCTTCTTAAAGCTTCAGGAATCAATCAATTTCAGAGAAAAAGAAAAAAAGAACGCTTTCTGAGCTCTTTACTTTGGGTTTCCGTAACTTAACCGTGAAAACGGAACGCTATATATTCCTGTATTTAATTAATTTCCTATGTTTACGCCTTTTACTCGAATGGTCAAAACGATATCCTATTACGAAGCCCACAATATTTGTCCAAACGTATGTGACCCCGGCTCAGGAACTCTCAAAGGCCACATTAGACCAAGACAGAATGGCTTTTTACGAACTTATGTCGTTTTTAAAACGACAGATTTAGGTCACGTAAAAAAGCTGTTCAGAAGATGTCAGGCCAAGTTCCGGAATGCACCAGTGTATCTTTACATAAAGCAATTCACCGGGTTATCAACGCCGTTAGATATCCGGTTATACAAGGAATAGTTCATTGAAATTTTGAACATACATTCTGAAGTATATTACAATACTACCGGATAAACTTCAAAAGCTAATGTTAACCCAGGCAGGAGATAGATAATTTCAAAGTTGGACTTTTGGATACTCACTGACTGACTGACTCAATCACTCATCATCAAAAGTTTTAGGTAGCAATTGACATCCAAGTAAAGAGAAAAATCTGAGAATTCGAAATTTTCAAAACCAAATTTTCCAAAAGGTGCCGCTTTAGGTAAGACAAGACAACGCATCTTGTATCTTGCTTAATGGTAGATATTTACATACAACTAAACAGGAAAATATTTATATTCCAACACTTTCACTCCCGCTGCTACAAAGCGGTTGCGCTTTAGGGAAGGATATGTAAGAAAACTAGTTTAAACTGCTAGGACGCTCAAATCTTACATGAAGGATGATATTTACATTCAATTAAATGGAAAAATATTTATATTCAAACTTGTGCTCCTAAATGTTTCTGCATTAGAGAAGAAAATGCACGTAAGCTAGTTTCATCTGCTGTGACGCTGAAATTCTTGTATGAAGTTTTAGATAATTAAATTGAATTAAGGCGCAAATATCAAAATTCAGACTTTTTAACTTTCAGTGTTATAAATCCAGGGAAGAAGATACACTATAAAATATTGCTGTTTTTAATTGCTTTGTAGTGCATATTAATTTACTAATAATATTAATAATTTGGTGTTAGATCTCGGTTGGACATTTGGATCCGCTTAACACCAAAATTTCATTGTTTCCATATGTAGGGTAATTGAAAAAAATAAAGAAGCAAAGAAAAAATGGTTAAAGACAGTAATCTTTAGCCCAGTAGTCAGAGACAAAAAAAGGGTGTTTCAATGCAATAATTGGGGAAATCTCGATTTTTATATATGTTTGTAGGTAAAAGCAAATATGAGTTATAATACAGGCATCTCATAAGAAAGGACATAATTCGACCACCTCCCTAACTCTTTTTGGTATACCACTGAAGGGATTTCTATGTTTAATATATGAATTCTAATTAAAATTGTAAGGTTATATTCAACTTCAGAAAGGATGTTTTGGGGATATATACGAAAAAAAAGAGGATAAAAACTCATTTTCATCAAAATCGCCCTTTACCGCCAAAGCGAAGCCGTCTGTAGCAGCGTTCCCACACATCGCACAGAGCACAGAGAAAATTTGCGAATTCAAATTGTATATAGGAAATTTTATTTGCCATGTTTTCACGTTGTTCTTCTTCAGATAAACCATTCTCGAGTTATTTACAAAATACTGTTTTGGCAGCGCTTTTTGGCGTAGAATGACCGCCTAACATTCTCCCTCAGTTTAAGAGGTCGAAAATTCAGTTTTATAATCTCCCCACCATACCTAACAACCCCAAAAAAATCACACATCGTCTTTAATCCATTCTTTTATGGGCGATATGTTACATGTATTAAATAAGTAAAATCTCATTTCGACCAGCTCTTTGTCTTTTTTGAACCTTCCACTAAAACGTTTCTCATGATTGATATATGAATTCGGTGTAAAATTAAAATATCTACAACTTTTATTGTCGCGTTTATGCGGTATTGAGGCTTTGTTTAGAAAATAGAAAGGTAAAAATGAATATAAAAGTTCATTTTTGACAAAAACCGCATTTTACGCCAAAACGGCGCCGCTTGTAGGAGCACTCCTATACATCCTACAGGAAATATGTGTGAATTGAAATTGCAGGAAATTTAATTGTCATTTAAATGAATCGCTACAACGATTCGCCTAAAATGCACAAGAAGCGAGTAATTGAGGAAACCCTGAAAAAAGCGGCTTTTTCAAGATGGCGGAGAACGCACAAGGGTTGGGAGGTCGAAAACTTAGCTTTTTAAAGAGGATGTCCATACCTACAAACATATATAAAAATCGAGATTTCCCCAATTTTTGCAAGCAAAAAATCCCTGACTACTGGACTAATAAAAAATATCATTTAGATAAAATATTTAGGATGTTTGTAGTCATTGTGAAATATAAATTTCAAAAATAATTTTGTATCAAACTACAAATATAAAAATGAGTCACGAGCGCTTTCGTCCGTTACGACATCGTCTAAGTTCACCAGACGATGCCGTAAGGGACGAAAGCGCTCGTAACTCATTTTTATATTTGTAGTTTGATACAAATTTTTTTTTTGAAATTTGTATAAAAAAATATAATTGAAAATAAATATTATTGCACTTTTTTACTTTATCTTCCCTTATACGAAGTAAAGGTAAATAAAGTATTGAACGGTGAAAAAAAATTTTTTTTTGTTTTGCTTTTCTGGACGAATTATGACGACTAGATACCGAAAACGGGTCTAGCAAAAAATGTATGTCCGTCCGTCCGCAAAAATCGTGTTCGCGCATCTACAGCCTTTATTATTTGTCCGATCTTGATGATATTTGGCCACAATATTCCTTGAGGCCACAATTCCAGCCAAAATCTTAACATTGGAGATAGCACCTTCTGGGGTCCATTTATAGGTCAAAAAAGGTCATTTGGGGTGACCCTCTAGAACCCAAACGACACGCCCGATTTTGATGAAATTTAAAACATACACTCTTTGTAACATATTATTGGCAAATTTTGGGACCCACGGGGCTATCTGGAAGCCCTTTATGGCACCAAACCTGAATTTAGTGTCACCTCTCTAAAAGTCACAATAGAGCTCCTATTTTGATAAATTTTTTAAAAAGGAGACAGTTTATAACATATGATCGACAAAATTTTAGGACTCATGGGGCTATCTTGATCTGGGGTCCCTTTATGGCACCAAACCGGAAATAAGGGTCACCTCTCTAAAAGTGACAATAGAGCTCCAATTTTGATGAAATTTAAATTAGAGACTGTTTGTAACATATCATCGACAAATTTCGGGCCTCATGGGGCTATCTTCATCTGGGGGTCCTTTATGGCACCAAACCGGAAATTAGGGTCACCTCTCTAAAAGTGGCAATAGAGCTCAAATTTTTATGAAATTTGAAACAGAGACTGTTTGTAACATATGATCAACAAATTTTGGATACCATGGGGCTATTTTCACCTGGGGGCACTTTAGGGCACCAAACCTGGAATTCTGGTCACTTATCTAAAAGCGGCAATAGAGCTCCAATTTTGATGAAATTTAAGTAAAATATGATCAAAAAATTTTGGGTCTCCTGTGGCTGTCCTCTGGGGGGGGGGGNGGGGGGGGGGGGGGGGGTTAAGGCACCAAATCTCAAATTCGAGTCACTCCTATAAATGTGGCAATAGAGTTCCAATTTTGATGAAATTTTAAATGGACACTCTTTGTAACATATTATCATCAAATTTTGGGTCTCATGGCGTTATCTTCATCTGTGGGGCTTTTAGGCCGCTAAACCTCAAATTCGGGTCACATCTCTGAAAGTGGCAATATCACTCCAATTTTCATGAAATTAAAAACATACTCTCTTTGTAAAATATCACGGAAAAATAAATGGCTGCCAAGGTGCTATCTTCATCTCGGGGAACTTTAGGTCTGCAAACCTTAAATTCCGGCCACCTTTCTAATCCTGGCAATATGATTTCAATTTGATAAGATTTAAAACAGACACAAAGCAAATCTAATTGAAAAACAATTTCACTAAAAAACTGCGGCAACAGTTGAAGACTGCCTAATCTAATTCAATTATTTTTCACTAAAGAGCTGCGACAACAGCCGACACTACTTAATCGAATTCAATTTTTTTTTCACCAAAGAGCTGCGACAATAGCCGAAGGCTGCCTAATCTAATTGGAATCATTTTGTTAGCACTTTAGTGCGACAACAGCCGAAGGCTGCATTATCTAATTCATATATCTTTTTCCACCAAAGAGCTGCGACAACAGCCGAAGGCTGCCTAATCTTATTCAATATTTTTTTAGGACCAATAGCTGTGACAACAGCCGAAGGCTGCATATTCAATGAAATTAATATTTCACTAAAGAGCTGTGACAACAATCGAAGGCTGCCAAATATAATTAAATTAATATTTTATTAAAGAGTTGTGAGAACAGCCGAAATCTGTCAAATCTAATTTAATTAATATTTTACTAAAGAGCTATGACGACAGCCGAAGTCTGTTAAGTCTAATTTTATTAATATTTTACTAAGGAGCTGTGACAACAACTGAAGGCTGCAAATCCAATGAGATTAATACTTCATTAAAGAGCTGTGACAACAGCCTAAGGCTGCAAATCCAATGAAATTAATAAATACTGAGTATTCAATACAGAGTGAAGACAACAGCCGAATGTTGACAAATTTATTTGAAATAAGGAAGATAAAGTCTAGTACGGTTTTCCGTACCATTTATTCTGTCTCAATTCTCTTAAAGCAATACCATCTTTAGATTTGTCAAGTTTGTAAAAAGTTAGATAGTATTTTGCAACTCTCCACAGAAAAAACTGACCAAGTGTAAAGTCGGTATTGCTTTAAGAGAATTGAGACAGAAAAAAGTACAATAATAAATTTAAGTGTGGGATTAACAGCAGCAAAAGTAAACTTGGGCTCAATAATATATATCACTACGTTCATTGGCAGATTTTTTTGGAAGAGTATTTGGCCCTTTTTCAGTGTTAATTTTTTTGTGAGATAATAAATCTCCTTGAACCCAAAATGACAAAAAAAAAAAATTTAGAAGAAAAAAAATAAGTATCGCTTTTGAAAAGAATGATTCAATATTCAATTATTGTTGTTGCTTAATCTAAAAATAAACAAACAAGGAAAATGCAAACCTCCAGAGTATTTCTAAAAACTTGACTGATTTTTTGCATTCCTCGTACAATTGGTTTATAGAGAAAGTGTTGTGTAATATATATTACACAGAATAGTAAGATGAGCGAACTATCCCCATCTGTCACACTTGGAGTTCTGTGCGTTGACTATGTTAGGAAGATATATACAGGGAAAGCGATTTGCTAGAAATAAAAGTTTTACCTACTTTTATATTCAAGTAAAAGTTGTGGCAATATTCAATAACTTGATGCAACATATAACAGCAGTGTAGCTTCTAGATTTGCACTCCTTTGACATAATTTTAATCAACACATTTGGTTTCGGTATGACAGAAGTTTTCATCTTCTTTTCCTATGAATGGAGTTTTGGTAAAATTTACACATGGTCCTTTTTAAACAAGAAACATTAATTTGTATCTTGCAGATATCAACAAAAAAACATTTGGTTGAACAGTCCAATCACAACTATACGTCCTCGCGTGCCATTTCCATTACTCAACTTCATAGGAAGGTTCTCGATACCATTCTCGTAAATTTTGCATCCATAATTCCGGGTCCACTTTTTCTCTCGGGGAGTACCCTGAGACCAAAGTGCACGATGCACTATCTTTCTAAAATTGTCCTAGGTATTGTAACATTCTGTTTTTATTATTTCTGATGATTTTTCTATCGAAAATTTCAATGTTTCTCTCACTTTCAACACATCTCACACCTAGCCTCCTTATATGCACCCAATTCAACGGCTTCAACAGGGCCGAATTAACCTTCCGCGGGGCCCGTAGCAGTTTCACAGAGCGGGACCCCTTCCACCCCCCGCCGGAGCCATCTAAGTAGTCTGTTTTTTGGAGCCAGTACAATAATTGATTATCTTTTGGCCTTTTGGTCTAGTACCTACACAGCTGGTAGAGAAAAGTGAAATTAAATTTTTAATATACCAACATCGATAAAACATGGTTACCGCTCATGATAAAAAAAACAATTTGCTTATGTTGCAATACTGGTTTCTTTATTAAGTTGCTATTAGGTAGTAGGTACCTACTTGTACTTTCCTAAATTATATTTTACTACATACTTTGAAGAGTTGGGGACCCCGTCAAAATGATATGTTTTTTCAATTATCAGCCCAGAACTGTCGAAATATCTAGTGTAAGTTGTCAAAGCGCGGGGCCCGTAACACGCGCTAAACAAAGTGCTACTATTGTTAATCCGGCCCTGGGCTTTAGACTTTTTGAGTAGATAAGATTTTAGCGTCAAATCTCATTGTGAGGGCAAGTTTTAAACTGTTCCTGTTTTTTTTATTCATATTTTGAAATCTTGTTAGTATCTCAGTTTTCATTTACATAGGTTTCTAGATAATTATTTTTTTACATTTTATTTCCACATCCACGACGCGCCGTATGCATTTATTGATGTTTAACGAACATCGTTGATGTTGTTGTCGTCGTCATATTATATGTTGATTAAACGTAGAAAGCATACAACTTGGAGGGAGAGAAAAACAAACAAGCAGGTAGAGGGAAAGAAATGTTTGAATGCTGGAATAAAATATATTCCTGTGCGCATTTCTAGAATTAAGATAATATTTTTTTTATGTTCATTTGACTTTTCGAATTCAAAATTATTAAACAATCAAAACGTTAGAATGAAGATAAAGTAAGGCCAGGATTCTTAAAATCATACTTATATCTCAAGTTTGCGATCTGTCGCTAAACTAACGAATTAATCTGAAACCAACACGGGGAGACTATTAGTATTATTACCTCTATAGGAAGGGTGGTTATTTAAATGGGCTCTCAAAACCATGTAATTTAACACAATATAATTAAGCCAAAGTTGCTTTCTACTTTATTTTGCACCAAACTCGATCCGTGAGATGTCAATTTCATATAATTTCTCATAATCTCATAATCTCCGCTCGTGGAAGTTGGGTAATAAGCAATAAAGTTATTGCAAAAAATTACTCAATCGTCTTTGGGAATGATAGAAGTCTTCGGTCTAAATATATCTCAATATCAAACTGATCCGGTGAAGCTGACCCGTGGTGAGATAATATAATACGAGTCTTTCTATTGAACCACCCATTATTTTTTTTTTTAGTTAAGTACAAAAATTCGTTCTGCTATCTGATGCGTTCAGAATCCTGACTTGTAAAACTATTATTAACATAAAATTAATGATTTTTATTTTCGGGGGATGTGATAGTTGTTTACAATATTCTGAACTAAACTGTTGTAATTCAAACAATACAGATCACAACAACAATTATTCAAAAATATATTTAAGGTAATCCGAATTACATGATATTGCACTCAAAATATAAAACTTTCATGAATGAAACTTCGATTCTCTAGCAAAAACTAATCTCAGCGCACGGCAGTTCGCTATGCCAAGTTCCGGAAAGCACCAGTGTATCTTTACACGAAGCAATTCACCAGGTTTTTCACACCGTCAGATATCCGGTTCTACAGGGGATAGGTCATTGAAATATTGAACATACATTCCGTAGTATTGTACAATACTACAGGATAAACTTCAAAAGTTAATGTTAACCTGGACAGGAGATAGGTAATTTCAAAGTTTGCACTTTTGGATACCCACTGACTGACAGGCTGATTCACTCATCATCCAAATTTTTAGGCACTTCCCGTATACCTAGAGTGCTGAAATTTTGCATGAATTTAGCAATTGACATCCACGTAAAGGGAAAAATCCGAAAAATTGAACTTTTTAACTGTAAGTGCTCCAAAACGGTGTCGCTTTAGGGAAGACAATACAACGTATTTTAAAGTAGTTTTAACTGATAAAACACTGAAATCTTGCATAAAGTTAGATATTTACATGCAATTAACCCGGAAATAATTTATATTTGAACTCTTTCACTCCAGGTGCTCCACAACGGTTCCGCTTTAGGAAAGGAGATGCTCGAAAACTAGATTAAACTGGTAAGACGCTGAAATCTTGCATGTAGGAAGATATTTCCATGCAATTAAATGGAAAAATAAATATATTTATTCTTTGACTACGAGTGCACCAAAACGGTTCCGCTTCAGGGAAGAAATATAGTTTCAACTGCTAAGTGCTAAGACGCTGAAATCTTGCATGAAGTAGAGAGATTTAAATTCAAATGAATCCGAAAATATCAAAATTCAAACTCGTTAACTCTCAGTGTTATAACTTCAGGGAAGATACACTATACATATTGCTGTTTTTTTTTTTTGCTTTGTACTGTATATTACTTTATCAATACTTTGGTATTAGATTTTATTGCACATTTGGGTCCGGGTTACACAGAAATTTTCTGTTTTCGGATATGTTGTGTAATCAAAAAAAAAAAGAAGAAACAAAGAAAAAACGGCCAAATAATCAGTTACATATAGTAATCTTTACAAAAATTATTGATATCTCACAAAAAAATTATCATTGAAAAAAGGCCAAATTCCTCCCACTCTTCCAAAAAATTCCACTTCTGAAATTTGTGATATCTATTATTGGGGCCAAGTTTATTGTTGCTGCTGTATATCCCGCACTTAAATTAATTATTGCACGTTCTTCTGTCTCAATTCTCAAGTAATACCGACTTTATCCCCTTAGAAAAACTGACCAAGTGCAAAGTCGGTATTACTTTAAGAGAATTGAGAAAGAAGAACGTGCAATAATAAATTTAAGTGCGGGATATACAGCAGCCACAATAAACTTGGCCCCAATAATAGATATCACTACTTTCTTATTAGGCGGAATTTTTTGGAAGAGTGGTTCCTCGGCCTTTTTTCAATGATAATTTTTTATCTGGGATCCATTTCTCAGTTTAGCTTTCATTTCTAATTATATCAGATGGCATTGATATATATTTTTCATTTAAATCTTTAAATAACGTGTTAAAAAATATTAACTTTTTAAATAAATTGAAACAAAACAATTACCAAAAACACTATTTATTATAATTTATGAAGAAACTAGTTTCGAATCATTCGATTCATACCTAATCAGTCTAGTTGAGTCTAAGGATGGAAGTTGACTCGTCTTTTGTTTTAATTTATTTAAAAAGTTAATACTTTTCATTTAAAATATTTTGTGGAACATTCAAACTCTCAGGCAGGTAACTGAAAAATCTGAAAGTTACAACCAGACCTCGTTCGGTCAAAGAGATACGCGAATCTCTCTTAATTTCAGCAATTTAATATTGTTCTAGAGATGGTCTACCTGGGGTGTATTTATATTACATTTCAACCTATAATAAATTGATATAAAGGTGTGTCATGAGCGCTTTCTGATATTTCTAATGACTTAAAACATTTCCGATACCTACCTTAAAACATTAACAACAATAATTATCAGAATGTCGTAACAGACGAAATCGCTCGTTACTCACCTTTCTACTTGTAGTCGATACAAAAATTATTATTTCTCAAAATTTAGATTTAATATTAATTAAACTAGATACCTTATTTCTATATTATTTTTGTTTATTTATACTACTATATTATTTTTGTTTCATGCATAAAGTTTTTAATTATTTCTTTAAATAATCCAAAATATTCTCGGTTTAATTGTAATAAATCGTGAAGGAATAATAATCTTACAAAAAATCATCATTGGAAATTTCCAACCACTCTTCCAAAAAGTTACACCCATATACGTAGTGATATCTATTGTTAGGGGCAAGATAACTTTTGCTGCGATGCCAGTTCATCCCACTAATTTAAATTTATTTTTGCTTTTTGCACTTACGTCTCAATTCTCTTAAAGTAATACCGTCATAACATCACTTGGTCACTTTTTTCTGACGAAAATCGCAAAAAACAAACATTTTACAACCATTTTATTAGTCTCAGCGAATTTCTCATAATTCCAAGACAGAATTTGGCATCTCCTGAACAGCTTTTTTACGTGACCTAAGTTCGTAACTGCCGTGCGCTCAGATCCCTTCTGTTATCGCTTAACGGCCATTTTGTTAGTCACAACAAAATTCATAATATTCCAGTTTTTTTTTACGTGACATCGTTACTTAATCGGTCGTTTTAAGTGTTTTCTGGACATGGCCTGGTGCTCTACGGTGCGCTCAGATTCCTACCAATGTAAGTAATTCTGTTTTGCTACCGTAGCAAAGCCCTATAAGACCGCCATCTGGAACGGTCCGCCCCACAGTTCCTACGCCTTTGCCTATTAGGTGATGTACTCTATCGCACCCAAGATATAGGTTTTTTTTTTAACTTTTTCAGTATTTGTTCTTCTGTTTTTCCACATCGACCAGGGGGTAACAGAACGAATGTATTTTTTTATAGAGGAAATCGCCAAGAGCTCTAAGAAAACCTCTGTTAGTTTATGGAATCCTGTCTTACTTTGGAATATATTAAACTTCAACCTAAGTTGTATTTTTCAATTTCTTGTATGAAATTGATTAAAGTTTAAAGTTCTAGCTATTGCCGTTTTCATTTTAATTTTCCGTACATTTTTCCATTGTAAAACTCCTCCTGCTAGTTGAATTTCGCCGGTTTGGCACTTTCTTTTATCGATATTTATCACAGGCCCTGGGGTCGCCCCTCCCCAATAACTGAATCATCAGTTACCCCTGGGGGTTTATTATTAAATANTGGGCAATGCACGTAATTGAATAGAGCTTGGCAATCCTAGGGTTATATAACATTTCTGATTTTTCCATTTTGGAGCTATTATTGTACGGACTTATTTCGAATTAGTTTCACTACAAATAATATGTTTAAAGAATTTTTTTTCCAAATTTTGGGGGAGGGAAATGGGGGAATCCCCGCCCCCCGAAGGCACGGGATTTCATGTTTTTTTCTGAATAATAAATAAATCAAGTAAGAAGTTTTGAAAAAAAATCGACCACACAAAATCAGAAGTTTAGCGATAGTGGGCTAATATGGGACAATGGCTATTGCAGGACACTGATTTTAAAATATAGTGCGACCTTTCAGCTTGTACAGCAATCATAAATATTGGTATATTTCGTAAACATTAACATCTGATAATCGAATTATTTGTTGCCAAGAAGAAGCGTACACGCCTTTTCACATCCACTAAGTGAATTGCCTACTTTTACAATTTATTACTGCCCATACGGTAATTTTAGTATAAGAATGATTGAGCGGCCCGTAAATTGATACGGTCTTTGAGAGAGGCAGGTCGGGTTCGGTAAACATCCGACTATAAATACTAAGAGTCACATGGAGCCAAGTTCGGTGAGCGGCGACACAATTCCCGAAGACATCCCCTAATACCTATCCAGCCTCTTTGAAAACTTTGGTCTAAGAAGGCTCGAATTCTCCGTTCGAAGTGGGCGAGAAAACCAGTTTGTTGAAACACAATTTTTTACTAAATTACTTATTGTGGATCATGAAAACTTATTTCTAGGCATTTTTACCTACCATTTCGGTGAGGCCGCAAAGGGTCCNCATTACTAAATTACTTATTTGGGATCATAAAAACTTATTTCTAGGCATTTTTACTTACCATTTCGGTGCGGCCGCAAAGGGTCCATTGTCACATGTTCCACCCTGTAATTCATGAACGGTAGAACCTAGAGAGCTGTGGTTTTCTGTAATGAACTCGCATTAACGAGATCTTTAAAACAAGGTGTCACCGGGCCTCTTTTTGTACGGTTAGTAGTTACTTAGTTAATTTTAAAAGCGGATATAGCCCTCTTGTTTTGGGGGGACAAATCGCACAATATACCTATAATAGAAAATTTGGAGGGGGGAGGGGAGGACTCTTAACCTAGAGGGCGGGGGCTCGAGTCCTGGGCAGTACTTTTTATTACAATGTTTATCGAGCTTATACCTTTCATAGCTACAACATGCAACATGCATTCTAGGGACTATCGAAGCACCTAATAGTTGAACGTTGACCAGGTTGACCTTGAGATCTTTCGATTGCAGTTTCTCTCTCTCTCTCTCAATGACGATGCTTCATCCAGTGTTGCCATTTTGACGATTTTATAAGCGTGATGACGATAAAAATTGCCATGACGGGCGACAGAATTTTTGACGATTTTTATTTAGATACGTATTAGTATTTAGTCTCAGGATTGGGAATTATTTAGGGGCCCGTGTCCCCCCCCCCCTTCTCAATGGGATAAAAGACACNCCCCCCAGCGGATCACCATTCATTTGATTTTTAATTTTTGACGTGATTAGATATAATAAAATTTGAGAAACACAGCGTTATTAAAAAAAAAATGGGGGGGGGTCACGTGCCCCCCGGGCCAGCCTCTATATCCGCGCATGTTTAAAAGTATATTCTAATAATAGTTTTATAAAATCTAAACTAGAAAATTGTTTTCAGGTACCTAGGTACATGTATCATAAATGCCATTCAATATGCCAAACTGGCGGACAGTAAGTAGTATTTTCAATTATAGACATATTCCATATAAAGAAATATAACAAGGGGGAAAATACTATAAAATTGTCCAGTTTATTGAGATAAGGGTCTTTCGTGTGTGGTATACAACAATATACAGAAAAACAAGATTCCAAAATAATCCTTTTTGGTAGTGAGTTTTATTTGCAAGACAAAGATCATCCTCAATGACATACCGCTATTGTTTTAGATATATTATTTATCAGAGTGTTGTTCCTTCTTCTATATACTTATAAAACGCAAAGCCCAGTTGGTAAAATGGTATACTGACTGACTGACGTACTGACTGATAATCAACGTAGCTCCACGATGGCTAAACGTAGAGACTTGGCACTCAGGTCCCTTTTTGTATGTAGGTACGTAATAAGAAAGGAAAAAAAAATAAAATTCAAGTGGGAGCAAGTTACCGCCAAAAATGACGTTATTTAGCGTCTTTTTGCAATTTTGCAATTTTTTATTTATACAATTTTTTGACTGGGGGACGGTAGAAATGATGGTGCCGCCACTAAAATGCTGTTTGCCGCCTTTACCTTTGGGGTACAAAATGTTTTGAAAGAAGAACAATTCGGTACAAAACAAGAACAAAACGTTCGGTACAAAACAAGAACAAAAATTACAATTTCAAAAGTGGGGGGGCTGTAGAAATGGACCCGTTTTGTGGTGGGTCTTGTTGTTGTGTTTTGGAAGCCGTTAGACAAAGAACTCAAAGAAGGAATCTCGTGTGTTCAAAAAAGGTTTTTTGATCTGATCTCGTGTGGGAGATCTTGTGTAGATTTTTCCGTCTAAGGAATAATTAATAGAACTTCCGTCATAGGAACAATTAATATCATTTAATCAATAATGCTTATCATTTATCAATATCAGAAACTAACAATCATTTTGTAAAAGTATCAAAACATAAATAGAAGAAAGTACCGCTCAATAACACGCTCATCAAACTTCCTTCCTTTTCCCTTCCATTTCTATTTCCCTGGTGAGTAATTTAGTTAGAACACTGTACCAAGCAAATCAGTTTCCAGGTAAGACCACTCATTTCTACTTGTTTTCGTAAGACGACTTCAGCATGAGGAACCACTGTTCAGCCTCCAGCGGTGTATACGAAATTCACAACATTTCTGCTACAGACCGGAAGTTGCACCATTGTTTGGCATACGGGTGGCGGATGTTGCAACATTTTTTGACCTTCTGACCGCGGATCATTTCTTGGTTTTAACATTTGTTGGTCTGGCCTTCGAGCCGGATATTATAACATTTTTTGGCCTTCGAGCCGGAAGTTTTAACAGAATACCTAATATAAGCACGCCACTTATTGAAATGCATATTTTTACTAAACTTATAACCAGAGTGAGTAAAACCATTAATGTTACTTATACATCAAGACCTCAAGTCAGAGTGAAGTCTATAATAACAAAAAAATAAATGGTACGGAAAACCGTACTAGACTTTCTCTTCCTTAATCATTCCATCAGACTACCACCGAATGCAGATGCTGTTCTTCTAAAGCTTTAAGTCCTTTAGTGACATTATTGTTATATTTCTATTTTGTGTTGATGTTGACCATTATTTTAAAAAGATTTTGCAGCCTTCGGCTGCGGGCTTTGCTCTTTAGTGACAGTATTATTTTGAA
>CM022885.1:20764596-20781295 GCA_012654025.1 Pachypsylla venusta
CACCAAAAATTATCAAATATAATACTTTGGTGGCTATGCATACTAAATTTTATCAAAATCGGACGAATTTTATGTTTTTTCATTTGTGGGCCCCTACCGGTGCCCCATAACCAAAATTACTACAAACTACCAAAAGATGTCAATTATAATACTGGGGCAACGGTGTATACCAAATTTTATCAAGATCAGACAAAATTTATGTTTTTCTCATATTTGGGGCCCATTCGGGGCCCCAAATGCAAAAAATTTGCAAAACACCAAAACTTATCAAATATAATACTTTGGTGGCTATGCATACCAAATTTTATCAAAATTGGACGAATTTTATGTTTTTTTTTATTTGTGGGTCCCTACTGGGGCGCACTGGCGATGCCCCTGTCAAAATTCGTTGTGTGGTTTAGAGTTTACAGATTTGGTCCAATTGCAACTTTCTTGGTCCTAAATCGTGGAGGGGGGGGGACTCTGACTAAATGCTACAAAACAGTGACTATAATCAGTCGAATAATCTCTTTACGCTCCAAACATCAATTGTTTTGAATTTTAAGTGAATAAAATGGGCCGTTTTCTTTTAAAATCGATAGTCAATTGAAGGAACTTATTGGGCCCTACTGACGGGGCCCCTGAGAAAAACATGGGCCTATTATCATTTTTTTTTTTTTTCATAAAAAAATGCCATAGTTACCCATTTTAAATTTCATCAAAATTGGTTATGTAGTTTTCATTTTAGAGATTTGGTCCAATTGCGACGTCCTTGGTCCTAAACCGATGGGGTGAACTCTGAATAAAAGTTTAAAAATAGTGGTTAAATAAAATTTCCAATACTTTGAATGATCCCTGGCGGCTCTAGACATTATTTTTTTAAAATCTTGTGAAAATACTGATCTTTTTTATTTTAAAAGGAATTTCCATTGATTGGCTCCTGGTGGACCTTGTTTGGCCCCTGGCGGTGCCCCTGACAGGAATACACCCACGTGAGACCATATATTTTAGATAAAATGATTTCATAATTACTGATTTTAAATTTCATCAAAATTGGTTATGTGGTTTGAATTTTAGAGATTCAGACCTAAAAAAACTGTTCGGGGGGCTTTTTGCCCAAAGATGACCTGTGCCAAATTTCATTAAAATCGAACCAGTGGTTTGACTTCCAGAGCTCTGCACACGATTTCGTACGTACGTCATACGTGGAACGTCGGATTTTTTTTTTTTTTTTTGGCCTCATGGCTCCAAATATTTTCAAACTTCAAAAATGACCCGAAATAGTGAAAATATGGCGCAAAAGCAATATGGCCCAATATATTTGATCTTTATTTTGGCCTTTGGNTTCATGGTGATCAATTTTAGATTTCGGTGACATTTTGATAGTTATCTGTAAATATGACTTTTAGAACAGTTATGTATCCATGGCTCCAAATATTTTCAAACTTCAAAAATGACCCGAAATAGTGAAAATATGGCCCAAAAGCAATATGGCCCAAAAGCAATATGGCCCAATATATTTGATCTTTATTTTGGCCTTTGGGTTCCCGTCAAACAATTTTTTGACCCAAAATATGTCTAAAATTTCTGCACGAATACAATACTTTATCTTCTATAGGAAGAGAAAGTAAAAACTGACTGTAGACTATTATTTTATTAGCCAGGAGTTCTTTTCATGAAACAGAATTTCATCCCCTAATATTTTATAATAACTGCAGTCAAGGCCGTACCCAGATGGGGTTCAAACTCTCCCCCCCCCCGAAATTTAAATCCCTTTTTTATATTTTTTCTGAAAATACTCTACTTTGCACGTGACCTATAATATTAAATATATATGTATATGTATTTTGAACACATCATATATTATTATATGTTTAATGCAATGGTGTAAGAACCAATTTGAATTTGGGAATGACAAAGTCAACATTTCTATTAGCACACATTTTATAAATCTGGATGTTTTTGGTCCAAATGAATAGAAACACCACATAGGGCACTTACACATTCCTTTTTTAAATCGTGTGTTTAAGAATAAATTTTAATCATTCTCTGCTGAATTTCTACTTTTAATTCTGCTTAGGCACGTTAGACTGGAAACTGACAAAATCATATAGTTCATGTAAGAAGCCGGGGAATTTAAAAAAGCTCCGGCAACCGTCTTTGTCGTTTTTCCAATTTAAAAAAGTTTTTCTTTATTATATTAAAATTGAATTAAATAATAATTATTGATACATTTTGTACATAAATAAATTAATAAACCCGTAAATTTTTCGGATTATTAGGCTGGATTTCACCAATATTTTGATAGAAATTTTGATTCCCCAATGTTGGGAAATTGATTTTTCGATCCAAAGTCCAGAACCCAGCTTTAGTCACTTTAGTGCTCTTTTTCATTTTTACGTAATTAATGTTTTTTTATCCTATAGTAGCTGTTTCTAACATGCACAATGAACCCGAAGGTAATTACAATTTATTTCATTATTCGTCAAAACTATAGGGTTTCATTGCAATAGATAAAAATCTGCATTTATGTTAGCATGACCACCCTGTAAAATTTTCTTCATTAAAAATCTGATCGTATTTCTATAATCAACTTGCATTTCTACCTTTCCTTCGGGGTGATTTTTTTTTTTAAATAAAAAACTATCCTCTTTTAATTTAATTTTCAATAAAATATTGTGTATCAAGCCTTATTATTTGTAGTTGATACACAATATTTTATTGAAAATTATATTTCATAATGACTACAAACATCCTAAATACCATTTCTAAACTCTTTTAATTTGATTTGATCTTCTTGGAAATTTCAGACATGGATAAATATTTTGAGAAGGCACGAATTAGAACAGATAGTTTTTTTAAGGACACTGACACCATTATCATTTACTTTTAAATTGAAAAAAATATCTTTTGCCTTAAAATGTCTTTTGACGCTATTAACCCATTGGTTGATAAAGAGTAATCATATGTATAAGCTACTACATTACATTTTTTTTTTCATCTTTATAGGTTAGTACCTTATAAAACACCAATAAAAATCTTGTCCCATAAAAAAGGAAGTAGACAAAATATTAATGTAACCATTAAAAGAAAATACACTGAGGGATGAGGACTTAGAAGATATTATACTCTAAGGAAAAAACAAACATTTTTCAAACAAATGAGTTTTCCCCAATAAATCGACTCAAGATATTTGCTCTCATTCTCATGAATATAGAAACAAAATTACTGCTGACTTGAGGAAAAAAGAAAGAAAAAAAAAACACAAGAAAATGTTACTCGTACATTGTGTGGAACCTCTTCCATGTTTTTTTTTCTTTGTGCCTTTAAATAAAGATGCAGGGTGGTATGGAAAAAGAAGAGGAAACGAGTCAGTATATGATCTCGTATACATTCCAAAGACGACATTCTCTAGGATGCAAAGAATTTTTTTATGTAAAGCTGTTTTTTGGACTACATACATATTTATAATGGAACTTGAATTAAGCCTAAAACGCTGACTTAAATGAAATAATTTAGTACTATCGCGACATTATCAGAATCGATTTTTTCCCCAATCCCGTACATCTCTAAAAAATATATACCTACACAAGACATTAAAAATGCCAACTATTACACTACAACACGAATAATTTCAGTCCAGTTATACTTAATTCAACAATCAGCATTGTATAAGTCTGGAACGTATAAGTTTACGAAAAACGTATATAAAACTTCTGTGAAGCTCATTGCAGTGTAGATTCGATCTCATTTAGTTCTGAGGGAGCATCATTTGAAATATTGCTCTCAGTGGGACCCTAGCCTAGGCTGGACATCAAAAAATATTGGTTGATTGGTTCTTTTCACTTTTGAAACAGCAAACACTGAGAAAAAAATAGGCTGCATTCATTCTATTATGGGCTATTTGCACTCCAAAAACGGGACACGCTGCCAGCAGCCTATTTTTCAATGCCACTGGCTTTCAAACGCTGCATCCGAAGTTAGAGTGCCAAGAAATTTGGATTTTGTGCCCAATTTCGAATGCCACGTGATCCGACATGGGATACCTCATCTGTCTCATGTAGAATGCACAAAAAAATACATGGATCACTTTGTGTTCTACTTTGGACGGCAGAACAAGTGCCGTGCTACCTATTGTAGTATGCTGACATCCTATGCGGTATGAGGGAAAAAGCAGCAGGCTTTCTCATGAAGAATGCCAAGCCTTCTATATTGGACAACTGGCATTCGTTATTAGAATGCCTGGCATTCTATTTGTCGTACTTTGCTTTCTATATTTGACAGCTGACATTCACTCTTAGAATGCCTGGCATTCTATTCACCGTATATTGTGCTTTATATTGGACAACCGACATTCGCTCTTAGAATGCCTGGCATTCTATTCATCGTATATTGTGTTTTATATTGGACAACTGACATTCGCTCTTAGAATGCCGGACATTTTATTCACGTATTTTGTCTTCTATATTGGACAGTTAGCATTCGCTCTTAGAATGCCTAGCATTCTATTCATCGTATAGTGTGCTCTATATTAGACAGCTGACATTCGCTCATGGAATGCCTGGCATTCTGTTCATCGTATATTGTGTTTTATATTGGACAACTGACATTCGCTCTTAGAATGCCTGGTATTCTATTTGTCGTACTGTGTCTTCTATATTGGACAGCTGACATTCGCTCTTAGAATGCCTGACACTCTATTCACGTATTTAGTTTTCAATTTTGGACAGCTGACATTCGCTCTTAGAATGCCGACCATTTTATTCACGTATTTTGTCTTCTATATTGGACAGCTGACATTCGCTCTTAGAATGCCTGACATTCTATTTATCGTATGTTGTCTTCTATATTGGACAACTGACATTCGTTCTTAGAATGCCTGGCATTCTATTTGTCGTACTTTGTCTTCTATATTTGACAGCTGACATTCGCTCTTAGAATGCCGGCCATTTTATTCACGTATTTTGTCTTCTATATTGGACAGTTAACATTCGCTCTTAGAATGCCTGGCATTCTATTCATCGTATAGTGTGCTCTATATTGGACAGCTGACATTCGCTCATGGAATGCCTGGCATTCTGTTCATCGTATATTGTGCTTTATATTGGACAACTGACATTCGCTCTTAGAATGCCTGGCATTCTATTTGTCGTATTGTGTCTTCTATATTGGACAGCTGACATTCGCTCTTAGAATGTCTGGCATTCTATTCATCGTATATTGTGCTTTATATTGGACAACTGACATTCGCTCTTAGAATGCCTGACACTCTATTCACGTATTTTGTCTTCAATTTTGGACAGCTGACATTCGCTCTTAGAATGCCGACCATTTTATTCACGTATTTTGTCTTCTATATTGGACAGCTGACATTCGCTCTTAGAATGCCTGGCATTCTATTCGTCGTACTTTGTCTTCTATAGTGGACAGCTGACATTCGCTCTTAGAATGCCTGGCATTCTACTTATAGAATGCCTGGCATTCTACTTATAGAACGCGATGCATTCTAATCGTTTCAAATGCATGGCATTCCAATGATACAGAAATTTTCATGATCCGTACGGGAATGTTTCAGGATATTTCCATAGAAACATGGAACATCCTGAATTATGACCGTCCAAATGATGATAGAAATTTCTGAATAGAAAATAATTAAAAGAACAATGTTATCATTATCGTTAGAACAAGACAAGAAATTTTTATTTACAAAACTGTACAAGTCAAGTAAATATACAATATAAGACGCAAAATTTCTTAACTCAAATCAAATTGAAAAGTGCCTCTCTTCCCTTTAACAAAACATTTTTAAAAAAATGTGAATTCCTCATTAATATTATTTAAATGTTCAATTATCATTTTTAATCAATTGTGGACCTTAAGCTAACAAACAAAGTGCAATTTGGGATAACCGTCAGAGTATTTGGTATGACTGAATATAAGTCCAAGTACCTGATGAACAATATTTTTTCAGTACGCTCAACTTGGTATGCATAATAGTGACTGTCAAACTCCAGAGTTTCCAGAGCTTGACAAACTAAAAGTACATCTTTCGTATCATTATCAATGAGAATTTTTTGTACTTGTATAAATTTCGGCTCTTCCATTTCTGGAGAAAGGTTTTCAGTGAAAACTCTCCGGTCTTTCACTGTTACCCCATTTAGTTTGAACCACTTACAAGAAGCGTAGCGATGATTTTCTTCAAGTTGATGAAGTACATCATCTGCAGACAAATTAAGAGAAGTCAATTTGCCACAGGCAAAAAACTTGAATGCTTCTTTTGAATTGAAAAGATGGCACAATGTAAATTGAGCCCTTTGAGCTAAGGTTTTACAAATATTTAGTTTGTTGCAAGTTACTCTGGAAATTTTACTCTGTCGGAAATTTTCAAAGGTCTGTGTTTTCCCTCAAATCTCATTGTCCAGTAACAAGATAAAGGGCCTAATTTTTTAAGTACATTACTGTAGTGCAGGAGGAAATGAAATTTCGGTTTCAAAGGAGAGTTAGTTAGCCTACAATATTCTCGGCACAAGTTATTAACTAAATGAGATACTTGAAGCTCGGTACGATTCAGTATGACTTCAGTTTGAACAAGAAGGCGGTCCAATATCTGTCTTAACAGTAAATATAATTCCCATACCTCGTGCTCTTCAGGAATGTTGGATCCAACTATAAGGCCCAATTATCTAATGATATTTATCATTTCAGAAGCAGATGACTTTATTTTTACACCTGATTTTTCACTCAAGATAACGTTTACTGGTCTTGACGAAGAGTCTGGACCAAAATCGAATGATAAAAATTTATTTTTAATTGTATACACAGATTTCCCGAATGTACAAAAAAAGTTAATACAAATTCAACTACATACCGGCCCACCCCCTCTAAGATGTCATGCATAACATCTACTGCCACATTTTCAAATATATCGAACCCTTTAAGATCATTCCAGACACATTCACCTTTAATGCCTGTTGTAGATACATTTCCTATTTCCAAGTCTTTATTATAAGATTCTGTTTCTCTTATTATCACCAGTAAAACAAGCGGTATGAAATCTGATTGTCCCCTGGTATATATTAGGTACATTGATTGATATTCCCTCGGAGCTCAACAAATTTAACATGTTTATAATCGGGTTGAAAATTACTTTGTTACCAAATTCAATTCTATCAGCGGCATGAAAAAGGGCTAGTACGAAAATGCAATTTAAATGGGAAACATATTTTGGTGGCAAACATGGGAGAGATATGTACAACCCACACAGTTTATGGATGGAAGCATGGGCCCCAAGTGGGTTTCCTGTCTCAAAATCATCTAAGTATAATATGATTGGGAAATTAACAACATTTCGATCAAACGTCGTTTTCATTTTTCCCATACTGAGCCCTGAATTACATTTTGAATTATGTCATTTTCCACCTCTAGGCTTCTTGTATATTCCAATGTTTCTTTGAGGACATTTTCAATCGAAAAAAATTTACTCAGAACCAAATTTAAAGAAATCAACTGGATAGTACATTGAACAGGCCGATAGTCAGTTTCCCCTGCAAATTTGTAATCCATTCTAGATCCTATGACAATTTCTTGGGGAGGAATATACGTCCCCAAGGAGGTTACATACCGAATTCTTTTGTATTCCGATTCAAAACTGGAAAAAGTTGACTCACAGTCGGAGGAAAGTCCCATTAGCGCGATCATTACTTGAGAGCATGACTGATCATTAAGGGCTAGTTGCCTTATTTGATCAATCAATATCTTGTTGTAAGCTACGATTATATTTTTCAGACCTTTAAAACATGTTTGTGTGCAGCTGCGAGGTAAAGTATTATTACAATAAAGATCTAACATTAGGGAAGAAATTTCAGTTGCCAAACTGTCCTTTACCGTACTCTGAATTAAAGTACCTACATTGCTCGTTTCATTTAGGATATTGGAAGGTGACGCAGGATCGAGAGCCATATTTGTTTCATTAGAACATAAGTCTGACTCTAAGGGATTTGCTAAAAGCGACTTGGATGTGTGATTTCTATAAAGGTGTTTACGGAATGTGTTGTTGTTTGTATAAGACATGTAACAAGAGTTTTCACCACAGTAAAAAACTTTATCTAAGCTATATTTACTCTGTTTGCAATACTTTGTGTAGTGCACAAAATCAACTCCCTAACACTGAAACGAGTACAAGAACAATAGTGACATGAGTACTTCATTGTGAAAACAAATAAAATATTTATGTTTAAAAATATATATGAATGCCAATATTAAAAATGTAAAACCTACTTGAGTTTATTTACCTACCAACCTACCCTCGGCTTGACACCTATTAATAGACTTATCGAGTGATGACGTTACCGAGAGTCTGGCAACACTGTAGGTTGAGGCACTGGAGATTAAGAAAAAAATCCACAGTTTTTTTTTTTTTTTTTTAATTACTATTATTTCCCAATAGTTTTAGAGAAATTAACTAATGTAATCAGGTGCCCGACATTCTCAGTGATGTTATGTTTCTTTCTAGTATTAAAGTAAAATCGAATTTTAACTAACGAGAAAATATATTCTCCTTACGGGAATTTCAATATTCAAAATCAGATCAAATGCTTGTTTATCCTCCAATATCCCAAAGTACAGTGTAGCCAGACTTTCGAAACCTATGCGATGACATCACACTGGAGAGGTCAATACAGGGCTATTCACAACTTTGGAACCCCTCAAATAAACTTCGATGTACAAGTATCCTAAACTCTTAAAATCTACGTTTTGGTGATATTTTCAATATACATAGTGCGAAAAAAATGGATGTAAACTTTTGTGACTTGTGTGACACAGAAATTTACAAGTGTGTAATTCAAAGTAGAATTTAACATGGAGTTGAAAAATAATAGACACCGTTTGTTCACTCAATTGTATTCTGAGATATCACCAATACAGAGATTTAGTTAAGTTAGGAAAAGTTTAGAATAACCAATAAGCAAAATTTTGGGATCCCACAGACAAGCGGGTTGAAAGTTTTATAAGGGGTTCCAAACTTTTAACGAACTGCATAATGGACTGCCGGGCTTTTACGTCGCGGGTAACGCGAAACTAGCTGCCCATTACAAGAAGGGTGATTCATTTCAGTGTACCATAGAAAATTATGAGGATAGCAAAAAAAAATATAAAAGGGTTAAGAAAAACTTTCAAACCACATCTTTACCTGTTATTTACCTATGGTATGCTTTGAAAAGAATCACATTAAAAATTTAACCTTATTTACAAGAGGTGGATAGACCAAACCCAGATTTGCCTACTTATAATCCCACACTTGACAAGGATTACTAATCATTTAAAAGCCCAAGCTTGTTCAATAATTGTCTGCACTCTGAACTTTCCCGTACACCCTTGCTATTAGGGATTTTGTAGAATCCTATCCGAATAGCCACCCATATGTCTTCACATTCGCAAGGGAAGTTACACCATGTAGCAAAAAAGATTTTGAACAATACATCTACTGCTTCTTTGATAGAATGCAATATGTAATGTGTCTCGTTAATGATTATTCTCACGCTTTGTGGCTCTTTGTAATCCCCTACTACAGCAACAAAAGGCTGCAATGTTCTAGTTTTAGTACCTAATAATTTTCTTCTAGCTTCTACAATTTCAGCAATTTGTTGGGGTTGGTCTACCACAAGAACAAAACTCTCAATAATCATTTTCCGAGAGGGTCGAAAAAATTTATTATTGAATCTTCGAACACTGGGAACCTCTGCAATATGCGGCAGAATTAAAATTGCAATGGTATCCTGTAACTCCATGTTCTCTGTTTCTGCTTCCAGTAAATAAGTTGAAATTTTTTGATGTATATACTTATCTACATCACCTTTCTTTGATTTTTTGGACAACTCGATCTTTGCCAGATGAAATATCCGATGCCTGCTCAATACAATTTGCTAGTGTAATTTATTTTCTGCTTGAGGGTAGAGGTAATCAAAATCCTCTACCAGGAGTTTGTACCCCTCTGGCTCTTTCAATGCTGGGAATAGGTTGAAGTACCCCAAAACGGTGTCATACTTAGAAGCCGGGCTGGACAAATGCTGTAGCCGATGGGCAGTGGTCTCCCTTCACTTGATCAGTAGAACATTTTCCGGCTGAATACTTTTAGACAACCAGGAAAGACGTTCCTCTACCACTAGATTGTCTGAAACATACAAAACAAATAATTATAGTACCTTCAACTATTTCCACTGGCTCGCTCACTCTTATCATACCTATTGTATTAATATGAATGTCTTTGAAGACTTTATATTTTTTTATTGAAGGAAAGTTTTTTTTTTTTTTATTATTTTTATTTTTAAGTCTATGTGTATTTGCATAACATGGGGAGTAGTAACAAACCGTTGCTACTCCCCATGTTCTACATAGGTTAACAAACGTGTATGTAATATGTAATCTATATGTACACTCTGGTCGGTTGTACCCCGGTAATATGATTATTAATGTAAGAGTCAGATTTATTATCATATTTCTCTCGTCTTTTCGAAACGAAGTTCGGGTACTCAGCTAGTGTTGTTCCAAAATAAAAATAAACTATATGAGAACTACACAAAGACCGGTTTTCAAATTGTTTTTTGTCCGTTTCCGAATTTGAAGGATAAAACAACCCCGCTAGATCCTGGCTATCATAATCTATCCAACAAATATTAAATCTAAAGCAAAATCAGGCAAAACTCAATTTGAAATCCAAGAAAAGTGTTCTAATTTATAATTTGGCCCTGTATCAGTAAGATTTTGTCCATCCCTGTTTGAATTTTCAAAAAAGTGTTCAGCTTAGATTTCTAGGATATTTTTTCTGATATACAGGGTACTTCTATGAACCAGGGTGTTCCAGGTGTCAATTTTTGAGTTAGAAATACATACCCTCCTTTTTTTAATTAAAATTCTTCATCACTGTTGAATTCAACATAACATGTAATGAAGTCCTCACGGTTTAAGGATATTTCTCAATACAACTAAGGGTTTTTTCAAGTCTTAAACTTACCATTATCCTTCAAAATGGAGTCTGCCTCCACTCCTCGTGAGGAACCAATGGTGGCTCCTCTTCAGCACTCATGGGGGATGTTGCACTAGATTGGCGGCGAGATCGACTTCTGGACCTGTCAGCTTCATCATTTCCTCTGAAGTGATTTTTTATCTTTCTGTATGCTTGGAAGAGCAACCCAGCTGCATTAACCCTCTTCTGTCCAAATGAGCGAGGTAGTGCTGACAAATAGTACATACTATGTAGTTCATTTGGCAGACATTGTTTAATTTGGACTGCAAGAGTGGTGAATTCTGGCTCTACAATCTTCCTCTCACCGCTGTTGGACATCAAGTCTAATATTACTAATTTTGCCAGCCTCTTTTGATATCCAAGCTCCAAACTTTCATTAGGGTTTTTTATTGCATTCTCCAGAATTGACCGACCCTCTGCAGTATTGTATGTAGGAGATTGTATACCTGAGAACAGATGAAAGGACAGAATTACCAAATTGAAAAAGGCTATTATTTCACCCCTACCCCCCAAAAAAACTCCAGAACTTTTATATAATACTTTTCACTGTGAGATTGAAAAATTGATAGGAATGCCCCCCCCCCCTCCAAAAAAAGACCATAGACCTAGACCCCAGAAAAATTATCATAGTTCAAAAATATACAACCGTTTTCGAGTTACGGAAGATTTTTCAATTTTTGTATGGGAAATCATCATGATTTCCCAAACAATTTTTTTACGTGATTAGGTATAATGAAATTTGAGAAATACCGCCCGCTTAAAAAAACGGAGGGGGGGCACGCGCCCCCGTGCCCTCCCCTATATCCGCGCATGGAAATCATAGAATATTATTAGAAACTGTAAGAGATAGAAAAAAAGAATGGAAATAGACCCCCCCCCCTTCAAGAAAACAGAGACCGAGCCCCCAGTAAAATTACCAGCATTTTCTGATTTTTGTATGGAAAAAGTTTGCCTCTATTGCGTATGTATAACCGTCAAAATGGACCCATAACAGCCACTAAAAAAGCGAGGTTGGAAAAAAATTTAGATTTTCTTTTGAAAAGTTACCCTAAAATACATATTTACCGCCTAGTGGTTATCACACTGGCTTAGTAAGCGGGAGACCCGGGTTCTATTCTCGATGGTAGCATAAAATTTGTTACTGTGGTTGGAGTTCGGGATTCATTACCAGCATTTAGAACTCTACAACCCTTTTCAAGTTACGGCCGATTAAATACATTGTACAAAAGTGGTTAGTGCCAATATAATTTAATAGAATTGAACACCAAATTTGTTGGGCAGTACGTGTTGGGAGTAGTATTTGGTTAGGTTCCAAAAAAAACAGACCCAGTCCTAACGTTAGCAGGCTTCAACACGCATTTTATTTTTTTGGAACCTAAACCAAAAATTCCTACTCCCCATGTTCTACATAGGTTAAGAAACGTGCAGGTAATATGACCCCGGAGATATAATTATATGATAATTAATTCAAGAGTCAGATTTATTATCATATTTCTCTCATCTTCTCGGAACGGGCTTTTCTGCCCGTTCGGGCACTCAGCTAGTAGGAAATAAAATAGAATTATCAATATATTAATAACTCACATAATTGTGTTGAATTTGTTTGTGGGGCTGAACACTATGCTGAAACGCAGAAGTTGGGGTAAACTGAACAAACGGACTCATATTTGATTGTCCTGCTGATGGCGTTTCACTATATGTTTGTTGCTGGTTTGGATGATAAGGTTCAGTTGTTGTTTGAT
The DNA here is from genome assembly GCA_012654025.1 of Pachypsylla venusta. Lineage (NCBI taxonomy): Eukaryota > Metazoa > Arthropoda > Insecta > Hemiptera > Aphalaridae > Pachypsylla > Pachypsylla venusta. Next base: position 20,777,341 of record CM022885.1, read on the forward strand.
ATAATTGTTCTTGCTCGTTTGTTGGTTGATATGATAGTTGTTGCTCGGTTGTTGGTTGATATGATTCTTGTTGCTGAAGTGATGTATAATCATATGTTGAGAAATCACTTTGTGATAGTAGTGTGGTGTATGATGATGTGGAGGGAGTTGAAGGAACTGGGGTAGAGCACCGGTTTTTTAATGCTGCGACCCAAGGTTGCCAACACATACGAAACCTCACCCGATAACCCATTTGTTTTATGTCGGGCATCAATGCAGCCCAATCACTCTCCAGCATGTTCTCCAACACCACACAATCAATGCCTGCATCTGAAACACAAAAAATTATTGTTGTTGTTACTTGTTTTCAAATGCTTGTGGTATTAGAAGTATGTTATTTCTTTCTAACATCCCAGTATTTTTTCTGCAATGTTATTTGGTTTTCGTACAAGGTGCTCCATAAAGTTATACAAAGAACACCAACAAAAAGTATCAATGTTGTGTTTTTGTAAGTACTTCGTGAGGAAGGACAACTTTTTTTTTTACCTTTAAATTATCTATGAAATCAGCCTCCCTAGCCTAGTGGGTAATTATGGATCATAGGGTAACTTTTCAAAAATGGTCGAAAAAAAACTTTTTTTTTTTCAATTTTAACCCAATTGGAGAGGTTAGGAAACGTTTTTACGGACATGCCTCTATTGCGTATGTATAACCGTCCAAAATGGACCCATAACTGCCACTAAAAAAGCGAGATTGGAAAAAAATTTAGATTTTCTTTTGAAAAGTTACCCTAAAATACATATTTACCGTCTAGTGGTTATCACACTGGCTCAGTAAGCGGGATACCCAGGTTCTATTCCCGATGGTAGCATAAAATTTGTTACTGTGGTTGGAGTTCGGGATTCATACTCAGCCTCGTGGACAAATGAGGAGCCACTTAAATTGTGAGTAGCGACCAGGGGCGGCCTTACAAGCAAACTATAAGATATTGAAATATGGGCTAGGTTGGAGAAAAGTCTTGTATTGTTGTGATACCTTCTAAATTTGGGATATAATAACACAAAGAAATGCATTTATTTATTTACTAGCGGGTCTACGCCTGCTTGACACACACTTAACACTCACATGACATTGCATCACACATTCTTTCTATACGCCTGCTTAGATAAGCCAAAGCACACAAAGACCTCACAAAAACAACACATCACACTTGTCTCTGTACAAAGTTGTTATCATAGTAAAAGATTAATTTGCACGGACTTACCTGTGAAGTTTTTAATGATGTCAGCAGGCATTTCCCAATCCTGTAAGAGTTTGAGAGTTTCTCTGTCCGCCATGACTGTCTCTTTGGTTTTTTAAAACCTATGGATAATTATTGTCATATATTTTTTGAAAAAAATGTGATTTTCTTTGTTGCTTTGTTCTTCTTTGTTCCGCATGAAACATGAAAATGAGAATTTGACAGTGTCGGGGAACAATAAAATGATTATTTTTTTTGCAACACGCACAATATTTAAAATCAAAGTTAGGTAGGTACCTATATAATATATTATTACTTCTGCTGTTGGGTACATAGTTAAATTAGATGAGTAGGTAGGTTGGTTTGGTAGGTAAATAGACGAAAATAGGTTTTAGATTCTTAAAATTAAAAATGATACATTTTATCGGGAATTATTATCTATATTTATTGTATTATTATTATTTTATTGTACATATTATTATTAATTAAATTTGAAACATATAATAAAGACCACTTAAAAACTTTTTTTAAAAAATTTATTGATGCATGAACATAAATAACATGAACATGTTTTTTTTTAATTAAGTAGCCATTTCTTTTTTTTTGAAATTGATGGAGGTTGTTCATCCCCGCATTCAAAGCAGGGAATTTTGAATTTGAAACACATCATAATTATTTACTATCACGCGCGAACGATGTTTATGTTTACACTTTGAACTGAATTGCAAGACTGAATGAATGCACTTTGTTGAATAAATTGGATTTCTGTGATGAGAAAAATGAAAATAATAATGGCTCATAGAATGCCGGCATTCAATTTCCGACAACAGCCATTCTATTTTGGAACGTGGAATTAGACAACCATGCTTAAATAGACCGCTACAGTCTACTATAGGATGCTGGCATTCAATGCTACAATTTCTGTGTTCCACATTGGAATGCCGATTAAAAATAGAATGCCGGCATTCAATTGCGGACTGTGGCCTCCTATTTTCGACTGAGGAATTGGATAACCCGAGGAAAATAGACCGCCACAGTCTACTATAGGATGCTGGCATTCAATGCCACAATTTCTGTGTTCCACATTGGAATGCCGATTAGAAATAGAATGCCGGCATTCAATTGCGGACTGCGGACTCCAATTTTCGACTCAGGAATAGTAATGGACGCAATTTCTCGTCTCGTCTCGTAACTTTCGAGACGAGACAAGGGTTTTGTCTCGTCTCGCGTAAAAATTACGAGACGAGAAAAGGCCTTGTCTCGTCTCGTGAAATCGCGAGACGAGACGAGACAAGGCCCTGTCTCGTCTCGTCTCGTGAAAATACGAGAAATTTCCCGTCTCGTGAAAAATAGGTACCTATAATAGACCTTTTCCTAACAATATATTATTTGTATATTATAGCATAAATTATATTAGCAATATAATGCAATATATATGTATTAGTATAATGCAATATATGTATTAGTGTATCATAATACATAATATGTATTATGATATATCATAGTTATGTATCTCAAGAATGGCTGAAAATATAAAAAAACAAGACTTTTCGGATTCTCTTTTCCCCTCATTATCATAATTGTACATAAGTATCTACGTGTTACATTTTCTCAACATAAAATATCTGCAAACGGACCCAACGGACATGAACGGTAAAATCAGCTTTTGGTGGAAATCGATTATACCGTTGGCGGTTTTATGCCGCTTTTTAGCGCATATCCTGCTTAAAATGAGAAGGGTAATAGCTTGAACTTTAAAATTGGTGCCTATTCATATCAATTTCATACAAGAAATTGAAAAATACAACTTAGATTGAAGTGTAATATATTCTTGGCCGCTAATTAGCGGTTGAAGTTTCGCCTGGAACCGGAATAAAAAGAGCTAGAACTTGACATTTGGTGCCAATCCGTATCAATATGTATCTACGTGTTACATTTTCTCAACATAAAATATCTGCAAACGGACCCAACGGACATGAACGGTAAAATTAGCTTTTGGTGGAAATTGATTATACCGTTGGCGGTTTTATGCCGCTTTTTAGCGCATATCCTGCTTAAAATGAGAAGGGTAATAACTTGAACTTTAAAATTGGTGCCTACTCATATCAATTTCATACAAGAAATTGAAAAATACAACTTAGATTGAAGTGTAATATATTCTTGGCCGCTAATTAGCGGTTGAAGACCGCTTTTTGGTGGCTGAAGGCAGCTTTTTGGCGGATGATGGCCGCTTTTTGGCGGTTCCACTTAAAAACAGAATGGAAAGAGGTAGAACTTGAAATTTGACGCCTATACATATCAATTTTATACAAGAAATTGAAGAATAGAATGTAGGTTGAAGTGTAAAATATTGTTGGCCGCTAATTAGCGGTTGAAGGCAATTTTTTGCGTTTCTGCCTAAAACCAGATTGGAAAGAGCTATTAGAACTTGAAATTTGGTGCCAATCCATATCAATTTCATATAAGAAATTGAAAAATACAACTTATTTTGAAGTGTAAAATATTGTTGGCTGCTAATTAGCGGTTGAAGCCGCTTTTTGGCGGTTGAAGTTCTGCCTAGAACCAGAATAAAAAGAGCTAGAACTTGAAATTTGTTGCCAATCCATATCAATTTCATATAAGAAATCGAAAAATACAAGTTAGATTGAAGTGTAATATATTGTTGGCCGCTAATTAGCGGTTGAATGCCACTTTTTGCCGTTCTGCCTAAAACCAGAATGGAAAGAGCTAGAACTT
>CM022885.1:20784566-20797670 GCA_012654025.1 Pachypsylla venusta
TCATTGAACCTTATTGTTGGTTCTTGTAATGAGTGTTGAAAGATGTTGAGATTTTAATTCCCGATCTCTCCAATAGTAGGCAAGCAGTTACTTTTTTTCTCCTTATATAGAGAAAAAAATCCTTGAAAATTGTTCAGTCCGCATAAAAAAAGAAAGTGCCTCAGATTCAAGGAGATATTCTATCTTTATACTCACATTCGTCTGAGTCTTCATATACCAAAGCAGTGCCGCAGATTCAAGGAGATATTCTATCTTTATACTCACGTTCGTCTGAGTCTTCATAAACCAAAGCAGTGCCGCAGATTCAAGTAGATATTCTATCTTTATACTCACGTTCCCTTGAGTCTTCATATAATATCAGTGCTTGGTCTACGCCAAATATAGGATCCATTACAATGTATCCTGGATTCCCGTTATCATATATTTTAAGTACAGCTGCAAAAAATAGTTAGGATAGGTTAAAAATAATTCATTGATCATTGACCGAACGACGTGTGATCAATGACGTATTAGAAGCATAACATTCACACTTATCACTCATATTTCTACCGATACAAGTTTGGGTAAAAATGAATACAATTTGAATGGGTTTCAAAAAAAAAAAAAAAAAAAANAAAAAAAAAAAAAAAAAAAAAAAGATTGATCTGAAGCTGAGTAGTGGCCATATTATCTGCAGTATGATTTTAAAGTTCGAAAACACTGAAACACTTGTTGTTTTACTGGGGCCTGCCCTGAAAGAACATATAAAAGTTCATTAGTATCGGTGAACGCTTGACCAAAGTGCTAATCATAGCGAAGAAATGTGTATATGTATTGATATTTGTGTTAACGCATAATATTGCATTGTCACAACTGAGATTTGTGGATTTCACAGCATTACAAGTGACACTACACTAAACCATCACTGCACTATAATATTTATTTTCTCTTGTAATGCCGCCACTGGTCGCTATCCACTAGGGTGGATCAAATCCTATGGATAAAAAATAAATGTTCGAATTTCAAAACGCCTGAGGTGTCAAAAGTTTTCTTATGATGAGGAAAGTATTTCCTGAAAGTTTTATAAAAATATTTTAACATCCTAGGGTGCCGCAAGGAGTCTAAAGTTTTGGCTCTTCTGAGTATGCAATTTGAAGAGGCAGTATAGGTTTTTCACTGAAATATCGTCAATATCATGAAATGAGTAGGTCGTATGAATAAGTTTACTCAGTATTAAAATTATTAAAACAATATTTTCTTTATTTCTGTTCACATAACATGTTTTTGTGATGTACCCATTCCAACATATAAGACTTTATAGAAAATGTAACGGAAATCACTAGTTTTTAAATGATATCTGCGTTTATTATAAAGCATATATCCCATAACTAGGTGTGTCCGTGGACAAAAACGGGCGGAGCCATCCGTTTCACCTCGAATTTTCGGGCACCACATAAACTTTAGCATATTGCTCCATTATTCCGTTAAAACAAGATTTTTTGAGAATACCGCACCNGACGGACAAAGGTAAATCTTCATCATCTATTGCACGTGCAAATGACGAATATGGAAAAAAAAAATTACAAAGTTTAGTTAAAAAGGGTCAGAATTGAAAGTGAAGATACCTACAAACTAGGTTTACCGAGCTATATAGCGCGCTGCTTTTGTTTTTCTTGGCGAAACAGAACTAGCGTTTTCCTTGATATGTAATACCCTTGAAACAGACAGTGGTACCAGAACATAACGATTATTGGTGTGTTTAGTTATTTTATATTGATTTGTTGAATATTTGTTTAAGCCTGGTGAGAAGGGCGCAAAAATGGGTGCTTGCCCCGGGTGCAAACCAACTTAGTTACGTCTCTGGTTACTGATCTTGAATTCTTCAACTAACTTACGTAAAAAAATCGTTGATCGTATCAACAGGATAAGTTTCCAGAACTGAACGAATCACTGAAGAAATTTCATGTACAGAATTCACAATATTCCTCATATTATATGCAGGGTGTTCAATATTGTAGATGTTTGGGTTTCTCTCATTATCGAATGGTTCATAATATTTATTAACATTATTCGGCCGAAATTTGCAATTAAATTGTGACAACCACCGGGAACGGTTCCTGGCGGCCAATCCTGTAAACAAGAGTCACATTAATGAATATTTTGTTCTCCAGGTCAATGATATGCTACACATTAGACTTGATTAATAAAATCAGCAGATCAAATATCTCTCTATCAAATTTGCAGGGTGAAAGTTTGTCCATTTTTGTTAGTGATGGACGCGAGACGAGAAATTTCTCGTCTCGTCTCGTAACTTTCGAGACGAGACAAAGGTTTTGTCTCGTCTCGCGTAAAAATACGAGACGAGACATGGCCTTTTCTCGTCTCGTGAAAATACGAGAAATTTCTCGTCTCGTGAAAAATAGGTACCTATAATAGACCTTTTCCTGGAGACTCTCACAATATATTATTTGTATATTATAGCATAAATTATATTAGCAATATAATGCAATATTATGTATTAGTGTAGATACATAATATGTATTATGATAGATATGTATCTCGAGATTGGTTGAAAATATAAAAAAAACAAGACTTTTCGGATGCTCTTTGCCCCTCATTATCATAATTGTACATAAGTATCTACGTGTTACATTTTCTCAACATAAAATATCTGCAAACGGACCCAACGGACATGAACGGTAAAATCAGCTTTTGGTGGAAATCGATTATACCGTTGGCATATAAATGTTCATTAGTATCGGTGAACGCTTGACCAAGCTGCTAATCATAGCGAAAAAATGTTTATATGTATTGATATTTGTGTTAACGCATAATATTGCACTGTCACAACCGAGATTTGTGGGTTTCACANACGAGACAAGACCCTGTCTCGTCTCGTATTTTTTACGCGAGACGAGACAAGATCCTTGTCTCGTCTCGTCTCGTCTCGAAACTTACGAGACGAGACGAGAAATTTCTCGTCTCGCGTCCATCACTAAGTGAGATAGTAATAGTGAATGTTTTAGTAAATTTTTTAGTGGCGGACACCAAAGTTTTCGCCTTGAGAAGTCTATTTCCAATCGACACGACTTATGGTTGTTTCTAGAGGCACAACCCTTAAAACAGTTAAGACAGTCTAAATAAAAATACATATATACTATACAGGGTATCCATAAAAACTCACCCCACCCCCCCGTATCTCGAGAATGGCTGAAAATATAAGAAAACGCAAAAACACGTATCCCTTAGATTAAAGGGGCATTAGTGAAACTGCATCTTTTGCGGCCGCACCTAAAGGGTAGGTAAAAATGCATAGAAATAAGTTTTATGGTTGAACCTTCTTAGAAAAAAGTTTTCAAAACAGCTGGATAGGTAGGAGATGTCCTCGGGAATGGTGACCCTGCTCATCGGACTTGGATCCATGTGACTATTTTTTATGAGGGTATTTATAGTCGGTTGTTTACCGAACCCAAAATGCTTTCCCGAAGATCTCAAAGACCGTATCAAGAATGCATGTGTGGACATCACCCCTGATACATTTGAAAAAGTGGGGCGTGAGTTCGAGGCCCGCCTATACTATTGTATGGGTTAAACGGGCAACGCTTTGAGCAGTTTACCTACCACTTAGGTGCGGCCGCAAATGGTCCATTTTCACATGTTCCAGCCTGTAATTCGTGAACGGTGGATCCTAGAGAGCTCCGGTTTTCTTTAATGAAATCGTATTAACGAGACCTTTAAAACAAGGTCTTGATATACCTTCCCATATAAGATTTTCACTTGATATACCTTCCCATTTAAGATTTTGAATCCAGACAGTGCCCAGCCTAAACGGCTGGACGAGGCCAAAATTTTTTTAGTCTAAAATTAATCCCCCTTAAATCTAAGTGATACGTGTTTTTGCGTTTTTTTATATTTTCAGCCATTCTCGGGATACATAACTATCATTATCATAATACATATTATGTATCTACACTAATACATATATTGCATTATATTGCTAAATTATTTATGCTATAATATACAAATAATATATTGTTAGAATCTCCAGGAAAAGGTCTATTATAGGTACCTATTTTTCACAAGACGAGAAATTTCTCGTGTTTTTACGAGACGAGACTTTTTGGTTTCGAGACGAGACAAGGCCTTGTCTCGTCTCGTGTCTATCACTTCTGAGGAATTGGATAACCCGATGAAAATAGACCGCCGCAGTCTACTATAGGATGCTGGCATTCAATGCCACAATTTCTGTGTTCCACATTGGAATGCCGATTAAAAATAGAATGCCGGCATTCAATTGCGGACTGCGGCCTCCTATTTTCGACTGAGGAATTGGATAGCCCGGGGAAAATAGAACGCCACATTCTACTTTAGTAATGTGGCCCGCTATTTTCGACTGAGGAATTGGATAACCCGAGGAAAATAGAACGCCACAACCTACTGTAGGATGCTGGCATTCCATGCCACAATTTCTGTGTTCCACATTGGAATGCAGATTAAAATTACAATGCCGGCGTTCATTTTCAGACTGAGGCCTCCTATTTTCGACTGAGAAATTGGATAACCCGGAAAAAATAGAACGCCACAGCCTACTGTAGGATGCCACAAGTTCTCTGTTCCACATTGGAAAGCAAAAAATCAAATTTAGAATGCCGGCGTCCAATCTCAGACTGCGGCCTCCTATTCTCGACTGAGGAATTGGATAACCCCGGGAAAATAGAACGCCACAGTCTACTGTAGGATGCTGTCATTCCATGCCACAATTTCTGTGTTCCACATGGGAATGCAGATTAAAATTACAATGCCGGCGTCCAAAATCAGACTGTGGCCCCAAGTTCCAGACTGCGGCCTCCCATTTTCGACTGAGGAATTGGATAACCCGGGGAAAATAGAACGCCACAGCCTATTGTAGGATGTCACAATTTCTGTGTTCCACATTGGAATGCAGAAATTAAAATTTAGAATGCCGGCGTCCAATCTCAGACTGCGGCTACCTATTTTCGACTGAGGAATTGGATAACCCCGGGCAAATAGAACGCCACAGTCTACTGTAGGATGCTGGCATTCCATGCCACAATTTCTGTGTTCCGCATTTGAATGTCGATTAAAATTAAAATGCCGGCATCCAAATTCTGACTGCGGCCTCCTATTTTCGACGACCGAGATGGATAACCCGGGGATTTTTTTTTTTTTAGAATGCAGTGTTCTATTTTCGATAAAGGAATTGGGCAACTAAGTGCAACTGGACTACCGCAGTCCACAATAGAATGTTAACATGGCATTCAAAACTGGAACAATTCGATGTGAACCCCAACCTAGACCACCGTGCATCCTATGTGTTCTTGTGGCATTCTCTTGTTTTGTGATAGCAGCCTGAAATCGACTGAAAGTGTATTGGGATGCCAGTGGAATTGTAATATAGTATGCCACTTTTTTTTTTATGTCTAAAATAGGCTGAGCCTTCCCAAACTAGACTTCTGCAGCCTATTTTTTCCCTTAGAAAGCCACAAGATATTTTTTTTTTTTTCTCAGTGAAAGGAATAAAGTTGTTGAGATATTATGTCAGATGTCAGACTGCCTAATAGCAGACACAATATAAATTGAATGAATTTAGAAATTCGAGACTTTGCCGTACCTATGTAAAAAAGAGAACAATAATCAAATCTAGTTGTTAATTCACAACTTATACAACTGCAAGCGGATTCAGTGTCACGCTATTGTAGCTCAATGTCGCGTGTATATTTTTCATGCGCCTGTAATCAAACTTAGTATGCTCATTCGGCGATTTTTTTTTTTTTTTTTTAATTTTCTAACTAAATTTGAAAAAGTCTATTCGACGANGTTTTGTGGAACAAGCCTGCTATCTCAATGTATACTTCTGATGTCATGCTTTGTTCAAACATTAAAACTTGGCCTTCTTTTACATTTGTGTTTTTTTTTTTTTTTTTGAGATTATCTTTTCTAACTCGGTATACTCGTATATCTTGAAAAACTCTTTTCACTACTTCTTTTTCTATAGTGCCTCCTCTCCACCCCATCAGTTGAAAATATGGATTTACCCTACTAACCCCTTCCGCCATCACGAAGATACATAATTTAAATTATCTTAAACACTTAAATTTTCCTTCTACCTAAAGAAGTTGATATATTATATACTACCACAAATAATATTGAAATAAAAAAAGGAATTTATTTGTGTTAAAGCTAATGCTTTGTCACAATGCACTTCCCCATGTTATTACTAAATTTGTTGCCTGCGTTTGGATTCGAACCAACAGCCTCCTGGTTACGAATCCGTCATTCTTACCAACTGAGCTACTGAGGCTGAAATAATATTGAAATAAAATGAACGAGATGCTGGGCCCTTAATGTAACATAACATACTTGACAACAATACAATGTTTATCTTCAATTGAATATAAATTGAATCTATAGTCAATCAACAAGTTCTCAAAATACTGTTCGGTTTCACAGAAAATCTCTATTTTGTTTTATTTTACGAATAGATTGTGTAATTGTAGTACAGTCAAATATCTCGGATACTGTTGGAGATACATAAAAGGTATTATGACCAAATTTAATGAGATTGAGGCGGACATGTGATGGTGACCTCGATGAATCCTTTAGCTTCAACATTGATGGTCATTTCAAGTCTACTTCATTTTAATGTTTAATAGAATTTTCCAAAAAACATAAAATTTCCTAGTTTTCGCAAGGTCGGTACCTATATTTTTTAACCAGACATTCCTGTGTGACATATCAAATTAAAGCTTTCAAACACAACTCAGCCAAAATAACTGGCTGTAATTATTTTCATAAATAAGTTATTTAATTGATTATCAGTTATCAGTTTATTTACACTTTAATTTGATGGGTCACACATAGATATCCGGGTGAAAAAAATACTAAAATTTTTCAAACAAATAGAAAAGGCAAATATGCTATGAAAAATACATGGCACAAATTTTTGTAGAAATAATTAAAGTTGACCTTGAAATGACACCAATGGTTTCATGAAATTTCTGATTTTTTATTATATCAACAACAGATCCCAGATCCTGATGAATATGTAAATTATAATCTACGAGGAGTTGTAGAATACTGCTCTTTGAGACTTATAGTAAGTTTAGAGTAATTACGAATGTTTTCTTTTACATTTCAAAAATTGTAAATGAAACATCTCACTCAAAAGATAGCCCATTGTTGATGGTGTAAAGTTCAGATAGTTTGTCGTTATGAACAAATCAGTGAAATGTATTCATATGGAAATACCCCGAAATTTTGCTCGACGGAATATTTCAAAAAAATAGAGGAAGCAAGAAATTTGAGTGAAAAGAAATGCCAAATTTGAGGAACGGTATAGAAGAAGAAATGGAAACTTTCCACACGATAGATACTATAATTACGTGTTTCTTGACCTTTTTTAAAAAAAATTTAACTCTTACCACCACTCCTCCTCTTGATTCACTTTTTTCTAATAAATTTCATCACAATGCCTATAGCTTTGATTTATTTGTTCCTCGTCTGACCGATCAATTTCCTTGCTGGTATTGTGATTTCAACTTCACCAAAAAAAGTTTACACTTCCATTTTTCCAGTTTGGTTTACAAAGGAGTTGAAAAATCTTGTATGCGATAAGAAAAGAGCTGACCTTTTATTCAAAGGTCTGGACTGGAGTCATATTATCGTGCTTTTGCATCCCTACGCTCCCGTTGCAAATATTTGAATGCTAAATGTTACAATTTATTATTGGAAAAGTCTGATAAAATTCTGAAAATAATCCCCGATTTTGATGATCGTTCGTATTCGCTTTCCAAGAGATATGTTTTTGAATGATAAAATTAGTAATAGTGGCTGTGTCTCTGTTGAGTTATTTGCTAAATCCTTCTCTAAAGCTTATGATCGTTTTGAGTGTCCTATATTTTTAATTTTAATTTGACAGTACAGATCTTTTTTTTTTATTGATCATTTAAATTCAGACTGCCTTGTTTTTTTCTTATTTTTATTGTTATTTTATCTATTTTGTTTTGAATTTACAGCTTTGGTATTATTGTTTCATGTAAAAAGTTGTTTCCCGTGAAAACATTAAACAATAATAAAAAAAAAAAAAAAAAAAAAAAAAAAAAANAAAAAAAAAAAAAAAAAAAAAAAAAAAAAAAAAAAAAATATTATATAAAGTAGAGGTGGAATAACAGGAGGCAACACTGACCCTCATATAAACATGGAAGAAGGTGAAGTAAAAAATAAAGAAGACTTCAGTAAAGGAACTTCTAAGGAATATTCATAAACATTATTAACAGGGTGTTCCAAAAAGGATAGTCTTTTTATATGATATTTTCTATCACAAAGTTTCAATTATTTTTGTGTGAGGACATTTGAATAGCTACATTCTGTATGAACATTTTAGGATATCATTAACACAGAAAGATCATTTTTGATCACTCTGTAAATTCAGGCACCACAGTGATATCTGTTCCAGTATTGTACATCACAGCAGTATATATTCTTTTTTCCTTCAGAAGGCACAGAGGAAATTCAATGTAATTTTGGGTGTATGTAATTTAGGCACATTTTCCTTAACTACATTAAAAAAATGTAGAATTTTTTTCTTAAAACTATCTTCTGTTTTTTTTTAACTTCTTCTGTTATAGAAGCTGAGATAGACCAATTTGAAAAAACTCTACACATATTTTTTGACAATCGCATCAAATGAAAGTACTGAAAATCGTTTTGCTGATGAAACAAAAAGAGTAATCTAGGCTTAACACCCATTATTAATAGTAAAGTGCACCTCTGGCGAACGCGAACCGTAACTTAAAAGTTTCAAATTATTTTTGAGACATCCTTTAAAAAAGACAGCACGCAAAGCAATATTTAGTGAAAGTATTTTCTTTATAATGGGGTGGTGCTAAGTTCAAAATTTATACAGACAGGTGCGTTGATAATAACATATTCATGGCAGTTTAATATCAGGTATATACATGGCAGCTTAATATTAGGCATATTTATTTCAGAAGGCAATTGATTGTTCTATAAGAAATACTTAAAAACTTTTTATTTCAAAATATTCAACACTTGTTCACTTTTCCGTCGTCAGTTTTCCAAAGATAATGCATTGAATTTTAAAGTGGAAAAATGTTTCTGCCATTCCCCTGAGGAACATTGTATTTGGAAGACTTTTCGAAACATTATTAGATATTGTATCTAGTACGTTTGAAGTCAAAATTAATTTGAAAGAACTTTATGTATCATCTACAATAAATTTGATGAAACACGCGGTCGCTTTCGCCTGTTACGACATTGTCAAGTGAACTGATTAACTGAGTCCTAGGTATGATAGAGGATGCATGGTAGGTATAAAATGAGGTTATAATTTGGTTGTTCATAATCTTTACCTATGTAGTACATATGCCTGTATACATTTTATATTTATTAATTTGAAACATATAGACTATTAAATCAAAAATCGACGAACAAAATTTGTTTTAATAATTTCCGATATTATCAGATATACAAAATTGGACCCCTCCCGAAAAAGTTTTTATCGAATTTTGTTTGTTTAGTCTGGTTGTCTTTTATACTAGGAACTCTCGAACGCCTCATCTTCTATGAAATTTTGTATATTTTTTAAAAAATATATACATATTTATGGACATCCCAGTTTTGTGAATTAAAATTAATTTATTCAATTGGCAAGCATGTCTATTACTAAAATCATTTTATTTTAAAAAAACCCAGTATACACTATACACGTATATGTGTTGTTCAATTTCCCTTCTTCTTCTAATATGCAAGCATGTCTAGTATTAAAATCATTTTATTTTGATAAAACCCAGTATACACGTAGGTATATGTGTTGTTCGATTTCCCTTCTTCTTCAAATATACAAGCATGTCTATTACTAAAATCATTTTATTTTGATAAAACCCAGTATACTATACACGTATATATTATGTGTTGTTCAATTTCCCTTCTTCTTCAATTATACAAGCATTTCTATTACTAAAATCATTTTATTTTGATAAACCCAGTATACACGTATATGTGTTGTTCAATTTCCCTTCTTCTTCAAATATACAAGCATGTGTATTTCTAAAATCATTTTATTTTGATAAAACCCAGTATACACGTATATGTGTTGATCAATTTCCCTTCTTCTTCAAATATACAAGCATGTCTATTAATAAAATCATTTTATTTTGATAAAACCCAGTATACTATACACGTATATATTATGTGTTGTTCAATTTCCCTTCTTCTTCAATTATACAAGCATGTCTATTACTAAAATCATTTTATTTTGAAAAAACCCAGTATACACGTATATGTGTTGTTCAATTTCCCTTCTTCTTCAAATATACAAGCATGTCTATAACTAAAATCATTTTATTTTGTTAAACACAGTATACACGTATATGTTTTGTTCAATTTCCCTTCTTCTTCAAATATAGGTTTGTGTTTGTATCATATTTCAACATTTTCCTCCCAAAAAGTCACAATGTATATCTTTGGACAACTGTGTTGAGTGTACGGAACTATAATACATATTTTTTTTTTTTTTCTTTTAATAACAAAAATATTTGAGGCAATCATAAATCACATTACGGTATTTCTTACAATGAAGGAAAAAATGAAAGGGGAATTGTTGTTGAAGATTGAAGCTTTTATAGCAATGTCATATTTTTCTACTATTTCTGAATAACATAGTTTATATTAGATTTATTTGTGCCCAATATTCTTTTCTCTTTGAAAAGTCATCTCCGCTCAAATCTTTCGACATTTTATGATTTCAGTTTTACCTTACTTGGCAACTGCCCACAGTGTATTGTCATGATTTTATGAACGAATCAGTGCACGCCATAGAAGAAACATAAATATTTTTATGAAATACTAGCTATTTCATCTGTACTTCGCTACAATTTTTTTATGTTTTCATACTGAGGAAAAGGGAATGAGGGCATTGTTTCGCATCCACCCTGTATATTGTAAATTTTAAACTTAGGTAAATACAGATTTTCAGTTCATAGTTAATTTCGTTCATAGTATGTTTCGCAATTCACGAGGCACCTTAGAGGCATGGTCGTTCTGTTGGTTAATTTTTTTTCTAAATTTTACTATAACCGGTTCTGCTTTCGAACTCGTAACTCTGGCATGACTGGTCAGAATTTTGCATACTATGTTCTAAATTAAGAGCCGATATGATGCCGCAACAAATTTTGAGATATCGGGTGGAAACTAGGTGACTTAGTCCATAAATTTGAAAATCGGTAGTAAACCGAAAACGGTAGTAAATTTTCTGTTCAATATTTTCTTCGAAACCATGATTTGGTGGTCATTTCATCATTTTTTCGATATCTGCTACTGTTTGGGCTGCAGTGTTGGAACAGAAACCCCTTACCAGAAACATAGGTTCATACACACATACAGGTGTCTGATTTATATATTTTTTAAACATGATATAGAGGTGCACCCAATTTGGATTTATCTGAAAGTACAACGCCCGACTTGAATTTATGAGAGGTGTATTTAGTACATAAATGAGATTATCTGTTATTGTACTTTACTGAGTACACACTTTATGTATATTCAAATCAAGGAGATTGAATTCCCAAAAAGTGAATGTTCTGAAGACAACGCCGGCTAGTCCATGTAAGAAGACCTATCTATTATTTTGTTCGGAATATTAAACAATGTTGAAATGACAAACTCAGACTTATGAAAGAGAAGGGTGGGAGTGAAAGGTAGGATATACATTGACATAAAGGTCTACTCAGATGTCAAAGCATTTATGAACAATAAATAGGTACTCAATCCTTCACTCAAGTATGGTCATTGAGAAAGCAATCTTATCAAAACGTCCTATTTCATAGAAATACTTACATATTTTGGCTATTGATTATCAAAGAATTTTAAAGTAATAGTATAGTGTCGTTAACTCTTGCAAACTCTTTCCAATGAAGGAATTCATAAGAATCTGTGCATACTTTTGCCAAGACCCAAATTAATGATTGCTTAAATATTAACTTTTATAGCGTAAGATTTTCATAGATCATAGTTTTATTTAAAAAATTATTTTCAAAAGTTTGATAGCAGACAAAAAAATAGGAGGGGGTATTTTTTCGTGGTTCATTATATTGAAAATCTAAAAGCAACATATAACATGACATAAAGAGAATAATCACCATTACAAAACACGCCTCCCAAATTAATACTTATGTGCTACCAAATAAACGCCTAAATCTAACTACTAGACAGAATTTCGGTTTATCACTAGACTTAAATCTAAACGAGGGGAATGTAGCCACGGAGGGGAGCGAATCAGCTTCATTAGGTAACGGACCTAAGTCCGTGTAAATACAGAAGGTTTGGTGTTAGGAAAAGCATCCAGCCTATAAGAAACTCTGTTTCAAGCCAATGATGAAAGGTCATCAGCAAAATGCGAGATTCTACACAGTTTCTATGGATACTGTGAGAAGGAAGCGAGAGTTACCGACGTTACCGTAGCAGGAAAGGATAGAGCCAAAGAGTTACTCTCTTTGACTGTAACAAAAGGTTGTGGCAGGGTAGTACAGAACAAAAGGTTGTGGAATGGTAGAATTAAGGAAAACAACGCTGACCCCGAATAGAATTGGGAAAGGGTGAAGTTAAAGAAGAAGAAATTTAGACTAAAAATTAAATAGATGTTAATATTATTTGAATTTGCAGTTTTAGATTAGAAAAAAAACATTGCAATCCAGAGTAATGTAAAACGTTTACAATGACTATAGGCATGATCAAATTCGTCAAACATCAATAATTTCTTCTTAGTATTTCTTTTTTTTACTATGCATCAAGTAGAGTAAAATCCCACAAAAAAACACTTCGTGTCAAAAAAGACGTCAAGAGTAGCAATATTCACCCCGCCCAAAATATACTTCTCGCAATAATTTAAAAACAACTGATATGAAAAAGAACGTCAATAATCTGTGTACCATCACACTCGTTTCATAGTTTCCTTTCCTTAGATGAAAATTCAACCAATAATCGCGGATCGCTAAATCAGGTTCTTGAACACTCTCTCAGTTGTTCTGATCTTAAAATATTGGAGGGGTTGATAAAATTAAAACAAAACCACCATGGCGTTGAACC
>CM022885.1:20802167-20812469 GCA_012654025.1 Pachypsylla venusta
GCATTATCTTTTTTGTTATTTACGCTATCGTCTTCATTATAGCAAAGGTATGGGCTTTACTTCGTGCCATTTCCAATGACACCTCAACCGTCTTTCTACGACAAGTAGAATTGGCTGTAGGCTTGGGAACAAAATCGATTAGAAAAAAACAGTATGAAAAAAATTGTTATTTTTTATGTATTTTGACGTGTCTGGGAAACACGTTTAACAAAACGTAGAATCATCGTATTTGGGAGAAACACCATGTATTAACATGCCCCATACAAAATATAAAATAAAATTTGCAAAAAATTATCTGGAAGTGGCAGAAAAAAGAGGGTCTCCATACCTACAAACTATCTTTCGTGTTAATATAGTCGGTAGTTTTGCTTACTCTTGACGTACGCATATCTACCGACATGCTTGATATACTAAAAAATTAAATATGAAATGAAGATGATGTACTCGTATACTGGACCAGGAGATTAAGAGGCGATTTTCCATTGTGAACACAAAGAGCAAACCAGATTGTTTAAGAACAGAACACGCTTACTTAATCTGTTTTCTTTTTCTGTGTGCGTATTTTATGTCTGTAAGTTCTTTAGCATTACCCATACACAATTTGAACAAAAAATGATATGGAGGTATATTTTCTAAAAGTTCATTAACATTGAAAGGTACGATCTCTTGATTGCGGTTAGTTTTATTTGAGGATTTAAATAACAATCTTCTTGTAATTTACATCGAGCCTACGTTGGTCAGGGATATAACGAGTGTTCTCTTTTGCTTCGTTGGTATTTTTCATATGACAATTACCTACATCCCTTTTTATGAAGAAATAAGTGTGAAATCTATATTTTTGGAAAGTAATGTAAGTGGGTGCAAATATTATTTTTTAAAACATTTATATTATCACAAAGAGAACGCTTTATTTTTTCTAAATGCTCCAGTTAGAACACAGTGTTGTTGACAAATGTTTTTCCAGTACAATATAAATGACTACTTGAGCGCTTGAAAGCTACTTTATATATGTTATTTTACTTAGCAAAAGTCATTGTTATACAAATATATTATGTATAAATATTGTTGTTATTTATACAACGCTTCTACTCTGAATTATAGATTAAAAAAAGTTAATTTATTTGTTCAATAATTTATAATTAAACAAATGCAGTACATTATAAATCACTAATTAACATTCAATCGTCCGTGAAATAAATTCATGACGTATGTAAGAGAAATAATAAAGCAGGCAGGGGTTTCAAGAGCTTTTTATTGTGTTATGTATATGCGTTCAGTATAATAGTTCCGTATATGGTTTTTTTAGGGGGGTAAAGCAAAATGACGGAGATACTTCAATAAATTTATAATGTAAAGTTTCTTGGTCACTAAATGTACAAAACAAGATCATCGTATTTCCATATGAATTAGGCATCACACATGAAGTGGGTGATCTTCTAGGAAATCATACATGAAGTGAGTGATCTTCTAGGAAATCTTACATGGAGTTTTCTTCTAAACAAGAAATCATACATATTGTTCTTTTTGATACTCGTATCATTTATTAACAGTAGACATTTTCAAACATTAAGCTTCAAAATATCTTTATAAAAACTTTAGTTTCTGGTTTAAGGACACGGAATATTGTGGCCAATTGACCCATTGGTTGGATGCATTTAGTAAGAGTAAGTGGCATACCTTTTACAAAAGATGTTACACATCAACAGTTTGTCCGAGCGGTGAATGATCTATGAGAGTAAACGAAAGGTCATCTACGTCGTCGAATAAAGGTAATGTCTTGTCTAAATTGTGAATTCCGGATTCGGAGATGATGATAATGGAATATATATAATTTTTGTATTTTGTCCATTTTCTTTCACAGGTAAATTGACCATTTGAATTTTTCATTTTTACCCCCTTGGAGATGAAATACCTCAAAATTTCGTGGAATCGTTCCTGGTATTTTTGGGTGAGCGTTGGTGAGTAAATCTGTCAGTTAATCTATGGCCTTATAAATTGGTCATCTAATGTGTATAAGAGTCAATTAATAATAAATTGAAAGTACACTTCAAGTCCTGAAATGTTAAAATGTGCTTCAAAATCAGGGAATAAAATGTTTTGTTTATTTATCTTATGGCTTTTTACTATACAGAAGAGAGAGAGATAATAAATATGAATATAATTATGAAGCATATGTGTCAAGGGAATCAATGATGTTAAAATAGTCTAGTCACCTAGTGTGACAGTATCTGAGCATTGCCTAGAATACACGACGCAGAAGCGTCAAATTCATTAAGAAATTTATGTTCACTTAATGAAGCCAAAAATTGGGTCATTCTGGACTTTTTTAAAAAAAATTATGTAGATATTTCCGAGTAAAAAAAGAAAAGATTAAATAGATAAGTAATTAATAGACAAAATGGGATGCTTTAGCGATATTAAGAAAGTTAGGAGAAAGATAACTGTCACATACATCCCTATTCTTATTCATATAGATTTCCGTATACAGGGTGTTTCAGAAAAGTGTGCCTTTATTTTAACCACGTGTTATATGGACCATTTTAGGGGGGTCAACTCTATAACAAAAAGGGCGAAAGTGCTTCATAAGGGAGATACACAAAATTGAAATTGATGATTTTTCATTATGCCTTCATTGTGAACGGTCCTTTAAGATTATGTTAATTTTGGGATGATTTCAGCCAGTATTTTGTTTGAAGTAGGAAAATGAAAGCCTAAGATTTTCTCTTGTGCCTATCACCTACATCTTGAGAATTAGTTTTTCATGTAGGTACCTACAAGTTCAAAGTGTTCTTCGACAGAAGCCCGCCGTCCGTACGAAGGAGGGCATATTGAGCATCAGTTGTAATGAGATTGTCATGTTGGTAACTAGGTGGTTATGTTTTGCAGTGTTTTAAATTGAACTGGGTAACATTTCAATGTAGTTAGGTACATACCTACTACCTACCTGTTTTTTTTTTTTTTTTTTAATAGAGGCGTGTATCTCCCTTATGAAGCACTTTCGCCCTTTTTGTTATAGAGTTGACCCCCCCTAAAATAGTCCATATAACACGTGGTTAAAATAAAGGCACATTTTTCTGAAACACCCTGTATAAATCTGGATCTTCCTATTCTCAAATTAGTCTTGTTTCGGACATGGAACATTAAGTCCAGGGGCCTTTAGAAGCCCTGAGAAGGATTTAAACATTCAAGTAGCATTACTCCATAGAAGCCTATACGTTAAAACTTAAAACAAGATTATCAACTTGTGTACTTATTGAGATTTGAATTCAAACATTTCCTGTTTTATTTCATAACTCGTCTCCCGATTCATATCGCCGGCATTTGTCAAAGGATCACCGTAAAAGAAAATATTTATTTTCATTGATGATTTTCAAAAATGAAAAGAAGTATATATTTTGTTTACGAATGTTTTTATTATAAATTTTCATATAGGTTTTTACTTTTCTAAATTAAATATCAATCAACATTTGTGTGAGAATTGACAATTACGTTTTATGACAATTTCTTAAGTTTTATTTTCAAATATGCCCTGAAAGGTCTAGTAATATGTTGTAATAAAATAACTTATATCTAAGGGTACAGTAGAAAATTTAATTAATATGTTTTTACTAAAATGAAAAGCTGAAACAGTGATAAATTAAGCATTTGAATTTCGGCCACAAAAACATTTAAATCAATTAGTAGATTGTTCAACAGACCTGGAACGTAAAATATAATTGGTTGTCACATCTGAAACACAGAGATAGATTTTATACAATCATTAGGATTTATAGAATAGGTATTGCCTGCAGGTCTTTAATCACAACTTCAAAAGCATTGACACGCGTGAAATGTAGATTTATTGAATACTACTTAATATCAGCAATATTGACGCGAGTTTTCTGATTGCATCAACAAAGTCAACAACAATCTTCTACTTTTAGATCAGCATTAGCAGCATGTAATTTGAACATCATTCCATCTTCAACAACTAATCAGCATTATCGTCTTCATCGTGAGATGCTCCAAAATTAACATGTTCATCTTCGCCTTCTTCACGATCCGAAATGAAAAACTTGATCTTTCAAAAGGCAAAACCTTAGTATAGGTTTTATTTTATAAGAATTTCTCGTGTATGAAAATTTAGAACAGAATGAGGAAAATGTCAGTTATCACTAATTTGGGTCAATAGAAAACTGAACATAATAATATTTGGTGGTTGACGTTCGTCGGCGATAACTTTGACTTTGACTATCACCATATTCAGTCATTCACCCCTTCCTCAGAAATCAGTCTCGTTGTTTCCAGGTACCTGGGGGCTCTTCTTATACGTTGAGGGCGTATGGTATGATTCGAAACGCTATCATTATAAATTTCTGTATTTTCTGGTGATTGCGTTTCGTTAGACATTAAAGGCTTCGTCTTGTGTGAATATAGTGGGTTCAGGTGTGGTTGAAGTATCGTTATTGATACAGTTATTAAAGTCTTGATCTGATATTTGAGGTCTTCCTGGTAGTGCTAGATGTCTGGTAGAAATGGTCGTTTCTCTGCCATCTTGAAGTCGAACGTGAGCATAATCTAGGTTTGCTTCTATCAGCTCCACTTCCTCCACTAGAGGATCATATATGCTAGAACGATTGAAGTTCTTCATTAAGACAGGGCCAGCTTTAGTTAATCAAGTCGGCATCGAGCATCCATTGAATGATCTTCTAGGATGATTAAACATCCGTTCATGTGGAGTCGCATTTGTTGCGGTACAAAAGTAAGGAACGTATTGAGTGGAGTGCTTGGTCTAGTACGACCTCCCATTGTTTCGTTATCAAATTTTTAGTCTTCAGGGCCAAGTTTACAGTCTTCCAAATTATACCATTGTAGCGTTCACATTTCCCATTTCCTCACGGGTTGTATGGTGTAGTTCTACTCGTTGCTGCGCCGTGTGATGACAAAAATGTTTTCAAATCTGACGACATAAATGAAGACCCTCTATTAGAATGTATATAGGCAGGAACTCCAAAAAGAGTCAAAATTCAGGTTAAGTTTTTGATAATAGAATTTGTTGATATGTCAGCGCAAGGAAAGGCGAATGGAAACCTAGAATACTCGTCTACAATTGTGAGTAGGTATTTGTTTCTTCCTTTAGAAGGTAAAGGTCTTTTGAAATCTAAATTGAGTCGCTCGAGAGGAGCAATAGCTTCAATGAGATGACCTTAGTGTTAGAAAAATTTTGGTTTTAGTTCAGCGCACACAGAACAAGCGTTTGTTACTTTTCTTATTTCTTCGCTTTAACCCAATGATTCATTCTTGTGATTCCAGGATGGATCAAGTCTTTGTGTAGGTCATTTAGATTAGGTTTAAAATGTATGACTGCAGTTACTCTAGAGAGTACATCTGCTGGAGCGTTCTCGCTACCTGGGTGATAGACGATGTCGAATTTAAAGCACGAAAGGTCTTAGCGCCACCTCATTATCTTTTCGTTTTTGATTTTGCTTTTATGATTTTGTTCAAACATAAAAGATACAGAGCGTTGCTCAGTAACAATTTTGTAAGGTCTTCCTATGAGGCAATGTCTCCAATATTTCAAAGATTCTACTATTGCATACGCTTCTTTTTCAATGGACGAATGTTGTAACTCAGATTTGTTTAGTGTTTTCGAGAAAAAGGCAATTGTCGTCCCATTTGACTAAGTGTTGCACTATGAGTGAGAAGCATCAGTCTCTACCGTAAAAGGTACGTCATCAAGAATTGCAGAAGTATAATAGGCTTTGCAATGTCTTCTTTGAGAGATTTGAACGCCTGAATAGCTCCATTTTGTAACGGTATTGTTGATTTAAGTAGCGGTTGTAAGCATTCGAAAAATTTGGATATCCATTTACTGTAGTAGGAGAATAGTCCTAGAGCTCGTTGAAGGGAAGCAGTATCGTTTGGTACGGGAAGTTCCAATAATGGTTTCAGTCTATCAGCATCTGGTTTGATTTTCTTGTTGGAAATAGTATAACCGAGTAGGTTAATTTCTCCGAGAGAAAATTTGCACTTTTCTTTATTTAAAGTAAGGTCATACTTTTTGACTGCAGATAGATTTTTTTTAAGTTCTCGTCGTGATCTTCTTGGGTCCTTCCACAGATAGTAACATCGTCAATGTAGGGATAAGTTCCTTTTAGACCTACTGTATGTGTGATTTGGTCTATTGTTCTTTGAAAAGCGGCGACACCATTAGTAATCCCCAATGGAATTCGAAGAAATTGATGGAGTTTTCCTGATGCTTCAAAATCTGTGTAGTGTCTTTCTGATTCCATAATAGGCACTTGGTAATATGCGCTTTTCAAATCAATAACACTAAATACTTCGTTCTGAGATACTTTTGTAATTATATCCTCGATTCGAGGCAAATTATAGGCGTCGAGAAGAGTAAATCTATTGATTGTTTTAGAATAATCTATGACCATTCGTGGTTTTCTTATTCCATCTTTGACAACAAAGGCTTGAGCGCGCCATGGTGAGTTCCTGGCCTCAATTTTTCCTTCGGAAAGTAATCTTTTTACCTCAGTGTCTATCTGTCTATAAATAAGGTGTCTTCTTTTGAATACTTTAAGGACTTTGTGATGAGTGATCTATAATCTTCAGTTAAATTAGCGAAAAGTGGAACAGGGTTTAATTTTGCTGTAGCTAGAGCACATATTTTCAAAGGTTCACGTGACCCATGACGAGCTATTTCTACTGACGAGTGAATTTGAAGAATATCATGTCCTATAATGACATCGGACCAAAGGTTCTTCATAACTAACAAAGTAACATTTTCGTAAAGGTTTTCTAAAAGCCTTAGATTGACTTTGCAGTGACCCTTAATTTCAGTGGAGTGCTTAGAGTTGGCCATTGAAATTTTCCCATTATAAGGCCATGTTCTGAGGTTACATTTCTTGAGTAAGCTTTCATTTATGTAACTAAGAGACGAACCAGTGTCGATCAACGCTTTTAGTCGAACATTGTTTATAAAGATAGTAACAATAGAACTTTTAAGACTAGTGGTGAATGCAACAGTGAGAGTTCCGACGGTTTCAGTTGAGGAAACTGTGTTCTTGTTTAATTTAGGCCTGGCCTGAGATGATGATTGACAGACTCGAGCGAAATGTACCAACTTGTAACATTTAGAACATTCCTGAGAATTCGCTGGAGAGGACGATCTGTTGTGCCATTTATTTCCAGATAAATAACATTGTTTAGATTTGATTGATGCTGCAACAGTTTCAGAACTGGATGTTTCCTGAGTTGAAACAACTTCGGTATATTCAGAATGAATATAGGATGCAGATTGCTTCCCTGCTAATTCTAAAGGCTGCGCATGAGACTTCATCTAATCCCAACATGATATTTTCCAACAATATTTGTCGGATTCTTGCACTCGATAATCCGCTAATGAAAACGACTCTGATAAATTTGTTCCTGTGTTCCTCAGCTGTGACAGATTCAAATTTGCAAACTTTGCTCATTTGTTTTAAAACTTGTAAGTACTGGTCGACAGATTCACCAGTCGCTTGTTGGCGAGATGACAAACAGTGGCGAGCGTAGACAACATTCTTAGGTTTGACATAAATTCTCTCAAGACATGTCGTAGCTTCTTCATACGTTCTACAGTCGTTGATATATGCATAAACAGTAGGAGCAACGTAGTTGATGACTAATTGTAACTTCTCTGCGTCAGTGGCGTTTTGAATGTATGCGAGAAAGTTTTCAAAAGTTTTCTTCCAGTGTAGCTATTGTCTATCAGCAGAAGTTGCATTTGGTTCCACATTGAAACGTTCTGGACGAAGATACTTTTCCATTAAATTTTTATAAAATAAATTGAAATGAAAAACTTTATATTTCAAAAGGCAAAACCTTAGTATAAGTTTTATTTTATAAGAATTTCTCGTGTATGAAAATTTAGAACAAAATGAGGAAAATGTCAGTTGTCACAAATTTGGTGCAATAGAAAACTGAACAGTAATAATATTTGGTGGTCGACATTCGTCGGCGATAAATTTGACTTTGACTATCACCACATGATCATAACATCATCTTCATCACAAAGTCTCCTACATCGTCTTCATCCTGATCAGCATTGTTATCAATATCGTCATCTTCGTCTTCTTCATTTTTATCACTACGTCATCGTGAGATGCACCAAAATCAGTATCATCATCTTCGTCTTCTTCATATTTATCACAACGTCATCGTGAGATGCACCAAAATCAATATGTTCATCTTCGCCTTCTTCATCCTAATCTTCATCATCATAACATCATCTTCATCACAAAGTCATCTCCTACATCGTCTTCATCCTGATCAGCATTATTAGCTCCATCGTGAGATGCACCAAAATCAGTATCATCATCTTCGTCTTCTTCACCTTTATCACAACGTCATCGTGAGATGCACCAAAATCAACATCTTCGTCTTCTTCATCTTGATCTTCGTTATGATAACATCATCTTCATCACAACGTAATCTCCTTTATCTCCTTTAGAACTTCATCTTCATCGTCATCTTTTAAATTAATAAAAATTTAATTTTGAATAATAAATTTATTTTTTTGATTTTTCTAGGTGTAGTTCTTGTTATTACTGTTCTTGATCAGTAAAATCCGGTACGACTGCGCCAGAAATATAACTCGAGAGACAAGTTATGAAATAAAACTCATTATGTTTTAATTCAAATGGCGAATAGTATATTGTTTATTGCAGGAAAAAATGTATATTTAATAACTAATGTACAATTTTTATTTATTTAATTCAACGGGTCAAACCCTTTATACAAAACAAAAAAACCTATGACAAAAGCTTGTAATAATACAAAGAAAAAAAAAGACGAATAATTATATCTAAGAAGAAGAAAAAAAATTAATAAAAAAATTGCTCTCTTCAGGCAAAATTATATCTGAAAAATAATAATAATAATAGATAAGGAAAAAATGTATCCGAAAATAATTCTTGCGACCAAAAAGATATATACAAAGAATATCTAAAACAAAAGTTTGTTCTCTACTGGCAGAAAAATAAAAATAATAATAATGCTAAATTGAAAAAAAAAGAATATTTTCAAGCAAACTAACGTATGTGTCCGAGGAATAATATTTAATCTTAGGCCTAAGAAAATAAAGTTTTGTTGACTGTGCGAATCATTCTATTAATTGGCGAAAAATGCTTGTAATTTGTTGCACATGTTCTCACGTAAAAACAATTATTTTTGCGCAATGACAATCGGGGGAGATGAGTCCGCGTAGTTCAGCACAGTCAATATTGCTTCGATCAGTTTGTCAAGGAACTTGAGATCAGCTTGAAGACGCCGTTCCTTTAACGAATCTAACTTGAATTCTGTAGGGAAATCGATAATGAAAGTAAGATGCGAACCTGTTCTGTATTCTATCTAACATATGTGAGAGCACCTCATGGAAAGGGAACCAAGCAATGCAACCATATTCCAATATCGAGCGAACCAAAGATATATATATATATATATAGCAGAAAAAAAGGCGTTAGATGACAAGCCTTTGGAGGATCTGTTCTTGTAATCCAGTAATCGATGACATCTCAGAGAGATTAATAATATAAGGTAAGAAAGAAAGCTTTCAATCAAAGATTACAACAAAATCTTTTATTTGATCAACCTGTGAAAGTGGCACAGAATCGATAGAATAATTAAAAATAATAGGAGAATTCGACCTTGAGAACTTCATAACAGCACACTTATGTAAAGAAAATTGCATTCCATTGTCCACCAACCACACAAGAAATCTATCCAGATCTTCTTGAAGACATATAAAATCCTGGGTATTTCTGATAGCTTTAAATAATTTCACTTCGTCGGCAAACATAAGAAATGAAGAATTACAAATGAATTGAGGAAGATCGTTAAAAAACAAGCTGAAGGGTAAAGGAACAATACCTATGTTTTTTCGATATTTAAACACAAATTTAAACAAAGTACACAAGTTGTTGATTGAACACCTGAAAACATTGATAACGTATACGCTTCTAAGGAGTAATGATTGTACTTCAATATTTAAATCCTTCTCAGGACTTCTCGAGGGGTCTGAACTTAATGTTATCAAGTCTGAAACCAGACTAATTTGAGAATAGGAAGATCCAGATTTATACGGATATCTATATCGATAAGAATACGGGGATCATCCTAATTATGCCCGATGGACAATTTTTAAGGTGTATGTGTTACCTATCATACTAAGAATATTTAGCACAATTCTTATCCTTAGTTATGTGAATAATTTATAAATTTATTTATTTATAATAAAATATTTAAAAAGGAATCGTAAATAACTAATAAATTATT
>CM022885.1:20828864-20839142 GCA_012654025.1 Pachypsylla venusta
TTTTAGTACATTTTTGATTTGTGATTTGTTTAATTTGTGTTTTTTAAGCTATCAACTTAGTTAAAATTTCTCAGAACTGTGTAGTCTTTGTAAAAAAATCGTTTCTTCCAATTTTCTCTAGAAGACAGTACTATTTTAATGCAACTCACTTTCGACATTTTTAAATCTACGTTGATGGAGTCCAGACAAACTTCTATGTCTTCTTTACTAAAGGCAGTCAAGGAAGAATTTAATTATTTTTTGGTATTGGGAGAAGTCAAAGGTGGCATTGAAGATACTTTGCTGGAATTAGGTTGAAGGCTTTATTATTCCTTCATACGAACTATATAAAAGTAGGCATGGATTATCAGTTGACAAATTATAATTCTTTAAAAAAAATGAGAACCCTATACAGTACTGAAATATTTTCCGAACTTATTTTTCGATTTTCACCGTCGGAAAACAATCTTTGAAGGTACATAATTAATGTACAACATACTCGTGCGACATTTTAACAATCTGTTTTGGCTTGTTTGTTTATTAAATTATGTTATGTTATCTATGATAATTAATATTTTATCGTTGTATACTACATTAATATCACATTTTAAGTCTACCTTCTATCACTTATGAAATATCTTGTCGACTTTGCCTTTCTTTTTACCGCTCTGCTCCATCCTGGTATCTTGAAAGACACATTTCACATGAAAAGTTACACATTTTCTCTAATTTTTAGAATATAGGTAGAGTAAGTATTTATAAAACGTGACTGTAGAGAAAATATATGTGTTACTCCGCTAATTACTACCTACATCATTCACGTTTGCATTATTTTCATAAATGATGGAATTAATTTTGTTGGGATATGTGTGCATGTTGGTGAGAATGATTGTACTTATTTGATGAGGAAACAAAATGAGAATTGAGAAAAAATAATGCAGAAATGTAAAATGAATCATAAAGAAAAGACAACGAGAGGAGTGAATAGCAGGTAAAGCTTAGAAACTAGCAGGAAAGAAAATAAAGTTAGGAAAAAAGAAAATCGTTGACTGAATCAAAACGTATGGGAATTCTATGAGTGTTATCATTCCATGTGTGTTATTTTTCAATTTCATTATTTTGCAATGTTTTTTCCTCTCGATAGATCTAATTTGTATGTGCGAGTAGATAGGAACAGTGAAATTATGGTTGAAAAATAAAAATGTTATTTTAATGTCAATAAAAGTCTGCCACAGTTGCCTTCTGTGTCATATTACAATATCAGCTCAGGAAAACTCGGCTCGAGAAGATGTCACCCAAAGAAACTTTTCTTAATTATGACCTACTAACTTCAAAAATTAAATTAGTCAGTAATAATTGGATTAGAAGAAATTACTTATCTATTATAAAATTGCAGTTATCATAAAAAATCTTAACCGCAATTTTACTTGTGCAAGTGAAATTGTTAACTTGGTCCGTTTGAAATGTTTTATAAGTTCCTGTTCCCTACTAATAACCCTGGAAGACACTTGTTATCACATATTAAATTTAGACCAAAAAAAAAGATCTCACAAAAAATTATCATTGAAAAAAGGCCAAGTTCCACTTTCCTGTAGTATTGTACTATACTACGGAATGTATGTTCAAAATTTCAACGACCTATCCCTTGTAGAACCGGATATCTGACGGTGTGAAAAACCTGGTGAATTGCTTCGTGTAAAGATACACTGGTGCTTTCTGGAACTTGGCCTGGCGCACTGCCGTGCGCTCAGATCAAATTATATAAAAAAAATTACAGCCATAATGAAGTTAAAAAAATTCAGCAAAATTTGCTGAACTAGTTTAGGTCTGGTGTGTAACGTTCATGTTCCTAGTTCATACCGTGACATGGCCGTAAGAACGTATCTAACCTGAAAAACATTGCAAAATAATGAAATTGAAAAATAACACACATACTTCACATTAATTAGATAATTAGGGTTAAACTTATACGTTAATTTTGTTCTCTTAATTATTCAGTAGTCCAAATTTTCTGAAATATGCAATAAAAATGTATTATGTTCTATAATGTATGGATTTCAATTACATGTCACGTCAAATGCTGAATTTACTTTTACGATTCGAATAGATGGAATTAGAATTAGATTCTTGAAATGTATCTTATTAACAATGTACTATCGTTCGACATTAATTTCCTTTTTAATATTAGTTGATGGGGCTGACTCATAGCAACATTCCTCATATTTTCCTTATCATTCCCATAATAATCTAATGTTAAAAGTTTATGTATTTATGTTGATTTGTCTGTTTATTCTAAATTTTGATAGGGAAAGTTTTTTGTTTGTTCTATCTTTGTTGATATAACTTTTGAATTTTGAAATGGAAATTGTCTCGTGTTTTTGTCACGAGACGAGACAAAATCCTTGTCTCGTCTCGAAACCAAAAAGTCTCGTCTCGTAAAAACACGAGAAATTTCTCGTCTCGTGAAAAATAGGTACCTATACTAGATCTTTTCCTTGATAGACCTTTTCCTAGAGATTCTAACAATATATTATTTGTATATTATAGCATAAATTATATTAGCAATATAATGCAATATATGTATTAGTGTAGATACATTATAGTATTATGAGACATGATAGTTATGTATCTCGAGAATGGCTGAAAATATAAAAAAACGCAAAAACACGTATCCCTTAGATTTAAGGGGGATTAATTTTAGACTAAAAAAATTTCGGCCTCGTTCAGTCGTTTAGGCTGGGCACTGGCTGGATTCAAAATTTTAAATGGGAAGGTATATCAAGTGAAAATCTTAAATGGGAAGGTATATCAAGACCTTGTTTTAAAGATCTCGTTAATACGAGTTCATTAAAGAAAACCGGAGCTCTCTAGGATCCACCGTTCACGAATTACAGGGTGCAACATGTGAAAATGGACCCTTTGCGGCTGCGGCCGCACATAAATGGTTGGTAAGCTGCCCGTTGACCCCCATACAATGGTATAGGCGGGCTTCGAACTCACGCCCCACTTTTTCAAATGTATCAGGGGTGATGTCCACACGGGCCTTTTTGATACGGTCTTTGAGATCTTCGGGAGAGCAAGTTGGGTTCGGTAAACAACCGACTATAAATACCCCCATAAAAAATAGTCACATGGATCCAAGTCCGGTGAGCGGGGACACCATTCCCGAGTACATCTCCTACCTATCCAGCTGTTTTGAAAAAATTGTTTTATGCATTTTTACCTACCATTTAGGTGCCGCCGCAAAGGGTGCAGTTTCACTAATCCCCCTTAAATCTAAGGATACGTGTTTTTGCGTTTTCTTATATTTTCAGTCATTCTCAAGATACGGGGGGGGGGTTAGTTTTTATGGATATCCTGTATATATGTATTTTGAGAGTGTCTGTCTTCATAGGCGTACGCAAAGGGGGCAGGGGGGGCAGCTGCCCCCCCCCCCCAGAAATTNCTGCCCCCCCCCCTAGAAAATAAATCCAACTTACACTAGCTATTATGACTTTTCGGCGTAACTTACACTAGATATTATGATTTTTCGACCTAAATTACACTAGATAAAAATACATTTTACCCCTAACTTAAAATAAATGGTACGGACAACCGTACTAGACTTTCTCTTCCTAATCATTCTATCAGACTACCATCGAATGTAGATGTTGTTCTTCTAAAGTTTGAAGTCTATTAGTGATATTATTATTATAACTAGCTGTTTCGCCCGTGCTTCGCTACGGCCTATAGATTGGCATCTTAGAGGCATGGCCGTTCCCGTGTGAAAGTAGGCGTGTACGCTGTTGTATGTATGTATATACACGCTATCTCTCTCGCTCCAATGCATTTCTTATGGGGATTGTTTACTTTTCGCGAATTCTACCCTTTAAAATTTTGCAAAATGATTCTTAGTGATGCACACTTACTTGGTGCAACGAAAGTCCCTGCCAAATTTCAAGTCTGTATAGCATTAATAGTTTCGGTTCTACGTTGATCAGTCACTCAAGACATTGCCTTTTATATACAAAGATTTTTTCTGCTGCCGTTGACCTTTATTTTAAAGAGATTTTGGTGCCTTCGGCAGTGGACCTGTTCTTTAGTGATGGTATTAGTTTAAAAAGTTTTGGCATCTTTCGGCTGTGGACTTTGCTCTATAGTGATGGCATTATTTTAAAAGGAAACCATTATTCCTACAAAATACTAAAAATCGTCAAATATAATACCTGGTTTACTGTGCAAGTGTGCATACCAAATTTTGTCAAAATCAGACAAATTTTATGTTTTTCCATTTATGGCTCCCTGCTGGACCCCCAAAAGCAAAAATTCTGCATAAATTATCAAATATAATAAATACTTCGGTGACTGTGCATTCCAAAATGTATCAAAATCAGACAAATTTTATGTTATTTCATTTTTCGGCCCTTACCGGGGCCTCAAGAACAAAATTTCATTTTCATTTTTCGTTATTTCATTTTTCGACCCTTACCGGGGCCTCAAGAACAAAATTAATTAGCGGCCAACAATATATTACACTTCAACCTAAGTTGTATTCTTTAATTTTTTGTATGAAATTGATATGAATAGGCACCAAGTTTAAAATTTTAGCTACTACCGTTTTAAGCAGGATATGCGAAAACCCCTAAAAAGCGGCATAAAACCGCCAACGGTATATTCATTTTCCAATAAAGGCCTATTTTGCTGTTCATGGCATACAACTGACATGCATACCAAATTTCAAGTCTCTAGCACTTACCGATCTTGAGATAACTTGTTCACAGACAGACAGACACACACACGGGCCAATGTCTGAAACTCGAGATTTGGGCCCTGTTTTGGCATAGAAAACTCGACATCGAAAATTTCAGCCATTACAATACTTTCCTTTTTATAGGATAAGGAAAGTAAAAAAAAATCGCCTGTAGGAAAAAATTGACCCCCCGCGGGTCACAATCTCGGCTGCACGGACTCCTCCCCAGACGAGATTCTGCGTACGTCCATGTCTGTTTTAAGGGTTGTGCCTCTAGAACCAACCATAAGTCGTAACGATTGGAAATAGACTTCTCAAGGCAAAAACTTTGGTTTTCGTTACTAAAAACTTTACAAAAACTCTCACTATTACTATCTCACTAAAAAATTTGGCGACAAGTTCCAACACGGAGGAAGCCCATTTCTGTGGGCATCCAGGGGCTATCAACTTGCAACCCTGCCACTCCTTTCACAACCGTGTATTTTAAATAACATTAATCCTAAGGGACACAACCGCTAATCCTACGGACACGACCGCTAATTAGCGGCAAACAATATTTTACACTTCAACCTAAGTTGTATTCTTCAATTTCTTGTATGACATTGATATGAATTGGCACGAATTTCAAGTTCTAGCTCTTTCCATTCTGGTTTTAGGCAGAACGGCAAAAAGCGGTCTATAACCGCTAATTAGCGGCCAACAATATATTACACTTCAACCTAAGTTGTATTTTGCAATTTCTTGTATGAAATTGATATGAATAGGCACCAATTTTATAGTTCTAGCTTTACCCTTCTCATTTTAAGCAGGATATGCGAAAACCGCGAAAAAGCGGCATAAAACCGCCAACGGTATAATCGATTTCCACCAAAAGCTGATTTTACCGTTCATGTCCGTTGGGTCCGTTTGCAGATATTTTATGTTGAGAAAATGTAACACGTAGATACTTATGTACAATTATGATAATGAGGGGAAAAGAGCATCCGAAAAGTCTTATTTTTTTACGAGACGAGAAATTTCTCGTATTTTCATGAGACGAGACGAGACAGGGCCTTGTCTCGTCTCGCGATTTCTCGAGACGAGACAAGGCCTTGTCTCGTCTCCTATTTTTTACGCGGGACGAGACAAAACCCTTGTCTCATCTCGAAGGTTTCGAGACGAGATGAGAAATTTCTCGTCTCGCGTCCATCACTAAACCATTTTTACCTAACATACTTCCACCTACTACTAATAGACAATGGTCTCATCGTAGAGGCTAATCAACAACAGGTGGAGGAACCATTGTTACCTAACATACTTCCACCTAATACTAATAGACAATGGTCTCATCGTAGAGACTAATCAACAACAGGTGGAACTATTGTTACCTAACATACTTCCACCTAATACTAATAGACAATGGTCTCATCGTAGAGGCTAATCAACAAGAGGTGGAACCATTGTTACCTAACATACTTCCACCTAGTACTAATAGACAATGGTCTCATCGTAGAGGCTAATCATTAACAGGTGGAACCATTGTTACCTAACATACTTCCACCTACTACTAATAGACAATGGTCTCATCGTAGAGGCTAATCAACAACAGATGGAACTATTGTTACCTAACATACTTCCACCTAATACTAATAGACAATGGTCTCATCGTAGAGGCTAATCAACAACAGGTGGAACCATTGTTACCTAACATACTTCCACCTAGTACTAATAGACAATGGTCTCATCGTAGGGGCTAGTCAACAACAGGTTGAACCATTTTTACCTAACATACTTCCACCTGCGAGTAATTACGGAGATGGCCAACGGCTAATTATGTATATACTTATTCTAGAATACGCGTCCATTCTGCATCGACAAAATGCCGAATGAATATTTCACTCGCCTTGTAGCACGGAATTACCAGTTAATAAAATGTGAGACACGTTCGAAATTTAGAATTATTAAATTGTTCTCGTTGTTTTCGTCTGATTCCATCATTATCAGAGAGGAAGGCAGATGTACGTATAAAGTGGCTTTCCCACTGGGCGCTAAATTTCATGCTCCGCTGTTTCTACAGAATCAAATGATATCAAATCCCACTGACTGCAACATTGCCTGGCAGCGTTGCGAAACAAATGGGCGATGCTGCTCTGCCGAGAACCTTGCAACAGTTTCGTGGCAACATTTCGAGGTGACCGTGTTTTTGCGTTTTTCTTCTTGATCTTCTCTTCTGTCAGGTTTAAAATTTTGTCAAATGTGTCTACGATCATTCGGCAATAATTCTTGAATTTTTCCGGATATTTTCTTAGTTTACATATGAAAATAGAAATATTTTTATTTTTTTCATTAATTGGATGAACTGATCTTTGTTCTTGTATGTCTTTATCCAGAAACTCCAAAAAGTGCCACATCACTTCTGTTTCTTCATTCATTGCTTTAGAAAAATTAAAATGAAAAAAAGTGTGCAGCTCTAAATAATTTTTAAAGGCCTCCAAAGACATTTGAAAATAATAATAATAACACAAGACCAACGTTGCTTGCTGTGTTATATTACAAATTCAGGTCAAGTGAAAACTATTCGTGAGGAAGTTATCTATAGATATCCTCTTAAAATCAAAAATAATCCCTTTTGATCGATACTAAATCATACTTTTAATAATAATAAAGATTTGTATTTGTGTTGACGTAACAAGTGATAGAAATAATCAATTTTCATTAAAAGAAATCTACTGTGGGCTCAATATTTCTGACCCTCGGCACCGAAACCTCTATTCTTAAACAACTGAGTCTCATGTATGATAGGAATCGACGATTCCTTTCATTTTTGCAATCATTCATCGTTCGTAAATTTCTCAAAAATCTTGAATATCTTGAGTCATTTTTTCTATTTTCAAAACTTTTTAAATAAGTTTCCGTTAATATATGAATTTTCTAAATGAAAAAGTGACTTTTTATAATAAAGATAATAAAGTGTCTAGAATTCTAGAAAATTTTATCCATTGTATCTTTTCTTCTGGAAATACGAAGAACAGATTAACTTATTTTTCCCCCGACGTTAAATCTCAAAGAGCAACCTTTTACTTTATTTTGTAATCTTTGCGATTTTTTTGTCTTTTCTTTTATTCTACTTTGCATTGTCTTAGGAGTCTTAAATAATATTATATTCCATTTGTACATTTTTCTCAGATGGAGGAAAGAGAACATTCAACTCATACGAAATTAACTGAAGTCAAAGGAGACATCACAAATTATTATTTATACATCACAATCGACGGGCACATAGAGCTTATATCTTGCTTCTCCGACTCCTTTCCATCTCTTCCAGTAACTTTCAATGCGTTCGTTTCTTCTTTTTCTCTATTTTTCCTTCTTCAGTCATGTTCATTTTGATTATTTGCTTTCTTGAACTCTAAATTGCATAAGGCTTACTTCTTCTGAATCAGATTTTAGTTTTTCATCCTCCTGATTTGTAGTTGAAATGTTCATTCATTATATTTTATGACAACTTTCTTTATGTTGACTAAATCTAAAAAAAAACAGTCGGTTGGGATTGTGTAATAGTCCATGAATTTGAGATGTGGTGATGTGGCAGATATCTCAAATTCATGAGGATAAAATACCATGGAGTGGCTGGGTTCGAACACACGCCCAGTGGTGGATTTACCGTAAAAGCAACATAGGCCCATGGCCCGGGACGGCAAAATATGGAGTAACTTAAAGATACTGTACAGTTTTCATTATACATAGCAAACTTCAACTGCCGTAAAGCTTTCAAATATAAATGAGATTTCGAGCATTGTTTTTTTTTTTTTTTTTTTNTTTTTTTTTTTTTTTTTTTTTTTTTTTTTTTTTTTTTTTTTTCATTAATATTTGTATTTGTCTTGTCTAACGAATGAAATTATTGCATTTCTTGTCAAAATAGAGGCGACAAGTTCTAAATTACCTAGTGACGGCGAGAGTTTAAATCCGCCACTGCCCACACTCTACTGTTTACCAGTCATTACACCACCAACCCAAATTGCAGATATATTTTAACATTTATTTTTTTTCTTTATTTTCCCCTTGATCTCAGTAGGTATATAAAAGGTTTAAAGACATCACAATATGTTGTTGTTTTTTATGATTATTGTGACTTTAAGTGGAGATAACCAATATGCCCGATAAATAAATTATCCAAAATCATGCATATTGGTTATGCAGTCAACTTGCATCTTCAGATATGCAAAGAAACCCTCAAAATGATAACATTGGTAGTATTCTTTACTCTACCTGTACATTACATTAATTTTTCAATAGGAAAAAGGGAAAATATTTTATTTACATCTGTAAAGGATCTGTAAAAGGAACTCCATAAACGGAAGGGTTCCGTTTGCCTAAATATAGCGTTTGCCCTATCAGAAACCCACATAGTATCAAGTTAATATTAGCTTTGTTTTTAAAAAAAATATAAAAGTCTTATTGTTTAGTTATTTCTTATCCAAACAATATTATGAATATTTTCTTTTTAAAAATGCGTAAGTAAAAAAACCACAGTTTATGATTAGTGTGGAGATAATTATTAGGCATTATACCTGCTATTAAACACAAAGTTTGAGTTTTTAGGTTCTGAGCCCCGGAGAAAATGTAATATTTAATGTGTGAATACATAATAAAACATTCAATTTTCAAACACAACATAGAAATTTTTAAAAGTTACTGGAAATTATTGCATAACAATGTTATTTTGTTCTATTTTAAACTTTTTTCAAAATATAAACAAACATAATATTTTGTCGCGGTAGAGTAACTTGCCATGTTGAAAAATTGGAAGCGTCACGAAAAATGAAATATAAGAGAAGGCTGAATCAAAACAAAGCTAATGGATGGGAAGCCAGAGATTGCGGTGTTAACGCTAGACTGCATACAGTTGTACCCTGCGAATTTCCTATTTTACTACCTTAAAAGTTTCACTTTTAACGTACGTGGCAATCCCATATCTATGTAATTACTCATACAAATGACTCACTGGCATGTTTAAAGTAGCTAAAATTGCTGTTAAATCTTCTAGTATCTATACTTATTATATTACTAGCTGTTTTACCCGTGATTCGCTGCGGGCTATAATATTGTAAGCTCAGGTATTGATGATACGTTTTTCCTTTTTCACCTGCGGCTAGCGCCCCTTTTGGAATAGGTATTGAAACATTTTTTCTTACTGCACAGCCACCGGAAATACCGGTATGGAGAAACAGTGATGAAAAGGTGATACTATTTTATGGACGGGCCTTTTTCCCCCGCGGCTGTTTCCCCAGTTGGAATATTAAAAAATCCTTTCTTATTGCACATCTAGAACTTGAAAAAGTGGATGGTATTTTTTTTCATAACTCGCCTGAAAAAGTATAACTTCAAAAAGTAGTGTTAAAAAAACGTTAAAAGTTAAAAAAGTGATATTTTTTTCCACCTTTTTCTTTTAACACTGCTTTTCTTTTAATACTACTATTTTCATCTTCTCATTTTAAAAGTGGGTGGTCTGCAACCATCTTCTTTTTTCTTTTACACTACTTTTTTATTATTATTAAAGGCTTTTATTTAACTTGCTTTGTATGTATGTT
>CM022885.1:20852341-20870729 GCA_012654025.1 Pachypsylla venusta
ACAAACATACATACAAAGCAAGTTAAATAAAAGCCTTTAATAATAATAATTTCTATTTACCCACAAACATACATACAAAGCAAGTTAAATAAAAGCCTTTAATTAATAATAAAAAAAAACTAAACGAATGAAATTGTAATCTTTAATATTTTCAAAAAAATATCTTTAAGGTTTTGATGTAAAATCATTTTATTGAATTAAATTTTATTTCTAAAGGATTGTAAGGAGATTTTTTTTAATTTTTCGCTTGTTTCTATTTTTTTGTTTACGAATTCTTTATTACAGGTAGCCCTCATTTCCAAAGAAAAACGAACTAGTTCAGTATAATTCATATGTTGCATGGCATTATATCCTTAGAGATAATAATAGTGAACAGTGACCTTTGTATTTCTTATAAAAATTGACAGTGTCGATTCAGAAATTAATTACTTAAATTGAAATTTAATTTAAATTAACTAAACCTTGAATTTACATTGTCAAAAGAATAAATTTTATATAATATTTAACAATTCTTCAGTAATATATCTTTACTTGTCTAAAGTATTTCAGAGATATTAGATAGGAGCTAAAGAGAAATTTCCTTTCGCCAGATCTCATGATGTCTTCGAAAGAGGATGAAACGAGTTTGCTTTTATTGGCGTATTTAAAAGAATAGTACCTACTTATAAGTGTTGAATTAGAGACAAAGTTTTATTTGTGTTAACAAGTGGTTACCTATATTATTATCAGTGGCGGCCCCTGAATATTTAGCCTGGGGGGCTACATGCCCCCCAGGCATTGCTAAAAGGCAATAGAAGTTGATTTTTTGGCTTACCTGACTAATATATCAAAATTTGAGTCATATTTAGATTTGGTTTCCATTTAATTCCTCTTCCAATGATAGACTTTGAATTTGCATATTAAAAGGTTAGGTATTTATTCAGACACGATCTAAATAATTGCCTATGTATCTATGA
This sequence comes from Pachypsylla venusta, assembly GCA_012654025.1. Lineage (NCBI taxonomy): Eukaryota > Metazoa > Arthropoda > Insecta > Hemiptera > Aphalaridae > Pachypsylla > Pachypsylla venusta. The sequence continues at coordinate 20,853,298 of CM022885.1, forward strand.
ATAGAATATACTTTGGTCTCAATTAGATAACTAATTTTTGCATTTTAAAAATGTACCTATTAACTAAATATGCTAAATAACCAAACGCAGCTGCCCGAACGCGAAGTTTTTGTGGCGCCAACAATAAATTATTGCTTTCTGACAGATCCTGGGGGCAGGTGAACTCGGTGAGTGACGGGCTCGGGTGGAGGAGGGTGAGTCACCAGGAAGTTCTCCTCCAACATAGTTGATACGCATACTTGCCGCCCGGAGATTCCATCAACCTACACTCATTTGGATCAGTCGCTTGTAGTAGCCGATAGTCGCTTCCAAAGGACCGACCTTGGGGCCCTTTTTTTAATCGACGATAAAACAAACAGTGGTACCAGAACATACCGATTATTAGTGTGTTTGGTTATTTTATATTGATTTGTTGAATATTTGTTTTAGCCTCGTAGGAGGGGGAGCCAAAAAGGGTGCTTGCCTCGGGTGCTGACTAGCCTAATCACGTCCCTGTGATTAACCGTTCATATTAATCTCATACATTTTGTGATGTTGTGAGTTAAGTTATATAAGGGTATCTTTAACTCTAATATACCTAACTGAATTTTCATTTTTCCTATAATTAATATTTAATTTATTTTTCTGTTACAGACACCCTGAGACCCGTAAGGCCATATGAGAATAAATCAGATGAGGAAGTTGAAGAAAATAGTCGAATTCAAATTCCAAATCAAAATAAAGAAATAGATCAAGATTCCGAAACCAAAGACAAACATATTTCGATATGTAAACGAATGCGAACAGCTTTCTCATCTACACAATTATTAGAACTGGAACGGGAATTTTCAAATTGTCATTATCTATCAAGGTTAAGAAGAATTGAATTGGCAAATAGTTTAAATTTATCTGAAAATCAAGTGAAAATATGGTTTCAAAATCGTCGAGTAAAATATAAGAAAGGTACAAATGATGGCAATATATTTCCAGTATTGCATTCCAGTAACAGTTGTAATAGTACAGATACCAGCGGTTGTTCGTGCATGAGAGTTTGTAATAAACAACACCAAGAAGTAGAACAAAATTGTTATTCCCCTGAGACTAATAAAACGCGGAAAACGAATTTTTAATGATGCGTGAACATTGAATGAGGTGCCTATGACAAAACTAAGAAAAAGATGTATGATGCAATCAAAAGAAAATCTATGGTTTTGCAGCAATTGTAGACAGTTTAAAAAACATATGGAATATGTAAACACAACACATTCTCGTATAAAATGGTGAAAATTGTTCTGGATGAAATGAAAAGAAAAGAATAATTTATCTCATTTGAAGTAATACCATAGGTCACAGCAGATTGTTGATACAAAAAAAAGGGTAGGTCAAAATAAACAAGTAATTGGCTCTTAGCCAATTACTTGTTTATTTCTTATATATTGGCTCTTAGCCAATATATAAGAAAGCCACTGATAAGAAATATGTGTCAACTTTTTAGTTTTACAGAAGTGAATCTATAAGCCAAAATACGGAAAAATTTAAAGAAATCAGAAAGAAAAGCTTTGGTCAGATGAAATTAGGTTTGGTCAGATGAAACATTTTAGTCACAAAACCCTTTTATAGTACCATAATTGTTTTGACAAAATTATAACAAGTTTTATGAATAATGACCACTGATGTACTTAACACAACCATAAACTTAAATAGAAGATTTAGCTGTTCATAAAGATTTCGTGGGTATTTCTAATATTAAAGAAAAAGTCGAAACTTTAAAGGAAATTTTCTTCAGTATATTTCTTCTGAGAAAATGGGTATTTTTAGTTTTATTATTCTGCTTTTAACCAAACAATTTGTTTAGGTCTTTCATCAATTGATCAACATTTTGTACACCAGAAAATATTATTATGAGGATTTTAGGAAATCGAAACAAATGTTCACAAAAAATTAAAGAAGGATCTTCTATGAAATTTCTCTTTGAATTTAAAACAACTTGATAAATTATTGAATTCTCCTTATTTGTTAAAAACATATTTTGATAACGTCACGATATAGATATATATGGGATATTTACACGGGGATATTTCCATAATTGAATAATTTCCTTCTATACATATTATAAATTAAAGTCACTTTTCGCGTCTGTCTGCCTGTATGTTCGCGATAAACTCAAAAACTACCGAACGGATTTCAACCAAGTGACTTCCGAGGAAGGTGTTAGTGTAAAAAAAATGACAAATGTCCGGCCGTTTTTTAGTTCCGGCCACTTTTTTAATTTTTTTCACGAAATTTTCCGTATTTTGCCAATATCGCGACAACATATCAACTCAAAGCGAGAAATTTTTAGGTAACATCCTAATCCTACATTTAGGACATATTTTGCAAAATTGTGGCTAGCCATTCGAGAGTTACAAGTTCGAATCCGAGATCGGTCAAAATAAAATTAAAAGGTAAGATGTATAAAAAAATTGATGGGAATGACCCCCCCCCCCCCCCAAAANCCCCCCCAAAAAAAAAACTATGAACTGAGACCCCAGAAATATTATCATAATTCAAAAAAAAGCAAAATTGTTTTCGAGTTACGTCCTATTCGATTTTTGTATGAGAAATCATAGAATACTATTAGAAACGGTAAGAGATATAGAAAATATGATGGGAATAGACCCTGCCCCTCCCCCCCACCCTCCGAAAAAAACATAGACCGAGACCCTAGTAAAATTATCAGAATTCAGAAGTCTACAACCGGCGGAGTTACGGCCAATTTTCCGATTTTTTTTTATGAGAAATCATAGTATTAAAAATAAGATATACTGGGTGTCCCAAAAGTCCGAGACCACCTAAATATCTTTAGAACGGGTTTATGTTTTGTTTTGAAATTTTGCATGGTATTATCTCCTAAATACCACCTGATGGTGTGACCAATTTTTCCAACTTTTGTTATTTAAATACGAACCCCCATCTTGTAATACATTTTAGAAAGACAATACAATTAGAAGTACTTTGCAAAAAAAATTCACACGTCTAGCGTGTTTGGGTTTCAAAATGTCGGCCATTTGAAATTTCCAAGATATGACTTCCAAGAGTATCTAAAACTATGCGAATTATTTCTAAAACTATGCGAATTATGTCTAAAAAAACAGGTTCCTCGACATTGGTGTCCTATGCAATCATTCAATATCCCATTGCAAATAATTCGCCTAGTTTTAGACACTCTTGGAAGTCATATCTTGGAAATTTCAAATGGCCGCCATTTTGAAACCAAACAAGCTAGACGCGTAAATTTTTTTGCAAAGTACGTCTAATTCTATTAACTTTCTGAAAATTTATCACAATATGGGGGTTCGTATTTAAAAACAAAAGTTGGACCCCCTGGGGAATACATGGGACCCGCCCCTGAAAAATTGGTCACAACTTCAGCTGTTTTAATTTGGGACATAATACCATGCAAAATTTTAAAACTCTGTATAAAAAAATTGATAGGAATGGACCCAAACCAAAGACTGGGACCCCAGTAAAATTATCAGATTCAGAACTCTACAACCGGCCGAGTTACGGCCGGTTGTAGAGTTTGCATACCAAATTTTATCAAAATTGGACGAATTTTATGTTTTTTTCATATGCGGGCGCCTGCCGGGGCGCACTGGCGATGACCCTGTCAAAAAGCGCACCCACATGGCACCATTTTTTTTTATATATATAAATATTATTTTGCATACCAAATTTTATCAAAATTGGACGAATTTTATGTTTTTTTCATATGCGGGCGCCTGCCGGGGCGCACTGGCGATGACCCTGTCAAAAAGCGCACCCACATGGCACCATTTTTTTTTATATATATAAATATTATTTTGCATACCAAATTTTATCAAAATTGGACGAATTTTATGTTTTTTTCATATGCGGGCGCCTGCCGGGGCGCACTGGCGATGACCCTGTCAAAAAGCGCACCCACATGGCACCATTTTTTTTTATATATATAAATATACCAATACCCTATTTAGCTACCCATTTTAAATTTCATCAAAATTGGTTATGTGGTTTGGATTTTAGAGATTCGGACCCAAAAAACCTGTTCGGGGGGATAGGACCGCCCCTGGGGGTGATATCGAGAAAAAGAAAAATATGGGTCGGGCTTTTTGCCCAAAGATGACCTGTGCCAAATTTCATCAAAATCGGACCAGTAGTTTGGCTTCCAGAGCTCTGCACACGATTTCGTACGTACGTGGAACGTGGAACGTCGGAATTTTTTTTTTTTTGGCCCCATGGCTCCAAATATTTTTAAAATTCAAAAATGACCCGAAATAGTGAAAATATGGCCCAAAAGCAATATGGCCAACATATTTGATCTTTATTTTGGCCTTTGGATCCCGTCAAACAATTTTTTCAGCCAAAATATCTCTAAAATTTCTGCACGAATACAATACTTTATCTTCTATGGAAGAGAAAGTAAAAATGCGTGTTGAAGGCTGCGCAAGGTTAGGCTGGGTCGCAGACCAGGCCTAACACGTTCTACACAGCTTAACAACCCTACTACTCCCTATGTTCTACATAGGCTAACAAACGTGTAGGTAATATGTAATCTATGTGTATGCTCTGATCGCGATTAAACGGTTGTACCCCGGTGATATGATAGTTAATGTAAGAGTCAGATTTATTATCATATTTTTTTCGAAACGAAGTTCGAGTACTCAGCTAGTGAAATAATATATCAAATATGTTTTACAAAAACATTTGGAGAAACTTCAAAATTAATTATTTTACGATTGAAAGAATTGCGTTTAGGTTATAATCGTAAACCGATGCGAGGATGACTGACGTTGTTGCCCCCAAATATATATATTTTTTTTCTTTTTCATATTTTTTAATCTCAAATGTTGCACTTTTGAGATACTCACTGACTGACTGATTCACTCATCATCAAAAGTTTTAGGCACTTCCTGTATATCTAGAGTGCTGAAGTGCATGAAGTTAGCAATTGACATCCAAGTAAAGGGGAAAATCAGAAAATTTGGACTTTTAAGTGCTCAAAAACGTGACGCTTTAGGGAAGACAATACAACGTATTGTAATGTAGTTTTTACTGATAAACACTAAAACCTTGCCTAAAGTTAGATATTTACATGCAATGAAATGGAAAATTATTTATACTCGAACTCTTTCACTCCCGGTGTTCCAAAACTGCTTCCGTTTTAGGGAAAGAGATGCTCGAAAACTAGTTTAAACTGGTAGTAAATATTCACATGTAATTGTAAATATCTTCTTATCTATAAATAATTGTATATAATAATGGAAAATATTTATATTGACTCCCTTACTACCAGTGCTCCAAAACAGTTTCGCTTCAGGGAAGAAAATGTACGAAATCTAGTTTCAACTGCTAATACGCTGAAATCTTGCATGAAGGTATACAAACTTAAATTCAATTAAGCCCGCGTATATCAAAATTCAAACTCGTTAACTCTATAACTTCAGGTCAGAAGATGCACAATAAATATTGCTGTTTTTATTTATTTTGTAGTTGTAGTGCATACCTATTACATTGTTAATATTTTGGTGTTAGATCTTTTTTGACATTTGGGCTTATTGGTCATTTGGGTTCGGTTAAAACAGAAATTTCCTGATTTCCAATATGTTGTGTGAAAGGAAGAAGAAGAAATAAAGAAAAAACGGCTAAATAAACAGATACATATTGCTGATAGGTACAGCCTTTACAAAAATTATTGATATCTCACAAAGAAATTATCATTGAAAAAAGTTCCACTCACTCTTCCGAAAAATTCCGCCCATGAAAGTAGTGATATCTATTATTGGGGCCGAGTTTATTGTTGTTGCTGTGTATTCCGCACTTAAATTTATTATTACACGTTCTTCTGTCTCAATTCTCTTAAAGTAATACCAACATTACACTTGGCCAGTTTGTAAAAAAAAGTATTTTACGATTCCTCTTAGAAAAAAAACTGACCAAGTGTAAAGTCGGTATTACTTTAAGAGAATTGAGATAGAAGAACATGCAATAATAAATTCAAGTGCGTGATACACAGCAGCAAAAGTAAACTTGGCCCCAATAATAGATATCACTATCACTACTTTCATAGGCGGAATTTTTTGGAACAGTTGGTGAACTTGGCATTTTTTCAATGATGTTTTTTTGTGAGATTATTATTTCAAAACAAGAGGGACGTGATCCATCCTATTAAATAGGACTTCGGACCAGCCTTAAATCGGATAATATTGTCAAAATATAATATTCCATTGTTTCATAATGAGGGATTTTTTATTTTCTCTCCCCTCATTTCTACTGAAAGAAAAATCTCGATTTTGCGTTTTCGGAGAAAACCGCAGAAGTAATGGAGCATAGAGAAAATATGCGGGAAATACAAATTTATAAAAAAAATATTCATCGAACCCACGACCTAGGGCTCCAAATTAGGCTGGAATTCAAATTAATTATAATAACAATTTTCAATTTTTTTTTTATATTGAGTTATACTGCGACTCAAATAATATTTGTGATAACAAATATGGATAAAAATATTCGGGCAACATGTCATGTTATCAATCAGATGATGCATGTTGCTAATAGGGTAAGTTAGAAATCAAATTCTATTGCATTTTTGCATGCTTGAATTGCATACTTGTTTTGATTTTTTTTTTTTTTTTTTTTTTTTTTTTTTTTTTTTTTTTTTTNTTTTTTGAATTTGTAATGTAGCCCTCCCGGGCAAAATATTTACGGGCCACCACTGTTGTATGTATTTTGTATTATTTTATGATACACTATTTTTATTTACACTTTTTACAGTGATTTTTATGTACTCAAGTATCCATATACTACCTTGTGATTCACAATAGAAAAGGGTTTAATAACTTAATCCAATGAAATAATATAGTAAATTGTAAAAAAAAAAAAATATATTTTATGTCTTCACACAACATTTTTTATCTTTGTTATAAAATAAAAGAATATTTTTTGCTAAACAAATAATTATGACTATTTATTCTTTCTTCTTTTTCTTCATGTGCAGATGGGCTATTATCGTAACAAAAATTTTGTTGACTGCTGCTCTAAACAAATCATTAGATGATCATTTATATCTACCGTTCACGTATATTTCGCAACCATGAATTTATTTAATTAGAGATAATAATCTTCCTGCGATCCTAGAAGTCCATCTGGTCTTGTTGATATCATTGGCAGTGCACGCAGAAGACCCAAGTTCATCTACTAGCGGGGTCGAAATATTTTCGACCAAGTGCTTTTGATTTCAAATTGCACTCAGCTCCGTGAGTAGCTACTTTAAAGTGAGTACCGACCAGTGGCGGTGGTTAAGGATTTTGATGGGTATAGTATATTGAAGAGATTGTTAGTACATAAGGCTCTCAGAAATGCAGTGAGGCCCACAAAATAGTTAAGCCGGTGGGCCTTACCCCAAACTCTACAGTATTACATTTACTTTTGCTGCGATCCAAATCGATTTTTTTAAAAGATAATTTTACTAACCGTACCTTTGAAAATAATTTTACAGATAGCATCAGATGTTCTAGATCAGTAATAGTATCTTTAAAAATATCAGATAATTCAGGGAAAATATTATTTTTCACAGCGTTAAATGAAAATTTATTTTTATGGCAACCCCCCAGCAAACGGGTAGAAAATTATTGATATATCTCTTTTATAAGAAGAGAGTTTGTTCAGGAAAAACGAGTAGCTAAATTAAAACCCAACTTCAGCTAAAGATCAGTAAATATGATTTTAAATGAATATTTCTGTGTGTTATGTCAAGTTTTTGTGGGCATCATAGCATTACAAGGTATTTTATAACAAACTCTTCAATATACCTAAATAGGTTCATTAAACCTGTAATTCTATTGTAAATATCTTCCATATTTATTATCACAGAAAATGACCTGAGCTATTTTATTTGTTTAATATTTCAATTCTCTTTCAACCGTTCAGCTTTCTCAGATTTTCAACATATTTATTGAATATGTTGAAAATCTGAGTACTGATCTTGATGGTAGCAGCAGCAGTAATTGCTTAACAGAATTAATTTAAAAATCTGGGGCGTAATTAGACCCTAAATTTGACATACCTACTAAATTTGAAGTCTCTGGCTCTTACCATTCTCTTTTTAGACAGGATTAATGAAAACCGCTTTAAAGCGGCAAATACCGCCAGCGGTATATTTGATTGAACCCAAAAGATTCGGAGCTAACTGAGACCCCAAATATGACATACATAAAAAATTTCAAATTCTCTAGCTCTTACCATTCTCCTTTTAGACCACAATAGTGAAAAACCGCTAAAAAACGGCAAAAATCGCTAAGGGTGTATTCGATTGCACCCAAATAATTAATTCGGGGCACACTTAGAGCCCAGATGGGACCTATATATCAAATTTCATCCAAATCGGTCAACGCTAAGTGGCAAAAGTGCCCATCACGGCGTACGGCGGACAAACGGATTTTTTTATTCGATTTTTGGACTCTACGTTACTTTGAAACGTATAATATCAAATTTTGAGAAGGGATAATTTTTTTTTTTTTTTTTTTCGTGACGATTCCAAAGGTTCATTATTGAACAAAACATAAAATATGGACAATATTGAATTTTAGCAAAGTTATACAATAGATTTTGTAGATGAAGATAAAGATACATAAAAGTTTACTACACCTGTCCATCTCGTCAACGCAAAAAATTCATCGATATCTTTTAACCAAGTCCAAATTTATCCTAAAAGGTTTCTCATTTATGTGTCATCTTTGAAACTTCACTTCGGATACGTGTGACAGACAGAGGATATAATGTCACATTTCTTTTTCTAAAAGTTTATCTTCAACATTAAATAGATGAAGAAGATTGCGTATACATTTTTCATCAAGCGTAACTTAATTATTTAAGAAAAATTGAGTAAAGGTCGAATATATAGAGATGTATTTTTATTAGTATCTTTTTCATTAATTTATTATGAAACTCGCAAGACATTTTTTAAATCGATTTTAAGCATTATTCAGTTCAAAAATACTGTTTTTGAAAGTGTCTGTTTAAGAGTAAATTTAGTAAATGGAATTCCTATTCGTGACCATTACGCAAAACAGATTACGCTAATGAAACAGTTGACAAAAGAGTACGTATTATTCATAGTTTTCACGTTCTACTTGACGGCTGTATAAATATAAACCTGCTTCCCCATGAAGGGATATGTCTGCCATAATGATTTATAATTTCCTCAACTGCGGCGCGACGGCAGGTTCACGTTAGTTAAATGCAACCAGCAATGCAAACCATTTTGAGCATCCATGTTTCATGACAATGACGGTTTTCCATTTTTGTTCTCCATCTTCTTTTTGTGTTAATTTTTATTTTTAATTGTTCTATTTCCTCATTGTAATTTATGATTTCTTCAATGGGTTTTTATTCTTGATGAATTAGACCTTCGGGATGTTCTCAGTGACACTAATAGAATTATCCGAGAGCCTAATAGCAGCTATAATCCTGCCGGAAAGTGGGGAAGCTGGTTTATGACCAACTTAAGAATGTGAAACGTCTTCAAACAGAAATTTTAAGATCTTAAAAAAACATCTTAAAATGTTGACAACAAACTGAAACACCAAAGATAATGAAGGAATATTATGATTACTAGACGAATGATGCGAATTGTTCAAGGGAACAAAAATTTGTCCAATCGAACTTTTCGCACATAGCCCTGCGGGATATTTGAGTGCTATATTTGAGCGCCTGTTTGAAGTACTTGGCGGTAGTATTTTAAGATTTATAGTTTATATTTGAATGTTCGCTGGTACATAGCTCCTTTATACACAATAAAGTTGATTTTGAAATTTTGAGGCGTAGCTCATTTATGATTATCAACATTCAGTTCATGAAACCTGTTAAAGTCTGACGAAACGACTTTTGAGATTTTATTCGAAACACTAAACAACTTCTATATCGCGGGTTCTGAAAGCTGAGATACTCTGCATTCTTTCAAACTGTCTGACCACAAGAATTTGTTTGTACTACACTGTTGGTTTTACCATTAAATTGGATTCTTTTCTTTCCTTTCAGAAAATAAAATTGTAAAAATACTTTTTACTTCTATTGTATAGTCTATTGGTTCGAACACGTGCTGAAATATGAAAATTATAGTGTGGATATAAAATAGAGAAATATAGGCAGATAGAAGAGTGGTGAGTCAGAGTAGTTACAAACGTAAATAGAAAGCTAAAGGAGAAGCAATGATGGAAACGAAGGAGAGGGAAAAGAATACTATTGTAAGCGAAATGAAAAATGCAGAGAGAAGGCTTTGACTGGATTGACTCTTCAGAGATTATGACCCTGAAAGATAATTTTAAGCAGTGATTGACTGTATATTCTCGTAAATCTGTTCATTTATAGCGGCTTTTCACCTGGCGTAACGCCCCCTTATGAATTGTATTCGAAATACTCGACTAAGTTTAGTTAGTTATTATTTTTGAAGTTATACTTCTTTAGACGCGTTATGAAAAAATGTTGAGAGTGAAATTTTATTTCTGCGAGACGCGAGAGCGAGACGCAAAATCCGAGACGCGGGAGCGTCACGCGTGACGCGAAAGCGTCACGCAAATTCTGTTATGTATGCATCATTCTGAAAATACTTTTTCGATTGCAATTAAATTTGGCACAGTTGATGGGCGCATTCCTGGGAAGATATTTGTCTAGGTCCCATCCCTATAATGTTAAGCTACACCGAGTAGGGACAAACAATGGATGGGTGACAGCAAAAAAGTTCACGTTTTTCGACTTAAATGACATTCTTTCTCGAAATTTGTCGCGAAGACAATTCAACTCAAAGCGAGAAAGTTTTAGATGACATCTTACTCCTTCATTTAGGACATATTTTGCAACTCTAATGTTAAGCTACACCGAGTAGGGACAAACAATGGATGGGTGGCAGCAAAAAAGTTTACGATTTTCGACTTTCTCGAATTTTGTCGCGACGACATAATATATCATCTCAAAGCGAGGAAGTTGGGAGGATTTTTGTTTAGGTCCCAATTCTCTAATGTTAAGCTACAACAAGTAGGGTCAAACAATGGATGGGTGACAGCAAAAAAGTTCACGTTTTTCGACTTAAATGACATTTTTTCTCGAAATTTTTCGCGACAAACTATTTGGCACAGTTGATGGATGCATTCCTGGGAAGATTTTTGTCTAGGTCCCATCTCTCTAATGTTAAGCTACACCGAGTAGGGACAAACAGTGGATGGGTGACAACAAAAAAGTTCATGTTTTTCGACTTAAATGACATTCTTTATCGAAATTTTTAGCGACGACCTATTTGGCACAATAGATGGGTGCATTCCTGGGAAGATTTTTGTCTAGGTCCCATCTCTCTAATGTTAAGCTTCACCCAGTAGGGACAAACAATGGATGGATGACAGCAAAAAAGTTCACGTTTTTCGACTTAAATGACATTCTTTCTCGAAATTTTTCACGACGACATATCACTCAAAGCGAGAAAGTTGGGAAGATTTTTGTCTAGGTCCCATCCCTTTAATGTTAAGCTACACCGAGTAGGGACAAACAATGGATGGATGACAGCAAAAAAGTTCATGTTTTTCGACTTTTTTATGAGAAACTATTAGAAACGGTGAGAAATATAGAACAATATAGAACAATTGATGAGAATGGACCCCCCCCCAACCAAAGATTAGGACCCCAGAAAAAATATTATAGTTCAAAATTCTCCAACCGTTTTTGAGTTACGGCCGATTTTTCAATTTTTTAATAGGANCAACTCAAAGCGAGAAAGTTTTAGGTGACATCTTACTCCTTCATTTAGGACATATTTTGCAACTCTAATGTTAAGCTACACCGAGTAGGGGCAAACAATGGATGGGTGACAGCAAAAAAGTTCACGATTTTTGACTTTCTCGATTCTTTCTCGAAATTTGTCGCGACGACATAATATATCAACTCAAAGCGAGAAAGTTGGGAAGATTTTTGTCCAGGTTCCATCCTTCTAATGTTAAGCTACACCAAGTAGGGACAAACAATGAATGGGTGACAGGAAAAAAGTTCAGTTTTTTAAAAAAAAATTGAATTTAATTTTAAAAAGAAGTATAACTTCTCACGCGTGTACATAAGTACACACACCAATTTTTTATAGTAAATTATACTTTGACATTTAGTTTACAATTTTCTTCATGAACTTGGACAAAATTATTTACATTATTGACGAATGAGGTGAGGTCTATATTTTAACTCCTATAAGTTTGAAGTAATTTGTCTTTTTTACCACTATTGTGACCCTCACACGCTTCGTCCGATTTTGATGAATCAAGGGTGCTGTTGGTTCTCCCGGGCTTCGCGGTGAATGTTTTTAATTATGTCCTTAAAGAGTGATAATGAACTGCTGCGCAGAGGTAATACCTTCCAACTGAGTGAGGTCTTTTTTCCCCCACCTAAGCCCCCTTGATCTACTAGTTCATATTCAGCTAACTTAATTTGGTTTCCTCACAGAGAAAGCATTGTATTTACAACTTTACTCCACTTTTTCTTAGAGTGTAAGGATAGTGTAGATTTTCTCAATATTTCTTTAAGTTACCTCCTACACAAAAACAAACAAACCCCGTACATACCTACATATGCAGACACAAATATTTTTAAATACACGCAAAAAACCCACCGCCATTGTTCTAGCTCAACGGCTAATCCTCCGATCTCATCGCATCACTTCTCCATTCAATATCTCTTTCTAAACAGACCACGCAATCTATCTATACGCTTCTTTCCTGATTGTAAAAACGGAGGTTTTTGGTAAAAACATGAACATTAAACATGAGGACAACAAGTGAAACATGAAACTCCTTGAAAATTTCATTCTTTACCAAAAATCTCTTTATTTCAATTTCTATTACTTTAAATTAATTAAATTATTACTCAAAAGCAACAGAATTAATTAGCCGCTAATTAAAACAGTATCTCTTTGAAGTTAAAAATATATAACTATAAAGAAAAGTGGAAAGTCGGTAAGTTACGAGGAGGGGCTACCAGGGAGATATTTTGTAATCTTCTAGAATAAAATAATATTTTCCCCAAACTCAAAAACTTGTCGGATTATCGTTTTCAATTTAAAAACAGAAATTAATTTTTCAAACCTATATTGTGGCTCTATTTTATGAGAGGAAAAAAGTATTTAAGTTCTATCACATCACGCATTAGGTACATGATATCAAATTGCAAGTTTTTCCAAAATTTGGGAGAGTCTGGAGAGGGGATAGTAGGGTAGCAGATTTTTTTTTAAAAAAAAAAACAACTTAAATAATAATAATAAGCCTATTTTTGTGCAAATAGATATGCTCGTAGTTCGTATTCTGTATTTATCCATTTTTTTAGAGATAAGTTTATTTCACAGCTTTTTTATTAGTATAGCTTATACAAATAATAGTGGAGATAATGCCACGGCTTTGATACAGTGTTTCACATACCGAGGCATAATTCCAATCTTTACGATGATTCAGTGATTCTTGTCCTCATATACCTGTGGTACGTCCTAGAACAACTCTATGTACTACTTGCAACACACCAACGTTGTTCACTTCTCTTGCCACATTTTTAATTTGATTATTGGAAAAGATTCTAACAGGTTGGTTAGATGCAGATTGTGCATCCAATATAATAGTGTCTTTCCGAAATGTAGCGACCTTTGTTTGCCTGGGCGTTAACTGCAGGTGAAACTTGCCAGGAGATATCATCAACATCGAAGTAATAATATTGTATAGAGATCACTAGACTATGGAAAAACGTCAGATCTTGGATATCTGAAAAAAATTAAATAAAACATGGATATACTAAGAACTTCTGCAAAAATAGAAGTTTGAGATGTGCATATCAATAATTCAATAATCTATACTTATAAAACGCAAAGCTCAGTTGGTATACTGACTGACTGACTGATAACTAACGTAGCTCCACGATGGCTAAACGTAGAGACTTGACACACAGGTTCCTTTCAGTATATAGGTGCGTAATAAGAAAGGGAAAAAAATAAAGTTTAAGTGGGAGCAAGTTACCGCCAAGAATGACGCTACTTAGCGGGTCTTTTTGCAATTTTTTTTCTGGGCAAACTAAAAGAGATAACGAAAAATTACCGAGAATAGACCCCCCCCCAAAAANAGAATATTTGGTGTTAGGAAGGGTATACACTTGAGTGGAGTTTTATAATATGGCCGTAAGTCCGTGTAAATACAGAGTATTTGGTGTTAGGAAGGGTATACACTTGAGTGGAGTTTTATAATATGGCCGTAAGTCCGTGTAAATACAGAGTATTTGGTGTTAGGAAGGGTATACACTTGAGTGGAGTTTTATAATATGGCCGTAAGTCCGTGTAAATACAGAGTATTTGGTGTTAGGAAGGGTATTATCATAGGACTTGTAAACTGTTGTCCTTTGAGTCAAATCTTGCCTCTACAGAAGGTGATAGAATGAAGGATGAAAATTTGAACAAAAACTTTATCAAATATTCGACTCGTCCAGAAATCGAACCCGGTGCAAGCCGAGTGTGCTGCACACTCTGCCACGGAGTCGTTATTCCTCACATTTAGACTTTTGGATTATAAAAATCTTGCGCGCTCAGCATGAGCTGTTAGAATAGTAATTTTGAAAAATATGAAAAACTAAAATAAAAGTTTCTTTTAAAAAATGCATTTGCTCTTAAAAATGAAAGAAAAGTAACAACTCGCCTAAGTGCTTTCTTTAGGAAAGTTGAAATATTTCAACGAGCACGAGATGTGCTTTCCCCTTGAGAGAAAGTGAGCTTTCCAGAGAATGTGAACTTTCCATTGAAAGAGAGTTTTTCCGGAGAAAATCTTTCCAATAGGCAGACGCGTAGCGAGGGTGGAAACTGTGGGGGGGTAAAATGTATGAAAATGCCGACTCACCACTGCAATTTGCCGACTGCAAAAATTCATATAGAAATAAANAAAATACCGACTCACCACTGCAATTTGCCGACCGCATAAATTCGTATAGGAATGCAATTAGTAAAATCTTTGTAGGTATTAATTATCACAGAATTTTATTGTGAAATTGGGGGTCACCCCCCCCCCTCGGAGATGAAAATGAAATGGAGATTTAATAGTTCCCATTTTTGTGGTATTTTTTAGATTTTTTATTCTGAATTTTCTCTTCCTATAAAAGTATAGTAATCCTGCTGAAAATTTGGAAATATTTTGGCCTAAAAAAATGTTTGACGGGAACCCGAAATCTAAAATAGAGATCTAATATGTCATTTCCTATTGCTTTTGGGCCATATTTTCATTTATGAAGTTTGGAAATATTTGGAGCCATGGGATCCAAAAAACCGATATGTCCGACGTTCCACGTAAGACGTATGGCGTACGTACGGAATCGTGTGCAGAGCTCTTGGAGCCAAACCACCGGTCCGATTAATGGTAAAAAGCCCGACCCATATTTTTCTTTTTCTCGATATCGCCTCTAGGGCCCCGAACCGAATCTCTAAAATCCAATCCACATAACCAATTATGATTAAATTTGGTATGCACAGTCACCTGAGTAATTTATTGGATATTTTTTGGTAAATTTCTTTTTGGGGGGCACCGGCAGGGGCCCACAAATGTAAAAATACAAAAGTCGTATCATTTTGACATTATTTGGTATATTGATTCACCCGAGAATTATATTGAATAATTTTTGATTTTTTGTAGAAAACATAAAATTTGTCTGATTTTGATAAAATTTGGTGTGTACAGTCATCGAAGTATTTACATAGTTGACAATTTTTGTAGGAATTTTGGTTTTAGGGCCTCTGAAAACTGCCACTCCAGGTTCCAACATACTCAGCCACTGTCTTGTATAATTCTAAGAATAAAAAAACTCTGCTAATGTGACAAATGGGTACATTTTTTTAAAATAATAAAAAAAAAAATAGACTCTTGAGTGGAAGGTAACCAACAACTAGGCGAGGTTAATGCCTGAGGCATTTTCTACCACCTAACCCTTAGAGCTCTATTTTTATGTGGTCAAATACCCAAATTAATGAGGAAAAAATCCTGCCTCTGCTGTGGATGCTATCACCAAAGAGCAGTGTCTAAAGCAGAAGGCTGTTAAATCTTTTTAAAATGATACTATCACTACATAGCAAAGTCCGCAGCCGAATCGACTCAACGGCAGATTCGAATTCTGCGGTGTTTTAAGAGCAACATTTTTTCAACGATTACATGGACGTTAATTTCGTCAACCTAATCATTCGAAGAATATAGCATCATCAATGCATTCAAACGATCATCTCCCATTGTTATTCGCAAATGATTTAATACTAATTTGAATTTACTAAATGACCGTTCACAAGATGCTGACGTTACAGGAAATGATTAACATTGATGATACATTTTTTTAAATCTTGTAAGAACAATATGCACTCTGTTTGAAATCCGAATTTCAAACAGAGTCGGTAAATCGCGGATACTTCCGATAATAATGTCGGATTTTTTTAAAAAAAATATCCGATTATCGGATTTTTTTTTTAAAAAATATATGATTTTATCTCCATGAACCGAAAAATTCATAATTTTATGGATGAAGTATTCGCGATTTGCCGACTGATGGATGTTGTAGAATGTTGGGGAGGAGGGCGACACCCCCCCCATACCCCCCAGTCGCTACGCCCCTGGAATTTCCTCATCTTATAAAATGATGTAATTTGAATGTCTTTGAGTACTTTAAGGATTAAATAACCAGGAAATTGGTCGACTTTTTCATTCAAGACTTTTTCTCTGAAAAGAAAGAGTGAAATGACAAAAATTAAAATTGAAAATTATTAAATAATGTATAGAGTATAAGCCCTCCAATTTAGGGAGGCCTCATTGCCATTGTATCGATTTGCCGACTCTGTTTGTAATAAGCCCTCCAATTTAGGGAGGCCTCATTGCCATGCACTAATTATTACATTAAGTGAAATAGTAGTTCAATAATCATGTAATGTGTAATTTATTTTTTCAAATTGTTTTTAATGTACAAATAAAGGCTTATTATTATTATCAGATCGGGGGGTCTTCAATTCGTGGCCCGTAAAGTCATTTGTCCCGGATTTTTCTCTCCTTTTTGTATTTTTTTTTTTTTTTTTTTTTTTTTTTTTTTTTTTTTTTTTTTTTTTNTTTTTTTTTTTTCCTGCAGACTTTACAGTGCATATAGAACAGTTGGAAATTACGAAAAATATACGGAACCATTTTGGAGCACTAATAGTAAAAAAGTTTAAATATAAATATTTTTCCATTTAAATGAATGTAAATATAATCCTCCATGCAAGATTTCAACGTCCTAGCAGTTTAAACTAGTTTTCGTGCTGATCCTTCCCTAAGCCGGAATTGTTTTGGAGCACTTCGGAGTGAAAGAGTTGGAATATAAAATATTTTTCCGTTTAGTTTAGTTATGGACGCGAGACGAGAAATTTCTCGTCTCGT
>CM022885.1:20876504-20886824 GCA_012654025.1 Pachypsylla venusta
TGCTTACTCTTGACGTAAGCATATCTACCGACATGCTTGATAAAAACCCATATAAATTCTTTAAGAGAACCGTTTCGCCTAAGGATTCGAAAGCTCAAAGGCGCATCATTCACCTTAATATGGGGACAATCCCTGAAATGTTCATCAAAATTTGGTGAACGGTACAAGAGTTATGATTCATTACACAAGACAGACACAGAACCAACTTTGCTCCTTTATGCCTGAAAAGCATTTTTCGAGCGGAAATTTTAAATTCTGTGGACCATTTTTTATTAGGGAAGTAAAATGCTTTTAATTTTTGTCAGCTTTCACTCAAAGTTTGTAACAATTTTTCAATAATTAACCTTTGGATTTGCCCTAAAAAAATACCCCCTCTCAATTTTTTGAAATTTAATTTGATTCATTCCTCATCATTTCGCCCTCGATTGTCTTAATTTATAGATATTCAATTTTCTTTTTAAAGGCATTTTACTTTCTCTTCCTCTAGAAGATATTACTTTCTCTTGCTCTAGAAGATAAAGTATTGTATTCGTGCAGAAATTTTAGACATATTTTGGCTCAAAAAATTGTTTGACGGGAACCCAAAGGCCAAAATAAAGATCAACTATATTGGGCCATATTGCTTTTGGGCCATATTTTCACTATTTCGGGTTATTTTTGAAGTTTGAAAATATTTGGATCCATGGGGCCAAAAAAAAAAAAATTCCGACGTTCCACGTATGACGTACGTACGAAATCGTGTGCGGAGCTCTGGAAGCCAAACCACTGGTCCGATTTTGATGAAATTTGGCACAGGTCATCTTTGGGCAAAAAGCCCGACCCACATTTTTCTTTTTCTCGATATCACCCCCAGGGGCGGTCCTAGCCCCCCGAACAAGCTTTTTGGGTCCGAATCTCTAAAATCCAAACCACATAACTAATTTTGATGAAATTTAAAATGGGTAACTATGGCATCTTTTTATGAAAAAAAAAAAGTGATAATAGGCCCATTTGGGTGCGTTTTTCTCAGGGGCCCCGTCAGTGGGGCCAAATAAGTTCCTTCAATTGACTATCGATTTTAAAAGAAAACGGTCCATTTATTCACTTGAAATTCAAAACAATTGATGTTTGGAGCCTAAAGAGATTATTCGACTCATTATAGTCACTGTTTTGTAGCATTTAGTCAGAGTCCCCCCTCCACGATTTGGGACCAAGAACGTCGCAATTGGATCAAATCTCTAAAATCCAAACCACACAACCTATTTTGATGAAATTTAAAATGGGTAGCTAAATAAGGTATTGGTTTATTTATATATAAAAAAAAAATGGTCAAATGTGGGTGCGCTTTTTGACAGGGGCATCGCCAGTGCGCCCCAGCAGGAGCCCACAAATGAAAAAAACATAAAATTCGTCCAATTTTGACAAAAGGGGCCCCTGCCGGGTCCCAAATATGAAAAAAAAAAACATAAATTTTGTCTGATCTTGATAAAATTTGGTATACATCGTTGCCCAAGTACTATAATTGACATCTTTAGGTATTTTGTAGTAATTTTGGAAAAATGAAAGAAACATAAAATTCGTCCGATTTTGATAAAATTTGGTATGCATAGCCACCAAAGTATTATATTTGATAATTTTTGGTGTTTTGCAAATTTTTTTCATTTGAGGCCCGGATGGGCCCCAAATATGAAAAAAACATAAATTTTGTCTGATCTTGATAAAATTTGGTATACATCGTTGCCCAAATACTATAATTGACATCTTTTGATATTTTGTAGTAATTTTGGTTATGGGGCTCCGGTAGGGGCCCACAAATGAAAAAAACATAAAATTCGTCCGATTTTGATAAAATTTGGTATGCATAGTCACCAAAGTATTATATTTGACAATTTTTGGTGTTTTTAATTTTTTTGCATTTGGGGCCCCGGCCGGGCCCCAAATATGAAAAAACAAATTTTGTCTGATTTTGATAAAATTTGGTATTATTATTTTTCATTATTATTTTTCAAAGTCAACATCCGATGGCTGAAAAATCTTTCAAAATAATACTGTCACCAAAGAGCAAAGTCCGCAGCCGAAGGCTGCAAAATCTTTTTAAAATAATGCTCAACATCAACAGAAAATAGAAATATAACAATAATGTCACTAAAAGACTTAAGACGTTAGAAGAACACCATCCGCATTCGGTGGTAGTCTGATGGAATGATTAAGGAAGAGAAAGTCTAGTACGGTTTTCCGTACCATTTATTTATTATAATTTGGGATATATCTCATTGATTCTCCTTTATGGGTGTTGATAATGTTGTTTGCAGGTATGGTTGCCAATTCAAACAACATGTTTAGTGATTAAATCAGGTCAGTGTTTTTCGGAATAAGTTGCAGACAGATACCTAGAATTACTGAGTGTTGCATTTTGGATATCAGGTGTTTGGGCAGGTTTAACTCTATTATATGTATAGAGTTAAACCTGCCCTATAATTCTTTGTTGCAACTACTCGATTTTGTTCTATTCCTAGGTATTTATAATATTCTGTTTCGTCTATTGCTTCTATTGTATCAGCATTAATTGTCATATATTCGGGAGTTGAATTTAATTTTCCTTTAGTTAATCCTTGGATTTTACATTTCTGTGTTCCTAATTCCATGCTGATTTCTATACTAAAGTACTAAAGTTAATCCTTGGATTTTACATTTCTGTGTTCCCAATTCCATGTCGATTTTTATACTAAAGATTTCTATGCTAAAGTACTAAAGTTATTATTATTATTATTATTAAAGGCTTTTATTTAGCTTACTATATTAAATTTAAACCACTTCTCATTGTCCGATTGAGCCGAAATTTGGCACAGTGGTAGATGCTGGATGACAATTGAATGTGGTTTGGTTTGGGGTCATTTAGTTACGGCCACTTTTCGGCCGATTTTAAAAAAAAAAAATCCCAAATTTGGCAATATCTTAAGATTTGTCCCTTAATCTTAAGATTTGAGCGCCCAGGCTTTTATTTTTAGCCATACCAGCATATAGCTTTAGTAAGGTAACACCATGCAGAAAGAAAAAGAAAAAAAATAATAAATCTGGACAAAATTGATTAAAATGGGTATTTATTTGTAGGCAAATATTTTTCTGACAATTTTATTTTTTAGTACATTAGGGGAGAATTATTTTTTATTTTTTTAGTACATTTTTAATTTGTGATTTTTTAGTACATTATGTGGGAATTATTTTTTATTTTTTAGTACATTTTTAAATTGTGATTTTTTTTCGTGATTTGAGAATATAATAAAAGCATTTTTCATTAAAAAAAAATTTATCTAAGAATTATTACTTTCTTATGTCAAAGAAGCTGTTAAATATAAGGGCTTCCCCCGTTACATACGTTGTCGCAATACATTCGGTATTATTTTTTTCACATATTATGATATTAAATTATATTATTTATATAATATATTTCTTCTTTCGTTTGAGAATTTTAATTTTGCCTTCAAATATTACCTTTAAAAATATTTAACCTATTTAAATTTCAACTCGTTCTGAGATACGGTCTTTAAGGGAAGGACAAACATCTTAAGCTGCTTTCCCGCTGCACGCAACATTTTGTTGCTAAGGTATATTTTCCTTTGAAACACACTGAAACAAATTCCGTGTCAGTTCTTAAAATTTTTTCAATAGAGATGGACGCATTGTCTTTTTTAATATATTATTATTATTATTATTTTTTTTTTTTTTAATTTGGCTTAACGTCTCTTTAACATCTATTGGTCATTCAAGACGGGGGTTTTAACCTTTATTCGCTGGAAATTTGTAAACCAGCTACCCACATTGACCTCACCCAGCCTGCGTTGTGTCGGAAAAATAGCCAGCATCACGAGGGCGCGAACCCACGTGGACACTCACATGGAACGAACAACCTCGCTGGACGTTGCTTAACTTCGGTAATCTAACGGGAACTGGTGCACGTTGAATACACCAATTCCCGTTAGATCACTGAAGTTAAGCAACATCCAACGAGGTTGTTCTATGTGGGTGTCCACGTGGGTTCGCGCCTACGTGATGCTGACAATTTTTCAGGCCCAACCCATGCTGGGTGAGGTCAATGTGGGTAGCTGGTTTGTAAGTTTCCAGCGAATGGAGGGTAAAACCCCTGTCTTGAGTGACCAATAGATGTTAAAGAGACGTTAAGTCAAATTAAAAATAATAATAATAATTCCAAAACGTCGAAATAAAACTTAAATACTTTTTTTTAAAAAACAAATTAACACACAGTCACCTTAAAATGTGGCCACCAAAATGTTGCGAGGTTCTCGCAGAGCAGCATCGCGTTTTTGTTTCGCAGCGTTGCGAAACGTTTCGAGGCAATGGTTCAGTCAGTGGGATTCGATCTAATTTAATTCTGTAGAAACAGCGGAGCATAAAACGTTTCGCAACAAAATGTTGTGTGCAGTGGGAAAGTAGCTTTAGGCTTAGTAATAGGGCATCACTTGTTACCCCTACCTATAGGTGGCAGGTGGTAAATAGTTAATTAATTTTCTCTTGATTGTTTATTACACTTCTTTTTTCGAAATTGAAGCATTTGGATTTTATTTTTTTCTCATCACAATTTGTTTGATTAATTAAAGTGATTTACATTTTACTAGATGATCTAAAATGCTACTAGTTAGGAGTATGGATGGGGATGAGAAAGCTTCATCAAATTTTAATTGGAAACATTAAAGATAATATTCACATTTTTTCTCCTCCAATAATCTTTCTTATTTCTTCTTATTATGTCTGCATTTATGGCCACTATAGAAATTCATTTTACCATTTTAGCGTTCGCTATAAATTCAAGACGCCAACACTAAAATCAAAATTAAGAAAATAACCATCAAGGCACCAAATGAATACTTGTACCAAAATGATGAAGACTCAATATGACCTCAGATGCATTGTTTGGTCCCGCGAAAATTAGATGTTAAAACTAGACCATGTAAAAACCATGTGAAAATCAGCACATAACAATGAAAATAGATGGGTGTCTATCACTAACTGTGTAGAAAAGTGGTAAGCGATAGCGAATGGACTCTCAGCTTAAAAGACGTGAGATGATGTACACGAGAAGCAAACAGAACAATATAATAGCTAACCACAAAACATATATAACGAGGAAAGCATGTATGGGTTGAAATCGCTAGACACTTTTGAAATTAATTAGATTTGAATGTAAAGTGCTTGATCCTACAGGTTTTTTGGGGGAAAACATCAACCTAGAGTTAATAATAATTATTTGGTTAGCTAAACCAAAAGTTCTTCTTCATTGCAGGCGTCGAAATGAAACAATAAAAATATTTTAACTCAAAGGTCAAAATAAATGAGCAAAGGATCTTTTCACGAATCCAGCACTGAAATTTTCAATTGAAAATGTAAACAAATATGGGAGCCTGATGGCGGTAAAATTACCAATTTTTTTGAAAATTTAAATAAATATTTAAGTGGCGATAAAAATATTTTTTAAAAAAAATGAAAAGACTATAAAACACCATAATTAGATATAAACCATCGAAAAAATAATATTTAAGTAAGTAATAAACGAAAAAAAAAAAAAAAAAAAATTAAATATGGGTCCATTGGGGAAAAAAGTAATGTCCGCCATTTCAGCTGTTAAGACCCTAATTTTACAAAAAGTGTCTAACGATTTTTGTATAGAGCTGATACCTTACATTCCTTCCTGTTAATATATATAAAAATCAGTGTGAAATATGAAGTAGGTTGGTGAGAAATCATTGTATAGGATGTTAGTGTAAGGGAGCGATACCTTTATTTTAAAATAAATTTTGCCTCATAATAAAAAAAAAAGATATTGTCAAATTAAGTCGTTGAGTATTACGTTAGGCTCACGCCTTCTGTTTTCCATTTTGGCCTTTATATGTACTTTAAGGAGCCGGAAACTATATCTACAGAACATAACAGTTTGTAATCTAATATTGTAAATGAGGATAGTATCCTCAAGAGGTATTTTGTGCAATTCTCCTATTTCCATCCTTCGACTCGACTAGACTGATGACGAATCGAATGATCCAAAAATAGTTTCTTCATAGATAATAGATAAATAGTGTTCATAAATAATTATTGTTTGGGCACTCCTGAATTTTATTAATGATTACATAATCATTAATATGAAATACATTAATTTGGTTGATCAGATATTGACAGGTATTTACCAAAAAGATACGTTTGTTTCATTCAGTCGAATTATCATCATCGTAGCATATAGATGTGTTATTCTGATCTCAATTTTTCATTTATTACAATTTAATAATCATCGTGATTTTAAATAATATTTTTCATTTAAATATTTCATCAACATAATTATTCTGCAATCATTATTGCTAATTGAAATTTCATTGTTTCACAAACATTATACTTTTAATATTTGTTTTACATTTACAAATATTTATTCATTATTTCATATTATTATTTAATTATTTCATAACATTTAAAGTGTGACAGTGTGACAAACGGACAAACCCAGATTCAATATTATATCTAAATCTTCCCAATTTTCCTTATTCTACCATCCATCCTTCTAATCCTAGGGAAAGGTTTGTAGTTTAATTAATTTAAGTTAATTAAAACATCCAGCGGGTAGGTTTCCACCACATTTTATTTGAACATTGTTTAAATGTTTTTCAATGTTATATATTTTATATTAACCGACGAACTTTTAGATACAGTCCACAAGTTGAGGAGCTACCGACTCCATAAAAACACAAAAAACAATTATAAATAGTATGGTAAGTATTTTGTTTTAATTTAATATAATATAATAATAATAAATGGTATTTGTATTTAAAATATAAATTTTGTAACAAAGGTTGGCTTATTTCTACAATAAAAAATTAACTTGCTAAATTTATGCAAAGAAATTTTATGTACCTATTAATTCAAATGACTTGATTAATCAACAACTGATGGTTTGTTTCCTTTTTTTTACCGCTACGATTTTTTTTTTCTTCTTCTTTTCTGATTTTTTTCTATGGAAATTTGTTTGGACTCTATTGACAAGACCTTCGTAAGAGTATCTCTGGACACCGTTTGTACCTTCCTCAGTTTATCTCCTAAGTACTGTTCCCTGGACATTCTATTAAAAAGTGGTTTAAATCTTCAGGCTTTTCCCGATTACACAAGTCACATAACTCCTCGGAACTCCATACGTAACTGATGGGACCTAAATTATTTTTATTTTTGTGCCGGACAGACGAGTTTGGGCTATTGTCCTGCTAAATTCCAAAGGGGCTCTTTCTTTAACATACATTGACGCGAAATCGTCCAAGTTATTTTGAATCCACGATTGTGGCTTTAAAGTTCTAAAATGGGTGTTATATGACGAATTAATTATTCTCAGGCAATCGCCTCTCACCAACTCAAAATAAAGTTTTTCGAGAATTTCTTCTCTTCTATCTTTCAGAAAGGCAGCCGTCTGCGTCTCCCAAACCGAAGCAAATCCGAGCTCCACCAATTTCTGTCTGAGTTGGGAGACCCAATTTAATTTCACATTGTTGCTGATTTTTAAGTCCTGTACCAAGAGGCGTTGGTACAGGATTTTTGGGTACCTACTGGCGGGCATCTCCAACAACCTAAGCCACCAGGACAGCATCTGTTTAAAAACATAGTAAATAAGATGAACTATACCCATTTCCATTTGCAACATGTAATTTGGTGTATTTTTTGGGAGACAGTAGATGGAGTTAAATATGTGACTCTGACATTTCTCGATGACGTCATGATATCTCAGACCCCATATCTCGGCTGCATATAGTAGGGTTGCCTTCACCACAGATGTGTAGAGCTGCATTCGACCATCCATCCCATGACTGCATTTTTGAGTTGACCATTATTTTTTTCACATTTGCCACGGCCATCTTCCCCTTTGATAACGCTTGTTGTGAAGCCTTGTGGAAAACAGCATAAGATGAGAACATGACACCCAGATAGTTATACTCATTACATATTTCAATTGGATTATTATTATAATAAAATTTATCTGATGAACACAGTCTGCCACCTCGCCTAAACACCACAACACTGGACTTCGAGACATTCACCTGCATTTTATTTGTTTCACAGTAGTTCTGTAATAAATGAAGTTTCCTCTGTAAATCAACACGTGAAGAAGCGAACAATATGAGGTCATCACAGTATAGCAGAAGTAGCATATCCACCTGCTCGTTGATGCTTACTCCTTCGACTCCCCGTTTCCGCATGAAATCTTCAAGGTCATTAAGAAATAGAATAAAATTTAGGGGGTAGATGGAGTCACCCTGTAAAACACCTTTCGTAATTTTTGCTGATTCCGAAAGTTGATTCGAAATCTTTATTTGGACTTCAGCCTGACTATAGAATTTTCCGAGGATATTTATGATTTTTCCAGAAATACCCATGTCATACATCTTCTGCCAAAGCAAATTATGATCCACTTCTGAAAAAGCAGCTCTAAAATCTATAAAAGCTGTATATAATTTTCTACCTCTCAGTAAAAACAGATTGATAACGCTTGACAGCGTGAATATATTATCAGTGCAACTTCGCCCTAGTTGAAAACCACTTTGAGTTTCAATAAATATGGAATTACTTTCACTTGGTGTGGACGCGCTGAGCTATCATGTGTGTGAACAGCTTCAAGATGTTATTTAATAGAGCGATACTTCTGTAGTTATCTACATCACACAAAAATGATTTGCTACAAATGAGGTGATATCATATGTGTGCCAAGTTCAGGTCACCTGTAAAACATTTGCCCCATAGGTAATGGAAGCTACAAACAAAAACTACTATCAACTTTTTTCCCCGGGCACTTGGCGCACATATTATCTGAACTTGGCACACATAATATGATATCACCTCATTTGTAGCAAATAATTTTGGTGTGACATGAACTTGACACTCATATGATATCACTTCCTTTGTGACCATATTTTTAGGAGAGATATGAGCCACTTGAATTTTTGGTAGAGATATTTTCTTGGCGTCTTTTTGCACACGAAGTGTTTTTTTGGGGGAGATATCACTACTTTTTTTGTCAAATCGTCACAAAAGTAAGCCTGCCAAAATCCAGGTGCGAAATTCGAAGATGGTACTTTTTGATAAAAATGACTATTGCTTGAGACAATTGAGAAGATAGGTATTTATTATGTTACAAATCCATCGACGTAGTTTTATTTTTAAAGCATTTTCAATGGCGGAGCTTTTGAAATGGTCGCAATATTTCCACGGTGTCAATTAATTAAGGTATAGTACCTTAATTAATTGACACCGTGGAAAATTTTGGTACGTTAGCTACGCCATTGATAATGATAAAAAATCAGAATATTAGATGGAAGTGTAATTTTTTGCTTTATAAATTACAATAAATGACCTGCTATTTCCATAAACGTTATAAATGTCCATTCTCGATTTCATCCAAATCGGACAATGGAATTTGAATTTCTTCTGAAAGAGGTCTATTTTTTTGTTTTACGTTTAACTACTAATCGTGAACACGCACTCAGTTTAACCTCGCTGGACGTTGCTTAACTTCAGTGATCTAACGGGAACTGGCGTATTCACGTGCAATAGACGCTGACTAAAGGTGTCTTATATAAGTATATTTTTGGTGGATACATCAAAAAATGTATGACAATATCATTTTTTCAGGTAAAAAATACGTATTGGAAGTGTAAACAAAAAAAATAATTTAAAACAATAGACCAAATAAAACAATAGTCAAAAAAGTACCCTTCTTTCTTTTTTTCGAAATGAATAAAAAGATAGACCCTTTATATAGGAATGTATCTACTCCTATTGTATTTAATTTAATCAAAATTAAAAATATCAATTACTTTTCCGTTTGATAGAAAATTCATACAGACGCTAAAAATGGCAAATTGGTAATTCATACCAAATTTCAGCAAAATCGGACAATCTGGGCGGAAGTTATTGGCACTACAAATTCCTCGAACAACTTACCGAAAGATATCTCGGATTTATTTTATGTTTGGAAGCCCATAACTCGAAATCCGTGCATTGATCGAAAACAATAAGTCTAACAAGGAAATTTTTTGACAATATGATGAATCTATCCTCAAAATTTCACGTCATTACGATAAAGCTTTAATGTACCTACTTATGCGTAATAGAGTCTCAAAAAACATCATAAAAAATCAAAAAACTCGATAAACTCGAAAATGGATAGTTATAAATCTTTTTTGTGACATTTTATTTTTTTAAACGGAACAAATAATAAATCTACAAAATTTCAGTTTTCTAGGACCAACACTGGCCGAGATATTGAAGCTAGTATTCCGAAGTTTATTTCTTTTTTTAATT
>CM022885.1:20915623-20927783 GCA_012654025.1 Pachypsylla venusta
AATGCCTGGCTCTCAAAGAGCTCACTTTATGCTGAAACATAGGGTTTTGTTTTTGCAATACAAGATGAAGTAATTGAAACAAGAAACTACATGAAATATATTGAAAAGAAAAATATTGATGACAAATGCAGATTATGCCACAGAATGACAGAAAACATTCAGCACATAACATCCAGCTGTCCTGTATTGGCAAACTCAGACTATCTGCACCGCCACAACTCAACAGCGAAAATCGTACATCAATATCTAGCCAATGAATATGATTTAATTAACGATACTGTCAAATATTTCAAATATTATCCAGAACCCATTCTCGAAAACAACAAATCAAAATTATACTGGGACTATACAATAGTGACTGACAGGAGGATTGAAGCTAATAGACCGGACATAGTTTTAATCGATAAAATTAAGAAAACTGTAAAACTCATTGACATCGCCCATCCAGCAGATCACAACATCATCACCACAACAGCTGTAAAAATTCACAAGTATCAGGATCTGGCCATCGAAATAAGTAACATGTGGAATATGAGCTGTGAAACAATCCCTGTGGTAATTTCTACTAACGGTGTCATCCACCCCAGCTTTTACCAACACATAAAGAAAATCCACATTCCATCCTACCTCATTCATGAAATGCAGAAATCAGTTCTCCTCGAAAATTGCCGCCTAGTACGAAGATTTCTAACACATTCCTCCTAACTCCAATATCATCTATTAAAAATAGATCCATGTTTGCCACGAAAATGGCCCATAGATCTACATTCGGAAGATACCATATAACTATGAGAAATAAAATAAACAAATAATAATTAATAAAAAAGACGCGAGCAATTACGCTTTTCTTATCTCAAACGACATTTCCACGCTTAGAATTTCATTTTTATTTTTCTTGAAAAAAATTTCTGCTGCGAACATCTCATAAGTTTCTCCGATAGTTGTGATTGCAAAGAAATGTCGGCTTAAGATTTTAGTATGGGGAGAATTTCCTTCAAGATATCAGCTTCGAGAAAAACCACATTGTTTAATTTACTGAATGCATAGTTTGGAAGGTAGATTTTGTTATATTCAATCGAAATCTCTAACGGAAATCAAGAGCATAGAAGGAAACAAATAAAATCGAAAAAGAAGGAATTCAATTATTTAATCCAGGTTTTTATCAATCTTCAAAAAATTATTCAGATCTCAAGTGACTGTTCCCTGTCATCCTACATTTTTTTTGACGAATTAGGAGTTCCGCTCATGCCACGGAGATTTCGAATGAGAGAAACTCATGCCACGGAGATTTCGAATGAGAGGGTCTTATTTTTCCAATAATTTTCGAGGTGTCACAGGCAATGATATTATTTCAGGTAAACAGATATTGTCACAGATATATTTTTTTTTTTGCTTCAACTATTTTAGGCAAAAATATAAATGACAGCGTTATATGATGTCATTTAATGACGTCTAATTTGGTTACTCACCCACGAGGCTGAGTGCACTTCGTCAACCGCCGTGTGTCTGGTTTGCAACAACTCGACATGAGTTGTTGATACTTAAGAATCCTTACGGATAATGCAGTATTTTCTCCTTGCTTTCTGCATGGGTAATGGAAAAGATATCGTTTTCGACACTTACCTTAGTCGCCTTTTACGATATAATGCAGTAGCTTTTCCTTGCTTTCTGCATGGCTAATGGAGAGGATATCGTTAACCACCCTGTCCTTAGTCGCCTTTTACGACTGACACGGACTTGGATACCTTGGAAGTCCACTTCCTAACAGATACAAACAAAAAATCTAAATATTCGAAGATTTTTATAAACCATGAAAATTCCGACCTCGTCCGGGAGCGAACCCGAGCCTTCTATGGATACAATGCCAGTGTGATGACCACTAGACCACTGATAATGTACAAAGACACCATTTCATAGACTGTTGAATTTCACAGACAATGACTCCATTTTATCGACTGTTGAATTTCACAGGCAATGTCTCCATTTCATGGACTGTTAAATTTTACAGGCAATGACTCCATTTCATTGACTGTTAAATCTCACAGGCAATGACTTCATTTCATCGACTGTTGAATTTCACAGAACATCTCCATTTCATCGACGTTTGTGTAATATTTTCCAGCCACACAATGTCAAATATTTCTATTCTTCAGGGATACCACAGTTGTGGACAACATTAACCAATCTCAAAGAAACCACAAGTCGGCTACAATTTAAAATAATAGAAATCGAAAATAAACCTGGAAAGTATCTTATTAACAATGTACTATCATTCAACACTAATTAATTTTCTTTTTAATATTATTTATTCATTCAAGTTGATGGGACCTTCTTCTTCCTCTTTCCTCCACATATTTCTATTTTGACCTATTTTTTAAAGGCTTTTATTCCCCCATTCCTTTCACTAAATAATTTCGCAAAAAAATACATCTTTTTTACTTTACTCGCATCTTCTCATATACGAAGTATAGGTAAGTATTGTATTGGTGGAAAAAATCTATGTCGTTTTTTTTTTTTTTTTTTTTTTTTTTTTTTTTTTTTTTNTTTTTTTTTGCTTTTCTGCACGAATTATGTCGACTAGATACCAAAAAACGGGTCTAGAAAAAGTGTATTGTGTTCGCGCATCTACAGACTTTATTATTATCTATTCGAAGAAATTTGTTACCAATATTCCTTGAGGCGATAATTGGAGCTTAACCTTTGGAGATAGCACATTCTTATGGATCAAAAGGGGTCATCTTGGGGTGACCCTCCTCTCAGACTCTCAATAATAATATCATCAAATTTTGGATCATCGACATAATATCATCAAATTTTGGAGTTATCTTCATCTGGGGATCCTTTAGGGCACCAAAACTAAAATTCGGGTCACTCCCCTTAAAGTGGCAATAGAGCTCCAATTTTGATTAAATTTAAAACAAAAAGTCTCTGTAACATATTATCGACAAATTTTGGACCTCATTTAAAGCACCAAATCTCAAATTCGGGTAACTTCTTTAAAAGCGTATCACTCCAATTTTGCCGAAATTTAAAGCCGCGACTGTTTTTAACATATCATCGACAAATTTTGGACCTCATGAAGGTATCTTCTTCTGGGGGCACTTTAGTGCACCAAACCTCAAATTTGGATCACCTCTCTAAAAGCGACAATATCACTCCAATTTTGGTGAAATTAAAATACAGACAATCTGTGTAACATATCAAAGACAAATATTAGGTCGCAGGGGGGCACCTTAATCTGGAGGCCCTTCAAGGCCCCAAATATCAAATTTGGGTCACTTTACTAAACCTGGCAATACTCGTATATATCATTCCAATTTTGATGAGATTTAAAACAGGCACAAATCAAATCCAATTGAAAGAATAATTTCATAAAAAGCTGCGACAACAGCCGAAGGCTGCCAAATTTAATTAAAATATTTCTTTGCACTAAAGAGCTGCGACAACAGCCGAATGCTGCCAAATCTAATTCAAATATTTCTTTCCACCAAAGGGCTGCGACATCTGCCAAATTTAATTGAATTGCTCTTTTACTGAAAAGCAACCACTATTATTTTAATAAAGAGCTATGACAACAGTCAAAGACTACCAAAGCAAATTAAATTAATATTTTACTAACGAGCTGTGAAACACAGTCGAAGCCTGCCAAATCTAATTAAATTAATATTTATTAATGAGCCACGTCTGCAGCCGAAGGTTGCCAAATCTAATTGAAACAATATTTTACTAAAGAGCTGTGAAAACAGCCGAAGGCTGCCAAATCTAATTCAATTAATATTTTAGTAAAGAGCAGCGACAACAACCGAAAGGGGTCAAGTCCAATTAAATTAATGTTTTAGTAAAAAACATCAATAAAGTGTGAAAAGATTAGGTAATAAGTTAAAAAAAAGAAGAGAAAATTGCCGAATGTTGACAAATTTAGTTGAAGGAAGGTAAAATCTAGTACGGTTTTCCGTACCATCTACCATTTATTTTCTTGATATTATTATTTTTTTCTTATTTGGGGCAAAATAAATAAACAAACCTGCCTTCTGAGGATAATACAAATCCGAGTGCATAATATTTACTTATTTCTACAAAGTCGTGACGGTACAAAATTCAAATACCTACGTACGAGTATTTTGTTCCAAGTAAAACGTACCTACCTAATCATGTTTGTATTTTCAAGAGAGGAAAAATGAGATGGTAAAACATTCAAATGAGATTTTAGATTAACAAGATTTGGGATTATCATGAGCATCTATCTGTTTCACAAACGCGAACTTTGTGCGTTTGATAAGCGTGGGTATATTAGAAGGGGACTGTCAAGAATAACTCATCCCTATCGAAAGTGGAAATCAAACAATTCAATAAAAAAAAGACCCTTCCCTAAAAGTTACTTAAATTCATGAGAGCATTAGGCAATAAACTTGTTTCAATTAACAATAGTGCTTTAACAGCTCGGGATATTCTACGCTTAGGATGCTACCGAATTTTCTTTAAAAGTTCATATCGAAATTAATTATTGCAACGCTACTACCGGATTTTCTTTGAAAGTTCATATAGAAATGAATCATTGAAACGCTACTACCGAATTGTCTTTAAAAGTTCATATCGAAATTAATCAATGCAACGCTACTACCAAATTTTCTTTAAAATGTCATATCGAAATTAATCATTGCAACGCTACTACCGAATTGTCTTTAAAAGTTCATATCGAAATTAATCAATGCAACGCTACTACCGAATTTTATTTAAAAGTTCATATCGAAATTAATCAATGCAACGCTACTACCGAATTGTCTTTAAAAGTTCATATCGAAATTAATCAATGCAACGCTACTACCGAATTGTATTTAAAAGTTCATATCGAAATTAATCAATGCAACGCTACTACCGAATTTTATTTAAAAGTCCATATCGAAATTAATCAATGCAACGCTACTACCGAATTTTATTTAAAAGTTCATATCGAAATTAATCATTGCAACCCTACTACCAGATTTTTTTTTTAAAAGTTCATATCAAAATTAATCATTGCAACGCTACCACAGAATATTCTTTAAAAGTTTATATCGAAATTAATCATTTATTTAAGAAACGAACTATATGTCACAATTGAGTATGCTTTTCAGGGGACACTTTGGTCACTGACTTACTCAAATAAATGAAATATTCTCAAATGAATGTGTAAGTGCGCTGGCTTAGTATTTTTCTGTATCAAATCGCTTCAAAGCCAAATGTATGAGAATGCAGCTCTAAAGAAGTTGTTGGTTGCTGCTTAAGATAATTGCCATCATACATTTAATCTAATGGCTAATAATTGTCATTATGCATTTAATGCATTGGTTATAATTGTCATCATGCATTTAATCGAATGGCTAATAATTGTCATGAGCACCAAGTATCATGTCACTGAAATATTATTACGTCAATAACATGTATAATAATATTGCAGACTTGCTCTCTGCATTATTTTACATTATCAGCTCCGTTGGACACAGCCCTTGAGGATGTCCTCTTCAAATAACATCTCATAATTTCAAGTATGGCCTATTTTTACTGTGGATATCTTGAAAGAAATTCTCCTCATACTAAAATCTTAAGCCGACATTTCTTTGCAATCACAATTATCGGAGAAACTTATGAGATGTTCGCAGCAGATTTTGGTTTATTATTTTCGTCACGGAAAAAAATAATACCCCCTCAAAATTTAATATTATGCGTTTCAAGGTACGTAGAATCCAAAAATCGAATAAAAAAAAATCCGTTTGTCCGCCGTAAGCCGTGATGGGCACTTTTGACATTTAGCTTTGACCGATTTGGATGAAATTTAGTCCAGATGGGACCTATTTAAATTAAATTTAAAATTACATTTAATAATTGTATGCCTATAAAGCATAGCCTAAAAGTCTTAGCGCGGCTTTATTGGGTTTTTTTTTTAAAAAAAAAAAAAAAAAAATCTGTTTCTCCTAATAAGAATAGGAAATGACTCATTCGCAAAATGCTGTAATTATTAAAAACTGATATCGATAATAAGTACATTTTCCGTTGAAAATTTCAATTAAAACATTTATATATTGTTCTTTTCCAGCTAATATCTGCATAAAAAATTAAAGATATTATTAGTTAAATGGTTAAGATTTTGTTGTATGGATCAACAACAGCCATTAGGTTGTTCTTGAGAGTTCAAGTGTACACAAGTTTTTCTCCCATGCATTACTGACTACGAAAAGCGTGGCATAACTTCGTAGTTTTAACGAGAATTGTTGTATTCAATGTGCTAAGGTTGTTAGCAGACCTCACGAGAGCGGGATTGAAGGGGGGACAAGCCCCGGACCCTGACTTTCTCAATACGGCCCTGGTTGTTAGAACTTTTTGAAGTTACACTTCTTTAGGAGCGTTATGAAAAAATGATGAGAGTGAAATTTTATTTTTCTGTGACACGGGAGATTTTTTTCACCCATACTGTGACACGGGAGATTTTTTTCACGCACAAAACTGTATGCATTCCAAAACTACTTATCCGATTGAAATGAGTTTGGCACAGTTGATGGGTGCATTCCTGGGAAGATATTTGTCTAGGCCCCATACCTCTAATGTTGAGCTACACGAGTAGGGACAAAAAATGGATGGGTGACAGGAAAAAAGTTCACGTTTTTTTACTTAAATGACATTTTTTCTCGAAATTTGTCGCGACAACTTAGTAACTCAAAGCGAGAAAGTTCAAGTTTTTCTCGAAATTTTTCGCGACGACTTATCAACTCAAAGCGAGAAAGTTGGGAAGATTTTTGTATAGGTCCCATCTCTCTAATGTTAAGCTACACCGAGTGGGGACAAACAATGGATGGGTGACAGCAAAAAAGTTCAAGTTTTTCGACCTAAATGACATTTTTTCTCGAAATTTGTCGCGACGACTTATTAGAAAGTTGGGAAGATTTTTGTCTAGGTCCCATCTCTCTAATGTTAAGCTACACCGAGTAGGGACAAATAATGAATGGGTGAAAGCAAAAAAAGTTCACGTTTTTCGACCTAAATGACATTTTTTCTCGAAATTTGTCGCGACGATCTACTAACTCAAAGCGAGAAAGTTGGGAAGATTTTTGTCCAGGTCCCATCCCACTAATTTTAAGCTACACCGGGTAGGGACAAACAATGGATAGGTGACAGCAGAAAATTTTCAACGACTACGAAAAGAGAGAGAGAGAGTGGTTCAGTGAATTGTAGATCTCACTCAATGCCGACGACTATGAAGAGAGAGAGAGACTGGGTCAGTGAACTGTAGACCTCACTCAGTGTCGACGACTATTGAAAAGAGATAGAGAGATAGTGGTTCAGTGAACTGTAGACCTCACTCAATGTCGACGACTATGAAGAGAGAGAGAGAGAGAGTGGTTCAGTGGATTGTAGACCTCACTCAATGTCGACGACTATGAAGAGAGAGAGAGAGATAGTGGTTCAGTGAACTGTAGACCTCACTCTATGTCTAAGACTATGAATAGAGAGAGAGAGAGAGAGAGAGAGAGAGAGAGAGAGTAGTTCAGTGAACTGTAGACCCCACCCATTGTTGTATGGAAATGTGCTCGCAGACAGCGGCATACTCAAATATCTTATTGCATAGCACTTATCTTTGCACACATAAAAGGAAAAAGAAATACCCATATCTTATGGGAGGCAGCAGATTACTCGATCTGTGTTAGTAAAGCATATACGAGTATTATACACAAAATTATATTGTACACTACAATAATTTACTCCTGTAGAAGAATGTAAAATTTTTATTTTTGTTAGATGCAAATCCTTGTTAAACATGCCACGGAAACATTACGAAGACACTCATCTGGGTAATATTTTACAAAGACGTGCTGAAATTAAAGAAATTCATATGCGGAATGCATGGATTTTACATTTATCTTTGATAAATAATTAGGTCACACATTAATGGAGCTCTAAGGATTACATGCTGGTAGATGCCTGTGATATAAAGCTTAAATTTTGCTGCTTATATGTATACCAAAGGCGTAAATTCTTCTTATAAAAGTAGCATTTACTAACATTAATACGGAGGAAAACATACTTAAGATAAAAAAAATGGGTGTGTGTACTTATATACGCGCGTGAGCTTTTTAAAAATAAACTTATTAATATTTCAAAAAATCTTCAACGGAAAGAAGAAGAAGAAACTACAAGAAATCATCATCTGTGTCGACTTCAAACTTAAACATTGAGTGAGGTGTACTGGTAAAGTAACATAAGATCGCGTACGACTCCACAACACATTGGAACATTTTATGTATTACAAATTAAACAAATACAACATAAAAAGGTCTACAGTTCACTGAACCACTATCTCTCTTCATAGTCGTCGACACTGAGTGAGGTCTACAGTTCACTGAACCACTCTCTCTGTCTTTCTCTCTTTATAGTCGTCGAAAGTGAGTGAGGTATACAGTTCACTGAACCACTATCTCTCTCCCTCTCTCTTCATTGTCGTCGATACTGAGTGAGGTCTACAGTTCACTGAACCTCTATCTCTCTCTCTCCCTCTCTTCATAGTCGTCGACAATGAAGAGAGAGGGCGAGAGAGAGTGGTTCAGTGAACTGTAGACCTCACTCAGTATCGACGACAATGAAGAGAGAGGGAGATAGTGGTTCACTCTGTAGCAATAGTTACCCATTGCGATTTGATATGCTAGTAGGAAACTAGCTTATTTTGAGGTGGCGGCACCTGTTGTCTACTTATCCGCTACCTCCCCACATTAAAATTTAAACTTCCCAATTTGTTATACTATCTGAATTTGAATTGTGAATGGCTGTGTTGAGAGTCTTTTGTTTTAAATCTTACCTATCACACACTGATCAATGATAACTAATCAGCATGTGATTTTTGTTTGTATTCATGTGAATGTGATGATGAATGAGCAGGTACCTTGTGAATGTGAACTTGTTGGTGTTTTGTCTTGTATGGCTATGTGTTGATTGAAAGTGTGAGTTGATCTGACTGCTAATTTAACCACAGCCAGGTCAACTATTACTATAATGAGAAATACTAAATGTCCCAGAATGTAGTCTGTTTGTTAGAATAGTAATTTTGGTTTGGGCTATGTAGTTTTTTCTTTCTATTTTGGGGGGGGGGCCTCTCTTTTTTGATTTATTTTAGTTGCCTCTTTTAGCCTTTTTTTTACATTTTTTTTTATTACTTTTTTTTTATATAACATTTATAAGTATCTATCAAATATAGAAAAATATATTGGAATTTACTAAATAAGATGAAATTTATCATGACCCATGTGAATCAACCAGTTTTTCTTTTTATTGAAGTTATACTTCTGTAGGCGCGTTATGAAAAAATGTTGAGAGTGAAGTTTTATTTTTCCGCGACGCGAGAGCGTCACGCAAATTCCGAGACGCGTACGTCACGCAAATTCTGTGATGTATGCATTCTGAAACTACTTATCCGATTGCAATTAAATGTGGGACAGTTGATTGGCGCATTCCTGGGAAGATTTTTGTCTAGGTCCCATCCCTATAATGTTAAGCTACAACGAGTAGGGACGAACAATGGATGGGTGAGAGCAAAAAAGTTCACGTTCTTCGACCTAAAAGACATTTTTTCCCCAAATTTGTCGCGACGATCTATCTACTCAAAGCAAGAAAGTTTTAGGTGACATTTTACTCCTTCATTTCGGACATATTTTGCAACTCTAATGTTAAGCTACACCGAGTAGGGACAAACAATGGATGGGTGACAGCAAAAAATTCACGTTTTTCGACTTAAATGACATTCTTGCTCGAAATTTGTCGCGAAGACATATCAACTCAAAGCGATAAAGGTTCAGGTGACATCTTACTCCTTCAATTACGACATATTTTGCAACTCCAATGATAAGCTACACCGAGTAGGGACAAACAATGAATGGGTGACAGCAAAAAAGTTCACGTTTATCGACTTAAATGACATTTTTGCTCGAAATTTGACGCGACGACCTATTTGGCACAGAATTAAAAAAAAATAGAACGAATGTAGCTTATATAACTTGAGACTGAAATTGGTTTGAGCAGAAGTAGTAATGGTACACTATCATGAGCTTTTTTTGGTTTATTATTTTCAAAAATGAAACCTTAGCTGTATTTTACGTTCTGATATTTTAAGTTTTAAGGTACGTAGAATCCAAAAATCAAATAAAAAATCCGTTTGCCGCCATGCCGTCCTCGTACGCCCTCAGTTTAATGATTTTAATGTAATTTGATATAATATGTATATAGTTCCACACTAAAATTATTATATTATGGAACAATATTTATTTTAAGGTGCTATCAGATTACTTATTACATAGCACAGTTGTAATACAGATCATATGAGTGAACACCCTAAAGTTTTAAATACTGTATTATAACTTAAAATTGACAAACAAGGTCATCGGAAGGTTTTGTCCGCCTAACTCTTGAGTTGGTTATAAGCCACCTTGTACAATTTTTGACCTCAGCATTAGATACTATTTTCATACAAATAATAACCCCTTTTTTTTAAGATATTAAAAAATATATAAAAAGAACAAAAGAATATTAATTCTGTTAATGCAAAGGTACGTAAAATTAACTTGAGTTCTATTGGTTGAAATCTAGATAGGAGGTATCTGTATTATTATATTTTAAATCCCCTTTAGATGATATCGTAATAAAGATTTTGAAATCGAATTGTTTTCAAAAAAAATATATTACACTGTTGTCAATATATATTTTTTTGATGCTTCCCGGGGTGGTGGAATGTGCTCCGCCAACCTGGCTGCAAACACAATGAGCAGGATAGGAAGAACGAATATGAACAAAATGCCCATAAACAGTGTAAGGTTAATATACACCACCAGCAAACACAATGAGAAGGATAGGAAGAACAAATATGAACAAAATGCCCATAGACAGTGTGGGGTTAATATACACCCCCAGCAAAGACAATGAGAAGTATAGGAAGAACGAATATGAACAGAGTGCCCATAAACAGTGTGAGGTTAATATACACCACCAGCAAACACAATGAGCAGGATAGGAAGAATGAATATGAACAAAGTGCCCATAAACAGTGTTAGGTTAATATACACCACCAGCAAAGACAATGAGAAGGATAGGAAGAACAAATATGAACAAAATGCCCATAGACAGTGTGGGGTTAATATACACAACCAGCAAACACAATGAGAGGGATAGGAAGAACGAATATGAACAAAATGCCCGTAGACAGTATGTGGTTAATATACACCAGCAGCAAACACAGTGAGAAGGATAGGAAGAACGAATATGAACAAAATGCCCATAAACAGTGTGAGGTTAATATACACCACCAGCAAAGACAATGAGAAGAATAGGAAGAATGAATATGAACAAAATGCCCATAGACAGTGTGGGGTTAATATACACCACCAGCAAAGACAATGAGAAGGATAGGAAGAACGAATATGAACAAAGTGCCCATAAACAGTGTGAGGTTAATATACACCACCAGCAAACACAATGAGCAGGATAGGAAGAACGAATATGAACAAAATGCCCATAGACAGTGTGGGGTTAATATACGCCACCAGAAAAGACAATGAGAAGGATAGGAAGAACGAATATGAACAAAGTGCCCATAAAAAGTGTGGGGTTAATATACACCACCAGCAAACACAATGAGCAGGATAGGAAGAACGAATATGAACAAAATAACCATAGACAGTGTAGGGTTAATATACACCACCAGCAAAGACAATGAGAAGGATAGGAAGAACGAATATGAACAAAGTGCCCATAAACAAAGCGAGGTTAATATACACCACCAGCAAACACAATGAGAAGGATAGGAAGAACGAATATGAACAAAGTGCCCATAAACATTGTGAGGTTAATATACACCACCAGCAAACACAATGAGAAGGATAGTAAGGACGTATATGAACAAAATGCCCATAGACAGTGTGGGGTTAATATACACCACCAGCAAACACAATGAGAAGGATAGGAAGAAGGAATATGAACAAAATGCACATAGACAGTGTGAGGTTAATATACCCAGCAGAAAAGACCCGTTTTACTGAATCCCCTATCTCCAAGGTTGGTAATGCAGCCTGCACACCACACCCAGGGGCGTAGCGACTGGGGGGTATGGGGGTGTGACCCCCCCCCAACATTCTCTAACATCCATAAA
>CM022885.1:20934325-20944455 GCA_012654025.1 Pachypsylla venusta
TCAGTCAACTAGCATAGCAACTGTGCTTTGTGTTTTATAAGTATAGATTGAAAACAGTTTTGTGTTTCTTCTTGATTACATATTACGTATATTCTTATTAGTCAGTCTGTCAACTGGCATACTAACTGTGCTTTGTGTTTTATAAGTATAGCTTGAAAACAGTTTTGTGTTTCTTCTTGATTACATACTCGTACTACGTACATTGAGTCAGTCAGTCAAATAGCATACCAACTGGGCTTTTTGTTTTATAAGTATAGCTTAAAAACAGTTTTGTGTTTCTTTTTGATTACATACTACGTACAGTGAGTCAGTCAGTCAACTAGCATACCAACAGAGCTTTGTGTTTTATAAGTATAGCTTGAAAACAGTTTTGTGTTTCTTCTTGATTACATACTGCGTATATTATGAGTCAGTCAGTCAACTAGCATAGCAATTGGGCTTTGTGTTTTATAAGTATAGCTTGAAAACAGTTTTGTGTTTCTTTTGATTACATATTACGTTATAGCTTGAAAACAGTTTTGTGTTTCTTCTTGATTACATACTCGTACTACGTACATTGAGTCAGTCAGTCAACTAGCATACCAACTGGGCTTTTTGTTTTATAAGTATAGTTTAAAACAGTTTTGTTTTTCTTCTTGATTACAGTTAGACCGATTCAAAGAGCCACCGGCTTTTGGACCAATGTGTGATCTATTGTGGTCTGATCCACTGGAAGACTTCGGCAATGAAAAAAATGCTGATCATTTCAGTCACAATAGCGTCAGAGGCTGTTCATACTTTTACAGGTAAGCTGTCCACAATGATGAGTTATGCGCCCCCATTATGGCCGGTTCTACTTTTTGGGACGACCTAGAACCCATGCTAGGTACCATAGTTCTATCCAAATACATACCAACAAAATCTTTTCGGTAACCTCTTACAAACCTTTTTTACCATTTTTTGAAAACATGAATCTATAGTTTTGCTGAAATGTTGATTTTAAGAAAACACCGCTACTACTACAAGATCAGTTCCGACCTAATCCTCAGTCGATGGGGATCTCGTGTCGAGGGTCAAAATTTATTTGAGAGCTGTGGGACTGAGTCACGCTAAAGTTAATTAATTAAACAACCATAACTCTTTTTTTTTAATTTGGCTTAACGTCTCTTTAACATCTATTGGTCATTCAAGACGGGGGTTTCACCCTCCATTCGCTGGAAACTTGCAAACCAGCTACCCACATTCACCTCACCCAGCCTGAGTTGGGCCGCGAACCCACGTGGACAACCACATGGCAGAACCTCGCTGGACGTTGCTTAACTTGAATGATTGTACGGGAACTGGTGTATTCAACGTACCATAGACGCTGGCTACCATAACTCTAAGCTTGTTTGAGATGAAAGTCTCATGTTAGCCAGCATATATGTCACGTTGAATACTCCAGTTCCCTTCGGATCACTGATGTTAATCAACGTCTAGAAAGGTGTTGCTTAGTGGGTGCCCACGTAGCCTTATTTTCTCTTCCCAAAATTCAAGTTACCCTCCTAACTTTTTGAGTCAATAGCGGCCATTAAAATAAACATCGCTTATATTAGTGGGTCATTCGTTGGAAATAGCCAGCATCACCAGGGCGCGAGATTGAAATAGGTCCGCATCAAAGTGCCTTCGTCATGTTGGCTATTTCCGCCCAGCTCAGACTGGGTATTTCATTGTGGGTAGCGGTTTGTAAGATTCCCTTCGGGGGCTAAACCCCCGTCTCGAATGACCAATAGATGTAGACCTAAAAAGTCTCAATTTTGTCTATCAGTTTGAAAAACGATTGGAGTTAATATGTTGATTAGAGTTTTCCATGGCCGAAAAAACTTTCGTGTTGATTTAGATATAATCTCTTTTTCTCAAATTTTTGGTAAACCTGAAGAGCTAAAGTAAGGTTATAAGAAACCTCTTCTTCAACTTGGAAGAAATATGTTGATTAAGGGTTACTGATAAAGTTTTGACTCTCCTGGACTGGAACTCTGACGGTATGCGTTCCAGGTCGTCTTGGTCCGTAGAACTGGCCCCCGCCAGAGGACGGGTTGACATTTAAATTAAAAGAATTCATAATTTGTTTTTAACGACTTTGATTTTTTTTTTAAATGATACAAAAAGCGTGTGGATTAAGTAAACTGTGGTCATACACATGCAGCTTACAGTTTGTAATGTGGAATTTTGTACTCCCCCCCCCATCCCCTCTTCGTATTTTATAAACATGTTTAAATTAATTTCGAAATAACGATGGTAGAGCAGATTTTTTTTTTTTTTTTTTTTTTTCAAAAACATGTCCTCAAAATTGATAAAATAATAGTAATCAAATGTTTATTTCATTTTTATCTGTAATTGAGGATACACAAAACATTTGTTTCTGAATTTGTAATTTATTTGTGCGAGGGGTGGGGGGGGATGAACCCAAAAGTAACGGGAATTTCGTTATATATATTTTTTTTTTATCAATATTTGTTATTAATTGTCAACTAGCAATAATCGGACTTCAGGATAACTCTCATTGGTTACAATATCACCCCTGTGCAATTTTTTTTTACTGACCTAATTAGCTCAGCTGAGGGTCGGGTCCACTGTAATGACAATTTTTTTTAAATAAATTATTCAATTCTATCATTGTGACAACATTTCTTACGTGAATATAAATACAATTTGTTATTATTATTTATCAATA
Source organism: Pachypsylla venusta (assembly GCA_012654025.1). Classification (NCBI taxonomy): domain Eukaryota; kingdom Metazoa; phylum Arthropoda; class Insecta; order Hemiptera; family Aphalaridae; genus Pachypsylla; species Pachypsylla venusta. The sequence goes on from CM022885.1 coordinate 20,937,018, forward strand.
ATTGTACAACAATTTTTTATCACCTTCGAAGTATTCTCCATTGATTCAGATGAACTTGTCCAATATTTTCTTCCATTATTCAAAACAGTTTTTAAATTTCCTAATTGGGATGTCCCTGACCTTTAAGTAATTTTTATTTCACCTCCTCCATAGTGTTAAAACGTTTTCCTTGTATGTCCCTTTTGAGTCTGGGGAACCAAAAGTCGTAGAGGGCTGGGTCAGGCTCGCCAAAACGAAAAATGTTGATTCTCTAAACTCTAAAAAAACTCACGGGCAAACTAGTGCACTTATAGCGACCAAACTTGCACACTTAACTAAGGGGAAGTCACCCTAACGAAGATGGGTTGGTGGAAGATGGTCTGACTGGTAAACAATAGGGCGTGAGTTCAAACCCTGCCAACCCATGGAATTTCATCCTCATGGATTTGAGATATTTACTACTATTGGGGAACTTGAAGGATATCTAGACCGGCGTTTTCAGAGTGGCATAATGTGCTATCCGGCCCTTCCACAGCCATCGCTTTCCATACACGGAAAGTAAATGAGTACCCTAACGAACCCCTCATCCAGGAACGATCCAAATCGGTCAACACTAAGTGGCAAAAGTGTCGCTCATGGCGTACGGCGATGTTTTATTATTCGATATCAGGATTCTACATACTTCAAAGTATGCAAAACATCATGTCCCTCATTTTTTACTTCCCCTTCCCCTTATTCTAGTTACATTTTATCTATTTTCTTCTTCTTCTTCTTCTGCTTTTTTACAGTTTTAGCACCTTTCTTCGGGCTTAAAAATAGTGGCTTGTCGGATTTAAGTAAAAATAATGTTTTTACTGAAAGTGACAAAAAATAAAAAGAAATCACTTTTCACCCCTCAGTCCTTTGACTGCTAGTTTCCCAATGCCATTTTTTGGCAGAGGATTTTTTTTTTTGTGTGTCACTGACTTTCGCTTACTAATCTCTAGTCAGTCTGACATTTGTAAGAAACTTCTGAAATGGAGAAAAAAATGTATGTTTTATTATGGGTGTTGCCAAGAAAAAAATGTATGCTTTATTATGGGTATTGCCAAAAAAATATATGTTTTATTATGGGTGTTGCCAAGAAAAAAATGTATGTTTTATTATTGGTATTGCCAAAAAAATGTATGTTTTACTATGGGTATTGACAAGAAAAAAATGTATGTTATATTATGGTTATTGACAAGAAAAAAATGTATGTTTTATTATGGGTATTGCCAAGAAAAAGATGTATGCTGAGTTTAGGTTGGGCCGCACCTTGGGCAGACCCTTGCGCAGACTTCAACACGTATTTCATTTTTTTTGGAACCTAACCCAATGCTACTCCCATTTCGTCCTACCCAACAAACTTGGTGTTCATTTCTATTAAATTACAGATAAAAACCTATTCGCAGAACTACCAAATGTATATACAAAATTTCATTAAATCGGTTTGGGTGAGTATGGTAACAAACACTGTGACACGAGAATTTTATATATTAGATAGATAATTAATGTCCACAATAATCCGTTCTCAAAATTGTGACCTCTTTTTTTAAAAAAACCTGTGGAGCACGGCAGAATCATCCTCTTTCCTCTTACTAACCACAGTATATGATCAATGAAGGAAGGGTGAGGTAGGTATCCAGCTATTCCATCTCTCTATATTTAAGGAAAATATCAAGCAAATGAACCTTTTATTAAATCCTATCTGTCACATCCAACTGTTTTGGCTTTTTCTGATTCTAGTTACGCAGCATGCTGTGATTTTCTCCAGAATAACAATCTCCTCTCCATTATCAGAGCTCACGAAGCACAAGATGCGGGGTAAGTCAAGTTCCAAACTAATGGACCAAACATTTGGATGGTCTAAATTGACCCTTTATTAATATTAAAATGTTCTAAATTGACCAAATTAATATTAAGATGGCCTGAATTAAAAAAACTGCTTATATTAAGATGACCTGAATTGACCAACTATGAATATTAAGATGATCTAAATTGACCAACTAATAATATTAAGATGGTNCATCCTGGCTTGGAAAATAGGACGAAATACTAGTCTGTGTTAGATTTCGGTCTTGAGATGCTGACAACTGTTTACCCGAGAGCGGTGTTGAATATGATTCGCCCATTTCATTCTGCTCTTCAGCCAACATTGCTTCAACGGTTTCGTTACTCACGTTATGGTTTATTCTTTTATTAAATGTTTCTTCTGGTGACTTAGAAAGCGCGCGCTTATTTCCTAACTTTTTATTAGCTTCCTGATTCTCAGGTTCAGGTTCTACTCGTTTGTCGTAAGTTATTAATTTACCGTACCTCACCACGGCATATTTACCTTCTCTTCGCAATTTCTTCATTTCTTCCAACAAGGTTTTATTATTTTCGCGGACGTGAGGTGGGCAGTCTTCTTGAATGAAGATGGGCGTACCTTTTAATTTGTTGCTGTTTTTCAAAATTTCTACCTTCCGTCTCTGCGTAATCAGCCCTAGTATGATGGGCCTTGGCTTTCGTTCTGCTTTAATCTTACCAATTCTTCTACAAAAATCAAGTTCAAAGAGCGAAAAATTATTTATTTGTAACATATTAGTAACTAAATTTAGAATTACTCTTTCCAACTGTTGAGAGTCCTCCGGGACGCCAAACACGATCAAATTTTTGCGTCTTTCATCAAATTCCAAGTTTTTAATGTCCGTTGAATGCTTATTAAGCTCTGTTCTGACTGATTCAAAATTCTGCTGAATGGTATCTAGTTTCCCATGGTTTCCAGATTTCATGGTTTCCAGATTGCATCTGTTTTATTTCTCCAATCGCTCGGAAAAGAGCCTGAAGCGTATACTTATCTTCTGAGTTAGATGCCATGGTCTTTGTAGTTAACAGTAACAATGAATCTAGTCCCGTTAATCTTAAATGTAAACAAATTTTATTATGTACAGAAGAGGGTCGTATTTATATCGTAGTAGTAGTAGGTACCTACTATGCGTAGTAAATAGTAGTAGTAATGTAGTAGATCAAGATGAGCTTTTGACTTGTCAATTGGCTGATTGATTTGAAACTTGTTGTACTACACTCCGCCTACGATGCGCAATCGTCTTATCGGTCAGATTTTTATTTCTAATTTTTTTCGACAGTTGGTATTTTATCAGTTTTATTTAGATCGCTCTCTTTTGAATAATATCAGAAGTTTATCAAACATTTTCAAATTCTGATTTAATCATGCGCACAAGTTAATTTTTTCCACAATTATTTAGTTTTAATTTTGATAAAAGTGAGCAATTTCTTCTAAACGGGAATCTTAGCCATCTGGAAAATTAACATGTACTTGGTGGTTCAATATTAAATTGTAACTTACGCTGGTTATAGATGAGATATGTCCAAGTAAATTAGCACATTTTATAGTTTATATCAATCTCATAATTTTTAAATGCAAAAAACACTACAACAACTGTTAGAAAACATTTAAAAAAATATTTATTTATAAGCGAAAAAAATACGAACTTCACTTAACAAATGCAGTACTGCCAACCTAGATATTATTGGTTTTCAACTTACCCCAGCGGTTAGAGATTTCTGTGCTAATGGGATTTGTTCAATTGCTTCAGTCTTTACAGCTCCAGATGCATCACTAATCTTGTAAAGTTTTACGGCTTTCTAAAACATAAAACAAGCGTTTAATGATAAAGGAGTTACTTATGTCAATGGACCTTTGGTAAAATATGAAAAAGCCCAATATCAATTTTTTGCTGACAACTGCTTTAAATTATACAAAAAAAAAATGGGGGACCTGTTTGGATACTGTCAGTGTAAAGGGACACTTGAGTCCTTATCGGGCAGTATTATTATTTCAATTTATAATAGTCAAGAAATACATAGATTTCTTCTTCATCATTCGGACTTTAGTAACTTTACTTGTTAATAAAATTAGTATGTAAATAAAATTGGTCACTTAAGTCTTCTTTCATTTACAGGGTGCTTGGCTATAAATGGGACCCCTGAATAACATTTTTTACGAAATTCGTTAGTGAGTCAGATGAAGCATAACCGAGTTACAGGGTGGAGAATGTCATTTTTGGACAAGTTTCAACGTCGCATGGTGGGTTCTGTGTGATCAAACAAAAAGTGGATGGACACTAAATCCTAGTTCTTGATGGCGGTGATTTCAAATATGCCATCAAAATTTTAAAAAACAAAAGAAAAATGAGGGAAAACCTGAAAAGTGATCCATTTTATTTTTGTCAGTTCAAAATTGTGATTCGACATATAAAAAGTAAGTCTTTTTCTAAAATTTTTATGTAAAAAAAAATTGAACAAAAAATTAAATTCCCATGTTAAGAGAGAACCACGAAAATGGACCGATTACAATTAGATTTTAAAGTCCTGAACACAACTGTCAAATTAGAATTTCGAAAAAAGAGCGTGAACCAAAAAGACAGCCTTCCAAAGTTTAAAAAATGTTCGATTCAATACATTTATTTTTCCCGGTTTGAGCATGGCAAATGTAATCTGAACTCAGATTAAGGAAGAAAAAAAATCGGGAAAAAATGTTTTCTAAACGAGCACAATATCATGTTAACTTTCATCAGAAAATATTCTAGGAACTATGAAAATTTACAAATTGTTTTTTTTTTTCTTTTTTTTATATCTTTTTAAAAAATCTGAACTCACACTTCCTTTTTTATACTCAGGTACTGTCAAAAAAAGAAAAAAAATTTTTAATCGAACATTTTTCAAATTTTGGAAGGATGCCTTTTTGCTTCACGCTCTTTTTTCCAAATTTTAATTTGACAATTGTGTCCAAGACTATAACTGGAGCTTATTTCTAAAATTTAATCGTAATTGGACCATTTTCGTGGTTCTCTCTTAACATGGAAATTCATTTTTTTGTTCGATTTTTCAATTTTTTTTATACGAAAAGTCTTAGAAATAGACTCTTTTCATAAGGCGAACTTTACAGGTTTTCCCCCTGTTTGCTTTTGTTTTTTAAAATTTTGATGGCATATTTAAAATCACCGCCATCAAAAACTAGGATTTAGTGTCCATCTTTATGTTTCTCCGGTCATACAGAACCCACCAAGCGACGTTGAGACCTTCTCCACCCTGTAACTCGGGTATGCTTCGTCTGGCTCACTAACGAATTTCGTAAAAAAATGTTCCATTTGATCTCAGGTACCCACCATATTCAGGGGTCCATTTATAGCCAAACACCCCGTAGAATATGAACCCAAACTAATTATTTTGAATATTATGATACTATGTCAAGTAAATCCTTCATTGTGGTTTTACTTGGCGTGGTATTCCAATTTAACCAACTTTTGGATATGTTCATCTTAGAGAGAAATGGAGCTGGTTGCTAAACTTCCAAATACATATGTTTGTCAATAGGTACCTGTGTTTGAGGACCGGTTGCGTTTTTGGGAAAATTTATAGTTGGAATTTTGATTTAAAAGCTTTTAAATAATATCATTAAAAATTTCAAATTAACTCATTGATTATTTATAGAAATTTATAGTTGGAAATTTGATTTAAAAGCTTTTAAATAATATCATTAAAAATTTCAAATTAACTCATTGATTATTTAGGTTTAATCGTCATTTATCATCAGTGTGTGTTTGATGTATTTTCATTCAATGTTAAAAGAACATTATCTATCGGTGACTGGCAAATGCCATTAACTTAGATAATAATTAAAAACGGACCCACTTTACTCACTGGACCCGACTCCCTAAGATATTATTGTTCTCCTATTTTTTTTCTCATAAAAGTCATAAATAATTATTAGTACGATCATACGGGGCTACTTAAGAATGAGAGTTGGACACACGTGACCCAAGTGTCAAAAATTGTTTCTCCTACAAAAGGTGAAAAGTATTTCAAATATATAACCCGATTAATTTCCAAATAGACTGAACATGCGTGGCTAGCTCCGTTTCGTACAGTAATCCTTTTAGCTGTAAATGTATTCAATACTTACATCTTGCTTGGTTTCGAACTCAGAATCATCGCCCCCGTAGGGCACATCTGCAACTTGACTATTAGAACCAGATCCTAGTTCAGTAAAAAATTTGTTAACTTCCACAGGTGAGCTGTTTTCATCTGTAAATTTAATAATAAATTCAAAAATATAAGTATCTAAATTAAAGAACAATAATTTTCTTTTTTCACTGCGATTTTCAATAAGGAAAAAATAATGAGAAAGTTGATTTTGAAAAATGTGGCTCTTCGTTTAATTTAACGTACTTTTACTCCACGACTGCGCACTTATTTTCTGTCTATTTGTATTTTTACAACGATAGCTCTGATTTTGAAAAATGTGGCTCTTCGTTTAATTTAACGTACTTTACTCCACGTCTGCTGCACAACACAGATTGTATCATATTAATAAATATAAGGAGCACACTAACACAATATATACATAATATAGATTTCTTACTGATGTACTTGATTCACAAAGTTACTCCTTTTTGGTAGAAGCAGAATGACTTGTATTTATTGATGTATGTAGGTGGCCAATATTTCTTCATATGGCCAATATTATTACATTGAGTTTTAGAAGAACAAGATCAAGGTCTCTAAATAAAAAATATTTCATACATCGATTTAGAGTGAACTTTTCTTTCAGTTTCAGAGCAAGCTATTTAATTTGATGATATTGTAACTTACCAATGATAACTACCGTGGCTCTACCATTATGATCTTGATCTCTAATTTGATTGGCCACACTAATAGCTTTTAATCTTTCAGTTCGAGCGGCTTTGGATCCTACATAAACTAAAACTTCTTTTCCCGAGTCTAACGCGAAACAGTCTCCTTTGTTCATAGAACCAACGGTTAGGGCAACCTGAAATTTCAAGTCAAATGGAATTAGAATTATTCAAATAACGGACTACTGAATACTTATAGTGAATATAAATGCCATAAAATTGTCATTTCACATTCTAAGAACCTTAACATTTCTAGGCTTAGGGAATGTAGCTAGAAGGTAACTTTGTATTTATCATTTTAATTATTGTTGCAGACTTAGGATTCGAGGATTAAGGTATCGTGAATTTAAAACGCGTTAACTAACTTTAAAAATAATTAGTAATAAAACTTAAAATAATTTATTAAGAAAAATAAAAAAATATAGAAATTACAATAAACAAAAAAAAAAAAAACGTAACACAAAAATTCGAATACTGTTCGCAATCACCGTATTTAAAACGCTCGAAAATACACTCGAATTAATCACTTCGAAAAACTCAACTAAAACTGACTCCGTTTATCACTCAAATAATACTGACTCGTTTTTTACGATTTATATATCCCTATCGTTTATCTGGAAACTTCGCGAACAAACGATCGTTCTCATTTCATAACCTTTCCACGTTGTTCTCGAATCAATCAGAAAGGTAAATAATACGTCATTTATAATTCATTCATATTTCTCCCCTTCACCCCGACC
>CM022885.1:20948835-20963473 GCA_012654025.1 Pachypsylla venusta
ACTTCGTTTATCACTGAAACAATACTGACTTCGCTTCTCGCTCAAATAATACTGACTCGACTCCCAGACGTGTCCCTCTATTTATACCTTCATTCAAAACGTTCTCGAAAATTCTCGAAAAGGATTTTTCTATTGCGCAAATAAACTACGCATTCAAAAAAAGAAAACTACGCGTTTTATAAATAATTAAAACGTAATTCACCATCCTACAATATAACAGAAACAATGCTTTTCGTAATGAGAGAGAGCAATAAAATATTCCATTTAATTCCCCCCCTTCACCCCGACCATCCTTCTAGACAACCTAAACAGTATAGTAAACATTCATTGATTCTTATAATGAATAACCCCCCTTCACCCCGACCCTTCTCCCACAAACCATTCATTTGTAACAAAGAAGAAAGACGGAGAGATCAAAAAAAAAAAAATAGAATACAGGATGTATACCACATATACAGGTTGATCATTTCATTATTTTATATTAAATAGACACCTACTTGGTATTAGCTATATCTAAGTTTGGTGTGTATGGTACAACTTATTTATTTTTTGATTTTTCACAATTCAGTTTTCCTCCGCATAAATATATTTTCCAAAATTCGTTTTGCAAACTATTCATGTTAGTAAGGCCGTTCCGGCAGGACAGCACAACCGAAAAATTTTGATTGTCTTTTTCTTATAATTTTCATTCTATAATAACAGATAGGTAGGTACTCACTTGACGGACTCGAATATTTTTCTTTCCTTTGATTTGGTATAATTTTTTTTCACCTGGAGCATTTATTTCTGTATGATTGAAACCAGAAGCGACACCTCCAGGAAGATAGCGGACACCTGTAAAAGAAAATGATTACAATACATTGTTCCAAATATCTTGTTCGGTACTCACACAATGTTTGTGGGCATCATGTCATTACAAGGTATTTTCAACATTCACTCCAATATCACTAAACCTAAGCTACACTTAAACATTTTTTACCTTATAATGCTACCATTTGGCGCTATTACCATAGCTACTCAATTGTCCTCAGGAGGCTGAGTTACCCCCAAACACAACCAGACCAAGTAGAAAATTCGAGAAAAAAAAAACATTTTCAAATTTTCGACCCGTCCAGGAATCGAACCTGGAACCTCCTTGGTGCTAACCGAGTGTGATTCGCACTCTGCTACGGAGACGGTACTCGTGTGTACACCATCGAACATACCTGAGCTCCGGCCCTGATTAGTAGGTATCTATTTAAAACCCCGGAAATGGAATTCAATCCAAACACCTAAACAAGTTGTGATAATCAAGGGACCGGATCAGATCATCTCTAAGATTTGAAGTGAGTGTGTCTTTTCTCTCTATCAATATTTTTATTTTTGTTAATTGATTTTTAAGTATAAATTTTGTGCCGATTTTTTCGAACTTTAATTCTATATAAATATAAATTTCATAAAAGTTTAAAAAATCTAAAAAAACTTATATCTACTATATATTTTTAAAGTTACGATTAAATAAAATAAAAAAATCTACAATCTATTATACAGTATGCCATCATCGCATGGGGTGGAACCTACACAACAACGCTAACATCATTAATGAGAACTCAAAATATTTTATTGCGAATAATGTTCAATAAAGATCCCAAATTTAGTACAATCCGTATTTATAAAGAAAATGAAATCATGAATTTACGACAGTTATATGTATATAATTTGGCACTATTCGCAATAAAATATAAAAAATATTGGGAACCTATCATCCAACCCCAATATCACAAGTACAACTCAAGACCCCAACCCACACTAAGAATCATTAGAACTGAGAGGAGTAGTACAGAGCGACATTGTGTTTTTCTGGCTCCCCTTATTCTGAACTTACTTCAACTCTCAACATACGGGATAGCCAAATTAAACCTTCAAAACTGAGAGTATTAATATAAAATATGATACAGAACGAGGAATTAATGGAAATTTATAAATACCTAAATTAACATGACCTATATAAACCTAAACTAAACTAAAAATACAAAACATTGAACCAATGATTCAGTAACAACAATAAATATAAAATATATCTAAATAATTCATGATACGTATTCCTCTGTAGTGCTGTTGTCGAGTGAGGCTGCCTTTTGAGATTCCGACTTCGTTGGACCGACTTGTTCCGGCTCGGACTGAGCAATACTGGACCGGGGAGAAAATTCTTTTCTGGACTGGCACAGTCGGAAACTTAGGGGTGAAATGTTCTACGACTGATCTACTAAGGATTAAAAAAGGGAACCTTAAAATTTGTTTACATATATTTAGTGAGAATGTGATATTTTTTCTTCTATTTTTATTTTTAAAAAAGTAAATCGATTACAAAAAGCTGAAAACCGATTTCCCTCGACTCAACACAAGGACTATTAAATAAATTTAATAGTACCCAACGAGTCAAGGTAACCAAAATGATATTTATATCTAAATTAATACACACGATTTTTGATGGTAAAAAGAAAAAATCAAAAATGCTCAATTAGGCTTAAATACATGAATATATGAGTAATGAAAGAAAAGAAACGAAATCAAGTGAATTGTCTGCGAGCATTTGAATTAGTTCTACTATCCCAGATAATTTGATCAAAAATCAATTAAGGAATATATTGTTTTTCGTTCTTCAAATCGGAGGGGGGGGGGAGAGTGATCACCCCTATCTCACCCTGTAACCGCCACAAACATACAGCCTGTTCCTTTACTTAGAGTGTCAGAGAAGATATACTTAACTATGAAAGAAATATTATGACCCAGAAATCTGGTTAGCTGTAGGTTTGTTCATATGCATGTACAGACTATAATGGTGTAAATTTCAAATTTGGAGAGAGAAAGAGAAAAATGAAATCCACTTTTACCTAGTATTTCAAGTTCAACTTTGTTCACGCCTTAAATTTAATAGTGAGCTATATCCGCTGTAGGTTATAGAATTTGGTCCTATCGTGTCTTAAGAATTTGTAGCCCTCGCATAATGGAAAAGCTGCTATCGTTGCATGGAAGAGAAACTTTCAATTTTAATTTTGTGGCATCTGTGTCAATAGTGGGGAGACTGGTAAATGGTAGTATCTCATTTCATATTCCAGCAGTGCTCTTTTATTATGTAAGGAGTCAAAAACAGTAATAAAAAGAGCATGTCTTTATGTCTAATATTCTATTGCTTTACTCGTACCTCCGATCATCATGATCACAAAAAATAGGTTTCGGGAGGATAAATAAAATCAAACTGGACGCCTTGAAAATAGGGATTTTTTTATAAAAATATGGTGTTTTTTGTAGGTAGTCTAGCCCTTTTTTGCCAATTTCTTCCTTTATTCTTCTTCACTGAAAGAAATTTCTAGCCATGAACTGCTCCTCAGAGTGGTGTCCGGGGAAGAAATTACTGAAAGGTGTGTTGAAGAGAGTGCATACGACTCAATCAATGTTGCAATTGTGACCCTTGTTCATGGCTACAAAAGAAATTTCTAGCCATGAACTGCTCCTCAGAGTGGTGTCCGGGGAAGAAATTACTGAAAGGTGTGTTGAAGAGAGTGCATACGACTCAATCAATGTTGCAATTGCAATTGTGAAATAAATATTACACACTGTTATTGAAACACGAGAGGAGCAAACCTGACCGCCATACTCCAATAGTGTTGTATAATTTGCATGGGCACGTTCACTATATCGTGGAAGGAAGAATAACCGCACGCATGTTTTTAACTTATTTCCCCCATAATAATTAAAGATAAAGAAACTATAACTGCAATCGTGCGAAAATGTTTGAATGTTTTCTACCTCTTATGCTGTAAATAACAATTTACTCTTATCATATCATCTCCCTAGGGAAACACATTGGTAAATGCTAATGTGCTATAATCGTTATATGTAGTTAATTTAAACATAACATTGCAATCATCATAAAGCGTGAAATAAATAACTGCATTGAAGAATCCCCATATCAATGCACTTTGCGATGCACTGTAGACATAAACTTTCTTTTTAAAATGGAAAGCTAGTAAAAGTTATTATAGGCATATAATTTATTTATTTATAACACTGGTCATCAAATATATATAAATTGTTTTCTTTTTTGAGCGTTGCGCTGAGTTGAATTTTGTGGGTTTCCTTTTCGATTTGTGTCTTCTTGTTTTCCTTTTTATTTCAATGAAAAAATCATGTTCGATAAAATGTCGAAAATTTTGTGTAGATTCAGAAAATAAAAAAAGTGGAATTTGTACTTAAATATACCTAAGTGGTTCTGTCCTATTTTTTTTTACTTGTGATGGTTAAAGATTGTTTTTTAAAGTTTTCACTAATTGCTATGACTAAAATCTCACATTCCCACCAAAACAACATCAACATTTTGGAGTAACTCAGGCTTCTGAAGACAATAATAATAATTTTCTTGTTTATCGGTACCCATATGATTAATGACCACACAGTGGACACCAAAATAACTCACTACCCTAAAATATAGTTCCTAAAGAAGCAGTTGAATTGTTTGTTTTTTATCCTTCTAATATTATGATGGTATGGTTTTATTTACAACGTTTTTATTATTTGTCGAGGTTGGTTAAGAAAATAACAGCAATAACAATTTGTACCCGTTCTCAAGATACATACAGACGAACGGACAGACATAGCTTAGTGAAAGTAATGTTTTGTCTTTGAGAAGAAATAGACAAATGCCTTTAAACTTAGAGTATACATCTATACAACATTATTTAAATCTGCTGTTCGTGAGGTGTACAGATTCTTGCTCTTCCAAAAAAAGGGAAGAGGAAGTAGCAAATCACATGATTTTAATTGATACAAGAAATTCCGGAATTCCATGTTGGGACGTTATTATAGCTTTATCATACTTTTATTCATCGAGATTTGAGTACAAATCAAAATTCTTTATGCTTTATCACCGTTGGTTTGACACTGAATTGAATCTCAAATGTAAACATAGATACAAAAAAATGGCTGACCTTCCAAATCAGGTCCAGTAATGCTATAGGATTGCTCTTACTTTTCTCACATATTTCGTTGTTCTTGCCTCAGGAAATCAGAGGCAATAAAATAAAGACCATTTCAAGGAACTCTGTGACACAATGTAGAACTTTACAACAACAGATTCATGATGATATTATGATTTCCTAGTCTTTGTTTGGTTTATTAGATCCTGCTCAGTCAACATCCCCATACTTAGCCACTCGACAAATGGACATTGGTTACTCAAACCTTGGTAACTAGTAGTTCATAGAAAATGTCATAAAATGAAGTGCTAAGTTGGGGCCAGTCATTTGGGAGGAATTCATTATCTGGGAGGAAAAAAAAGATTGTCACATAATGAGTACTGATTGTAGATATATATTATTCATATTTTCGTTTTACCAGGTTTGAAGTAAGAAAGAAAAAGTTGACTTTCATGTTCTTCCACTTCCCGGTGTTGAACAGGAGCTCCTCCCAAACTATCATCTAGATCCACACTGAGAATTGCGGCTGCGCCAGATTCATCCTAGAAAAAACAAACAAAGTAACTAGTTTTTACTTATTTCCGAAGACGTAACTTCTATATAGCGGAGGCTGTGGTGTAAGGATACCAAAGCTAGGGGGATTAAAGCTCTATAGTGAAAATTCATAAAATCATATTTGAGATCCAAACGACCGAGTCCATCAGTGCTGATGGTGTAAAATATCACAGAAAGAATTGTGTCACTGATATAATATTATATTGCAGTTATTGACATGGTTGGAAGAAACAACTTATTTAGGGCTGTAATTTCATACATCTGGCTACCATCGAAAATGACGATGACACACACTATTTTGACCAGGAAGACAATTTTCAATCAAATTCACAATTGTTTTCAGTAGGTAAAATGTCGGTGACTGTTCATTGCATTCTGAATACATAACTTTCACCATTTAGGTACTAATTACATAAATAATTGTGATTTGGTTTCAGTACTCACTGTACTGAAACCTAAACAAATACCGGCTTATTTTAATTTGATTAAAAAATGGCCGTTTCACTTCCAGACGATATTTACAAATTGCTTTCTCACCTGACTGGTATCTTTTCCGATCCAGTAATGAATATCCCATGAGAATGACTTTTTCTTGCCCTTCTCTTCTTTCGTCTGAAAAATCAGAAACAGCGATAATATAATAAAATAATACTAATGGATATCCCCCAAAGAAATTTTGATTTTTTTTTTTAATTTGGCCTAACGTCTCTTTAACATCTATTGGTCATTCGAGACGGGGGTTTTACCCTCCATTCGCTGGAAATTTGCAAACCAGCTACCCACATTGACCTCAACCAGCCTGGGTTGGGCCGGAAAAATGAGCCAACGATACGTGGTGTTCCCATGTGGTCACCCATCCAAGTACTGACCACGCCCGACGTTGCTTAACTTCAGTAATCTGACGGGAACTGGTGTATTCAACGTGGTATGATTGTTGGCAATTTTGATTTTAATTTGTTTCCTAATTCGTTGATTCCAATTAAATCTACCAGTAGCCAGTAGCTATCATTAGATGACCTTGAGATTTAGTTATTGTACTGATATACTGATGCCAATATCAAAATTGCAAATTAAGTTCTATGGATGACTAATCTCGAGGTCTCGAGATTTTATTACTCTGTAGAAAATATGAATTCAGTTCGATATTTGCGCTTTAATGTAGCTAGGATTTACTAGCCTTGTTTGGGGTGCGGCACCTGCTGATTACTTATCCGCAACCCCCCCCCCTACAGTCACCTAATGACTTTTATTTTATAAATGAAATTCAAAATAAGTTAGTAGGTATTTGGTTATATTCATACAGCTAATCTATTACACAATGATTTGTACCTCCCTTTTTAACCACAGCAATGTACTTTCAATATGTAAGTACCATGGTCTGTTGGCTGTCGTTTTGTGTGAGGCTGAAACAAAATACGAGCATGTTATACCTAGATATGATATATGACATAATAATAGACAAAAACAGTAAATAAAAATAGATGTTTCATGTCTTTGTTCTTAGGCCCCATTTTTCCTATGATCTTAATTTCGTTCATATCTGTTGTTGGCATTTGGTTCTTTAATTGGTCAAGTAGACTCTTGCATCACTGAATTCTACTCGAACGTTGAAAATTGAAATCCTGGGATTTATTTTACCAGGAATTCATGTATTAACACCAATTTTCTTCCACTGTTCTGCTGATTGTTCTCAGACACGTCTTTTTCACTAGCCAGCTGGATACTAATACCAGATCCTCTTGTCTCCTTTACTATCTCTATTTGAATTCCCAGAGCCCAGAGAAGAAGGTTTAATTGCTTTCATCACTGAATTTCTTGTTTGTTCGCTTGTCTGTAATTCATCCTTTTTGTTTTCATCTGGATAGACTAAAGTGGCTGGTTTTGGTTTAGGAATAGTGGGTTTCGTGACTCCAGGCACTTTAATTGCATCGGCGCAGCTTCTAATCTGCGGCTGTTCACTTGAATTTTTTTGTTTTATTTCTTTTACTTCCTCATTTAGCTTTTTTGACATGTATCTCATTCCATTTGTTGATTTTTCATTTCCTTCATCATCTGTATCCATATTCTGGTCTTCAATTTCACCATTAATCTCCTCAACAATCCATTTAGTTTTTTCCTGAATCGTATTTTTTATTGTTTTTATAATTTTATCATTTGTCGTGTTTTCCCTCATTTGCATGATGATGTTGAAAATCTTCTTTCACTGAATTCTTCTCTTTTTCATCATTCAAGTTCTTAGAAACTGTCAACATTATTTTGCTTAATGACAGAGCAATGATGTTATCCATTTTCCTAATTTCAGCCTCATCTGCAGCACTTTGAAGAAGAAGTGGAGATCCTATCTTCTTCCCTTTAGTTCCTCTAGGCTTTGGAAATGATGTGATTGGAGCATAATAATATTTAAGGTTCGTATGTACGTTCCCCAAAAATTAACTAGGTATCTCGAACCAAAAAAATTTTAAAAATAAAAAATCGATTTTGATTATTTGGGACAAATATTTTTCAATATTCCTGGATCTTTTCAAAATCAGTTAACTCCATGTTAGCTCTCTCTCTTATTCAATTTTTGGATTCTGCGTACCTACCTTGAAACGTAAAATATCAAATTTTGAGGTGGGATATTTTTTTTTCGTGACGATTCCAAAGGTTCATTATCGAAAATAATAAACTAAAATCGGGTTACAATCATAAAAATAGCATTAATAATAATTTATTAATGCTATTTTTATTTGGAACATATTTGCATATTTTTGTGGAGAGAGTGCAACAAATGGATATAAATACAGTACCAGCGGGAGAAAAATGATTTTCATAATCATCATAAAGTGACATAATCAAATAAAATTTGGAATTTCGGAGCAAGAATGTGATATTTGAAACTATCTTCCGTTTTTTGAAAATTTCAACCAGAAACCCAACATCAGTAGGGAGAAACCAAAAATAAAGTTAAAGATAAGAATGACATTATTTCCGATATAAAGTAATACTTTCTAAATCAAATCATTCCAAAGTTATTTAAAAAATAAAGTTAAAAATCGCTCTCCTGAAAAATTACCAAAACTCAAATGTTACACTCTTTCTGCAAATGAGCGATAGGTATTGTTAAAATATGAAGTAAAAACTTGTTTTTCTTTAATTGTTCTAATAATATAAACAGAAAAACTATCAAATCAGTTTATCGATTTTTAATAATTACTTTAAAAATATATTTAATAAAAGCACTTGCTTTTATTAAATATATTCAATAATGATGCCCTATATTTTTTTTCCTTGGCGTGATCAAGATAAAATGTAATGTAATTGTAAAAACTAAATTAATTCACTCCAAACTTGATAAAGAACCTATCGAAATAATCAAAATATTGAACATACTTATGGAAAGCATCCATCCATTGGCTGATCTGATAAAATATCAGCTTAAAAATAACACTACACGTTTTGAAATGAAAACTTGTAACGAGTCCGCAAATTATCTTCCCCACAGTATGACTATTTACCGTATATGTTTTCCCCTTTTGAAAATATCGGAAAATCTGCAATAGCTAAAAGCTGAACCAAGAATAAGTGGATTTTATATTTTTCCGTTATAAGGATTTTCATGTGCCATCAATTTCCCCTGGTGGTCACATTACACAGAAGAGTGTTTTCATTTTATTTTTTCAATTTTGTTTCAAATGTCCAGTTTTAACCCCACGATTTCTCTTAAAGTGTCTGTTAATTCGTTCCAAGATTTCTCTCGCACGCCTTGTCCGATTTTGTCCGAAACTCAGTATGAACAATAAATTACGTTCATATTTTTTTTGGGCCCAATAGGGTCACCACAGTGACACATTATTACAGTGAGGTTTACAGTTCATAGAACTGTAAACCTCACTGCTAGTTACTAACGTACCATATTAGTAAAAGTAATTCGCAATGGGAAATATTACTGCAGAATGGGTAGGGGGTATGGGTATGATACAAAACTTATATTGAAATATAAATATCTTATCATTCTAAGTACCCACTAACATGCTTCTTTACTTAAACATGCTTCTTTACTTACTTAAGATCTAACATTAAATTTAATACATTATTACTCGTATAAATACCGAATACTTCACTACACTCGGAAATTATCAAAATTAGAAACGAATATTTTAGATATTAAATTTATTTATTGATACATTTTGTATAGAAGTCAGTCAAATATTACTTACGTTTAAAATGATATAGGAATCGCCAGAATAGAATTTACCAAAATTCTTTTCAGGAACTGGAACCGGTTCAAATTTCTAAAATGAAAAAATATGCTTGGTTACACAATTTAACGCACAAAGAGAGGATGCTAATTTGAATGGACTTTTGTCGCGGGGTAAAATTGTGATGAATTCAAGTCATGAGGGAATATGAGTACATTTTGTCCTCATTAAGTGAGTTTATCCGAGCCTAATTTTTTAAGTTATAGGTACTTCGTTATGAAAAAATGTTGAGAGTGAAATTTTATTTTTCTGTGACGCGAGAGCGTCACGCAAATTCTGTGATGTATGCATTCTGAAACTATTTATCCGTTTGCAATTAAATTTGGCACATTTGATGGGTGCATTCCTGGGAAGATTTTTGTCTAGGTCCCATCCCTATAATGTTAAGCTACACCGAGTAGGGACAAACAATGGATGGGTTAGAGCAAAAAAGTTCACGTTTTTCGACCTAAATGACATTCTTTCTCGAAATTTGTCGCGACGACATATCAACTCAAAGCGAGAAAGTTTTAGGTGACATCTTACTCCTTCATTTCGGACATATTTTGCAACTCTAATGTTAAGCTACACCGAGTAGGGACAAACAATGGATGGGTGACAGCAAAAAAAACGTTTTTGACTTAAATGACACTCTTTTTGAAATTTGTCGCGAAGACATATCAACTCAAAGCAATAAATTTTTAGGTGACATCTTACTCCTTCATTTAGAACATATTTAGCAACACTAATGTGAAGCTATGCCGAGTAGGGACAAACAATGGATGGGTGACAGCAAAAAAGTTCACGTTTTTCGACTTAAATGACATTCTTTCTCGAAATTTTTCGCGACGACCCATTTGGCACAGTTGATGGGTGCATTCCTGGGAAGATTTTTGTCTAGGTCCCATCTCTCTAATGTTAAGCTACACCGAGTAGGGACAAACAATGGATGGGTGACAGCAAAAAAGTTTACGTTTTTCGACCTAAATGACATTTTTTCTCTATCAACTCAAAGTGAGAAAGTTTTAGGGGACATCTTACTCCTTCATTTAGGACATATTTTGCAACTCTAATGTTAAGCTACACCAAGTAGGGGCAAACAATGGATGGGTGACAGCAAAGAAGTTCACGATTTTCCACTTAAATGACATTCTTTCTCGAAATTTGCCGCGACAACACAATATATCAACTTAAAGTGAGAAAGTTGGGAAGATTTTTGTCTAGGTCCCATCCCTCTAATGTTAAGCTACACCGAGTAGGGACAAACAATGGATCGGTAACAGCAAAAAAGTTCAGTTTTTTTTTTTAATATTTTTAAATTTAATTTTAAAAAGAAGTATAACTTCTCACGCGCGTACAAAAGTGTACACACCCATTTTTTATCCCTTGCAACTTAGTGAATACTTCTGTTCCTCGAACTACTGTTAAATGTGTAAGTACTGGCACGGAAATAAAATTTTGGTGAACGTTTTCAACGCTGAAGACTAAATGAGAAGCAGATTCTAAAAAGACCATATTAGAGACTGAGACATATTTTATTACTGTTATTGGGATATTACTTTTGAATAATTCTCCATGTATCACATGTAGATAGTAGTTTCCAAGTAACAACAGTTAAAAATGTTAAAAAAAGAGTTAAAAATGTTCAAATATGCCTTTGTTTGTAATTTGAAAACTTAAATCAGCGTTTTCTCAAAACAAAGTTTTTGCAATATGGCCCATATTAGATACTGTTTCTCAAATAATTTGAAAATTTCGTTAAAATTTTCAGGCATGGTAATTTATGTAGATGTAAAAGTACGACAGTATAATTTGATCTCCCTGAATTTTACCAAAACGCTAAGATCGGTTACAATATTGTATATAGAAAAATAATCAGAGGTAACTTTTTTTAAGGAAACATGAAATTTTCCCGGAAATCGTATAGGACATTAATTAAAGGTAAATATTTATATTCATCTAGAATAAAAACTTTATTAAAAATAAATAAATATAGTTTTAACTGCGTGCTGCGTGCTATAAAAATTCCCCGCCAAGTCATCACCCCAAAAAAGATATGAAATCTATTTTGGGCCCTGCTATACACTCTTCCGTTCTTCGAAATACCTAATGACTTTAAATTCCGATCCCACCCTAAACGATTTCAGAATTTTAGTCTGATTTCCTCACTCTCTTCACCAACACGCAGTCTTGGTGGGGTACCTCTCATCATTATTAAACATAACGAATTTATGAACCTCTAAAGTAGAGTGGTCCCTATCTCCTAGTGGTTAAACGAACCGAGGTACCCCACCAAGACTGCGTGTTGGTGAAGAGAGTGAGGAAATCAGACTAAAATTCTGAAATCGTTTAGGGTGGGGTCGGAATTTAAAGTCATTAGGTATTTCGAAGAACGGAAGAGTGTATAGCGGGGCCCAAAATAGATTTCATATCTTTTTTGGGGTGATGACTTGGCGGGGAATTTTTATAGCACGCAGTGGTATTTTTGGGGGGATCTCATAACTTTTTGTAGCAAGAAAATGTGTATTTATATAATGGTAAAAGGGCAGAGATCTTACAAAAGTATCATATCTGAATTATTATCATCTATCTTCAAAATATACCACAGACAACGTCCGGTAGAGAAACCAAGGTCCAAACCGGTCATTTCCTTGAGGACGCTGGACGTATTTTGGCCTGTACTTTCAGATTTTTAAAAGAAATTTTTCAGTCAAAATTTGGAGAAAAAAAAATTGGAGAGTATGACAACTTCTGGTGGAGAAATCAAGGTCCAACCGTGTCATTTCTTTGAGTGCGCTGGACGTTTTTCGGTCTGTACTTTCAAATATTTAAAAGACATTTTTCAGTCAAAATTTGGAGGAAAAAAATTTGAGTATGACAACGTCCGCTGGAGGAACAAAGGTCCAACCGGCCATTTCCTTGAGGGCGCTGGACGTTTTTCAGCCTGTACTTTCAGATTTTTAAATTTTTTAGTCAAAATTGATAAACATAAATCTATCATTAATCAGTGTGTTACACTCGGTATAAATAATTGAAGGTTAAAATAATATTTCATTATGTATCATGTGAGGAAATCCTAACTATCATTTTTTTGACTTGGCGGGGCGGAGCGCTACCGCGCTCCTTTATTTATGAGCCAATAACTACCTGGAACGCTGAAATCCTGCCTAATCAAAAATATTTTTAGTCTCATCATCCTTTCCTCACACAGGTCACCACAAAGATTTGTTATTGTTATATGCAAAGTAGATGTTTTTTTTTTTTTTATAGAACTGAATTCGAAAAGTAAGCAATATCCATAGATACTTGTTCCCAACTTTTTTTTGATTTTGTGGCTTCTTTTTCTTGATGTTAAGGATGACATCAAGAATATAATATTAATTTATTAAAATCATCTCACCTCTATTCTCCATATTTTCAATCCAGGTACTCTTCCAGTGTTCACAAAGTTAGGATGGACAACAGTATTTTTAACACTCGGAGTTGGTGAAATCACAGCTGCTAAGCAGGAGGAGATTGTTACTAAATACGATATGATCATTAATGTCTTCATTTTATCGTTCTACTGTAAAGCAAACAATTTACTTTTATTAAGCACAAATTTGAAGAAAGAACATATTAAACTGATGCCAAAAATGAGGTTTGGATGACATGAATCAAGGCAATAAAGCATTCTATATCATAATAATAATCCATATTACTTGTTTCACATTCTATGAGAATTACTATACAATGTCATACGATTTTTTTTCTTGATTTTTATATCTTCCCAATTAGTTATAAAATTGAGGCTAACAAATGAATTTACATATCTACCACTAGCGGGATCCACCTGTTTCGCAAGACGCTTCAGACGTATAACATTTCTGTAAATATTCATTTTATCACACAAATGTAGCCTATGAAAAAAAAAAAAAAAATCACGTATCTGTTGCAGCTTAACAGAGGGACAAGCAAAGCAACAAAAACACTTTCGCATTCACAATATTAACTAGCCCGTGGCTGTAGTATTATTTTCAGCCAATATAATTCAGTCTATTTTTATCTTTAACTCAAAAGTTCTTTAGCCACAGCTTACTAACTAAGATAAGATGGATTTTACATTTTTTCGGAAGTTTTCGGGCATTATTTGGATTGTGTAATTATACCGCTGAAATAAAATGAATAAATAAAGTGTAATGTACAGTACGAGTAGGTTGCCTCAAGGAATAAATTCTCAGTTAACCCTCCCAGGAACTTGATTTATATCATAATGAATTAATAAAAAGTTAAGAAGCTGTTGATTTTGAATCTAGAATCACCGTGAATGTATTTCATTACAAAAATGGAGTTTTAGCAATTAATTACTTCATGGCGATTGGGAGAAAAATCAACGGCATCTCCTCAGGGTCACATATCGACGGTCTAATTAGTAAAAGTTTTTGAGTATTCGGTTTTGTAAATTTTACGACGCGACCATTTTTCTCACAATGTCTCGGCGGCTCGGACGAAAAAAGGTCGTTCGTTTAAAAAAAAAATCCACCAGAAGGTGTAACTTTTTCTTATTGTATTTTCGATGTTTGAAACTGTATCTAGTTATCAAAAATTGGGGTAGGTAAGACTTTCCAAATTTATAATGGAATAGGTACATTAATGCTGGTTTTAGATTTTTAAATGTTACATTCCCCGTCGGCTTTGTTAGAGGTGTTTGATGACGTCAAAGATCATCGCCAAACCATTATGATCTATTTCCTTTGATTTTTTCTCCTCCGAACTTGGTTTTACTGATTTCACTACTTACAGATGTGATCGAAGTTCAGGTACCAGTACAAAGACTTCTGGTGGTGGCTCATTGCTGGCGATTGACAGTCGTTTTCCCTCACCTCAATTGTCTCTGACTGTCAACTCAGTTGAACAAGTTTTTGTGAG
>CM022885.1:20963573-20974483 GCA_012654025.1 Pachypsylla venusta
GATGATGTCACGTGAGTGTGTTTCTCTTTTATATATATAGATATAAGATATATACACAATTTTTTAAAATCTTAAAAATCTTAAAAAATCCATGACTTCTTGGCTATCCCGTATCAATCAATCCATCATATATGCAAATTTCATTAAAAATACATTTACACGATATATTAAAGTTCGGTTTGGCCCTGATTTATTTCACGTAATTGTTTAGAGAAGGACAAGTTCAAATCTGTTGACAATGGACAGGAGTACGATAGTGCGAATTGAATAAACAATCGCGAAACAAATTAATCTTTTCCTGTCAGGGAAGGTTGCGGATCCCTAACAATAACATCATGCGAGACAGCTTTGCTATGAAGCGATGCAGATAATGATTTTTTTTATTATCAGGGGCCTATTTCGTATAATATAGCTAATAGTATAAGTTCGTAATTACAAATGCACAAAATAAATATTTTCTGTTTCATAATAATGACGACCTCACTAATAATATTATTGGTGAGGTCTAAAAGCGAAAAAATACAAGTAGATACAAGTCAAATTACTTACCGTACTGATCACAGCAACGAAACACTATGAGTCTTACGATAGACAGAACGACATGGTAGGCTTAGTAGAGGGTTCCGATACCATTTGGATGCGGAAATCTAAGATATGTATGTCAATTTTCAATTATGTTTTTTTGTATATCTATATTAAAAATATAGATACATAAAAAATCTCATCATCTACCTATCCGATTATCAAATATGCAAAAAAGTCACTCCACATATTTTTCTCGTGGCTGTGGAGAGACCTGAAAAGTGTACTTTGTGACGTGAAGTAATATATCACTTGGGCAACGATCAAGTTAGATTGAGACAGAGTAGTCTATACTACCATTTATATATTATTCTCAATAAACTGGATACAATTTCTCAAAAACTTGGTATATGGGCCTCTAATGAATAAACGTATTACAATTCAGATTAGAGATAAAAGGAAAAAATGACCTAAATACGGAACAAGATTAATTACATAAATTGTATTGGAAAATTCTATAAGCTTAATTGTAGAAATGTATATTTCTTTGTGTTATTATGTCACAATTTTTGTGGACATCATAACCTTACAATGGGATTTTCACAATTTTTCCAATATCACGGAGCCTAAGCTACAGTTAACAATAAATATTTATTTCGTAGTTTGAGTCATAGGCCATCCTGTGATGAAAGATGTACGAGTATTAGAAATCTAGTAATCTCTAGATTTACGCTCTCAGTTTATTGTCAAAAAGATGTACGAGTATTAGAAATCTAGAAATCTCTAGATTTACGCTCTCAGTTTATTGTCATAAAGATGTACGAGTATTAGAAATCTAGAAATCTCTAGATTTACGCTCTCAGTTTATTGTCACAAAGATGTACGAGTATTAGAAATCTAGAAATCTCTAGATTTACGCTCTCAGTTTATTGTCACAAAGATGTACGAGAATTAGAAATCTAGTAATCTCGAGATTTATGCTCTCAGTTTATTGTCACAAAGATGTACGAGAATTAGAAATATAGTAATCTCGAGATTTACGCTCTCAGTTTATTGTCACAAAGATGTACGAGTATTAGAAATCTAGTAATCTCGAGATTTACGCTCTCAGTTTATTGTCACTTGTAAACAAAAATTGAACATAACAGTTCGGTCATCATTGATTCCCGACCGAGCAAGATATTACAATTGACGACAGTTTAATTAATTAGGAACACACACATTGGAACATTTGTGACGTTACGTTAGTGATCAGGATTCCTTATTCGAGTATTGTAAACGGAGCTCTTTTACAAGGACTATGATATATAGTTATGTCTGTGGTTTGTCATAGGTCTCTATAGAGTTGGAACAGTTGTGACGTTATGTTAATGATCAGGATTCCTTATTCGAGTGTTGTAAACGGAGCTCTTTTACAAGGACTACGATATATGTCTGTGGTTTGTTATAGTCTCTATAGAGTTGGAACAGTTGTGACGTTATGTTAGTGATCAGGATTCCTTATTCGAGTGTTGTAAACGGAGCTCTTTTACAAGGACTACGATATAATATGTCTATGGTTTGTCATAGGTATATAGAGTCGGAATGGGTTTGGTGTTATTGTTTTGGTGTTCCTCTCAAAATAGATTCACCGAAGAACAGATCAATATCATTAACAAACTTCAAAATATTAGTTACTTTTGTGTACTTAATCTTTGAAAATAATGAAAAAAAAAAAAAAAAACATCATAGAATTACAAGAATCAACAGTTTTACGAGATGTTGTATTAAAATCTGCATATATATCACAAGATCGCAGGGGCACTGCGCAATAAACTTCTCTTTTCATAATGCTGTATTGATTATGTTGAATGGGTTAGCATTAGCAGTTTATGAGAAAGAGTCCGAATTCTCACAAGTTTTCAATCGGAAAATTCCTCATAAATTGGATACGAACGGAGAAATATTAAGATTCATATTTTCCCTCAGAACCTATAGCCTATTTTTTGAGGAGGGTGTGCGTCCCTTCCCACGGATTTTTAGATAACTCTCTTTGAACTCTGCATTTGATTCACAACTTTCACCTATAATATGTAATTATATATAGATTCTCGTATATATATGCCCTAAACAAGTAATTTGCAATTATCTTCGAAGAATCTTTTTTATTCTATCTCTCATACAGTTATGTGGGTACACTGTTGTATTCATAATAAACAAACACGTCATTGAAATATTAGCATTATTATGAATGTGAACACAAGATACAATCTGTCCATACCTGTGGGTTTAGAGAGTACTCATAGGAACCAATTTTAAATATCTAAAGTCGCAATAAATATGCAATAATAAAGAAAGATTGAGATTATTTTTTAAATAGATTCTATTATATAAATATATTTATCAACAATTAAAAAATATTTTTTGTTGTTTTTTTAAAAAAAATATTTTAAAGTTTTTAATAATATTATTTAAATAGATTCTAAGTTCAGAATATAGTCGTAATTTTAAGTATTTATAGTCAGATACTTTACATTCCTTGTTTTTTCCATTATCCGTAAAGGGCTTTTGAATCATTTCAGAATAGTTTAAAAAATAAAATTTCTTTTCTTCTTTCTATCGATACATTACAATTTGCAATCGAAACCAATACATTATGTAGTGCTTGTCGCAAATTTGATGCTCCAGGGAGGACCTGAACAAATAAAGGATGGATTTCTTCAATTCCTAAATGACTTACTATCACCATCGAGGAAAAATAAAGGATATATACTTGAGATGATAATTGTGGTTGTCATTTTCAAAAATTGAGTCCACTTGATGGTATTTTTTGGTAAAGCCCAATGGCCTTTTCCCAGCAGCTCTATGAACCTCATGAACTAATGATCCCTACAATTTTCTACGAAACCATTTTTTTACTCTGGTAATGCTGTTACTGCTCGCTATTCACATAAACATAACTACTCAATCATTCTCACGAGGCTGAGTGCACACCGAAATCACAAGCACTATGTCGAAAACTTCCCGACCCCGCCGCGAATTAAACCTAAGTTCCCCAAGTGGAAGAAGGCTAGTGTAGACCAGGAGGACTGCATTAATCATTACGAGGGCAGTTCCATAAGTTCGTTCACTGTGTCTTATTTTCAACATAATATCCCCAAGTGGAAGGCTAGTATAGACCAGGAGGACTGCATCAATCATTACGAGGGCAGTTTCTAAGTTCGAGACCTAATCTATGTACCTAGTGTAGATGAAAAAGAAAAACCCACTGTGTCTTATTTTCAACATAATATCCCTTGACTTCGATACAGTATTTATATCTTTTAGGTAACATCTCTATGCCAGTCAAAAAGTACTTAGCATCATTACTGTCATAATATTCTAAAACAGCAGACTTGAAGTATTTATCACTCTTAATTTTTATCCACGGAACTCAGTTTTGAAAACAGATAATATTCTTTCTGGGGCCAGATCTTGACTGCAGGGGGATAGGATATCACAGTAAAGCCAAAATCACGCACAACAACCTTAGCAATCATGGCGTTGTGGACAGATACTCGAAAACTATCTATATAATCAAAATATTTGGATAATTTGAACTCGTATTATCATTAGGCAGTATGAGACATGCAAAAGCATTGTTACAACTACAATACAATAACCCGGGCCACGAACTTTTGGAACCTCCCTCGTATGTTTTCTCATTTAATATTTTTGCAGTAATTAACATTGTACTTGAAATCCATTTAAATCATTAGCCTTCAAGAATAGTTGTTAGATGACAGCTGTTAAAAACTGTAGCAGCATATACAAATTCAATTAGAGCTGCAGTCTCATTAATCTGAAATGATGGGCTATTTCTAATGATGATTGGAAACATTCATTAAATTTTAGGAAAGTTGTTTTTTAATTTCAGTTTTCCCCGAATCGGTTTTTCTTAACTAATATTTTATA
Organism: Pachypsylla venusta; assembly: GCA_012654025.1. NCBI lineage: Eukaryota > Metazoa > Arthropoda > Insecta > Hemiptera > Aphalaridae > Pachypsylla > Pachypsylla venusta. The sequence goes on from CM022885.1 coordinate 20,968,029, forward strand.
TGTTTCAAAATGTCAAATAATTAAATAAAATTCCTGAGAAATAAAGTTAAACATAAAAAAATAATAATTAAAATTTGTCTCGAAATATTTTGACATTGGAGAGAAACTTACAGTTATGAGTTTATGGCACACTTTCACTAGCCCCTGACTTTACGGAACTGCTTATCACTTGTGATACACATATCTAATAATGCTCGATTCATTTCTCATGTTCATAAGACACAAAGACACATCGGAGGTCTAAGTTCTTGCCATCAATGTATAATTTATTTATTTATTTATTACATCGACGGGCGGACCCTTTACTATCTATAAAAATTACAATTTTTTTATATTAATTCCCTAACTAACTTAAAAATATATTTTTTCTTAACTATTAATAATAATAATAAAAAATTATACCTCAGTAATAATTTTCTTTTATATAAAAAATAGGATCAGGATAGGAAAGAAAGGAACAGGTTCTTGATCTCGTTCTCAGAGGTCGAAAAAAGATCCAAACTGTCCGACATTTGGTTCGCGGTCCTCTGAAAGCGAATCATTGGGGAGTTTTGGAGGAATGTAGCTCTCACAAAGGGTGGACGAAAGGGAAGGGTGTTACGAGTAGGGTATGCCGGAACATTGATGTTGACAGCCTCCAACAACCGAGGGGAGTCCAACTTAGAATGTAAGATTTTAAAAAGAACTATAATGTCATACATCCTCCTGCGTAGGGGAAGACGGGGTAGGTCTGGACACGGGGCAGGTCTGGACAGTGGCAGTTTTACATGAACCGACAGGTTTATGCTAACAACGAACATACCAAAATATTTCCAATTTTTTGGAAGGAATTCTCTCCTACTCATTAGTCACGCAAATGCAAGAAGAAAGAATAGAGGCGTGGAAGTTTGTTTTCTGATAACGTAAGTAAATTTTTGAAAAGTTTTTTTTTTTTTTTTTTAATTTTTGTGTTACTCTGATTTTATTTTTAATTAGTCTATTATAAAATTTAAATTTTTTAACAGTATTGTGAGTGGTGTCCTGCTAAATTAATTAATTATATTTAATTTAATTTTTTTGTCAAAAACATAGTTGGGGCACGTTCGGACGAAATTCACTGGGGCTGATTCGGACACTGTCCATACCAGCCCCAAGTGTCCCAACCAACCCCAGATACGTTTTTTCTTCATGTTTTATTTCTTTCTTATTGATTATTTAGTTAGCCTAGTTGGCTTAAGACATTGGTCCTGCCCTTTAAACAAAAGGGCGCGGGTTCGATTACCTCCCGGGGAGACCTTTATCCTATACAGGTAAAATTCGTACCCGGAACTGCTGGCAAACTACTATCTTATCTTTCTTCTCCCTTATTCTACCTCTTAGCTAATACTTATGTTCCTTGTCTTTTGTTACAGAATGGTTCGAACGCGTCCACCTTCTAAGCAAGGGAACTTCAACCCTGATGACATGCGAGCAGCTACTGAGTCAGTAAAGAGTGGTACCAGTTTCAGGAGAGCCGCTGATGCCAACAACGTGAAGAAATCTACGCTTGAGAACTATTATAAGAAACACGTAAATAATCCTGAGCAAGAGATCATATGCAAACCACATTACAATACCAGACAGGTATTCACTATGGAAATGGAGATTGAATTGAGGGACTACCTCATCAGAAGTGCGGAAATGTTTTATGGTTTGACCAGAGAAGAATGTCGTACATTAGCGTATGAAATGGCGAAAACAAATAACTTGACGTACCCTCGCTCTTGGGACGATAACAAGAAAGCAGGCGAGGATTGGTTGTACCACTTTATGCAACGTCACCCCCGATTGTCCCTAAGAACAGCAGAAGGCTGCAGCCTTGCCAGAGCTTCTTCCTTCAACATGCATAATGTTACATCATTTTATGACAACTTGGACAACTTGTACAATCGGTATCCCCAGTTTGCTGATGGAACACGAGTGTTTAACCTTGACGAAACGGGTATGCTGACCGTAACGAAGACCCCAAAGATAATTGCCGAGAAGGGGGTTAGACAATGTGCCAAAGCAGCTTCTGGGGAAAAAGGGACTTTAGTAACAGTTTGTTGCATTGTCAGTGCTTCAGGAAACACGGTTCCTCCAGTCATGGTGTTTCCCCGAGTCAATTTCAAAGCTCATATGCTCCATTATGCTCCTCCGGGAACCCTAGGTCTCGCTCAAAAGAGCGGTTGGATGTGTTCAGATTTATTTGTCGAAGTAATGAAGCACTTTATCAGGCATACTATGTCATCCAGAGATTCGCCTACTTTATTAATATTCGACAACCATGAAAGCCATTTGTCAATCAATGCTATTAACTTGGCCAAAGAGAACGGAGTTCACATCCTGACGTTACCACCGCACACAACAAACAAGTTACAACCCCTGGACGTCGCGTTATACAAACCTTTGGAGACTTACTACGAGGCATCTGTCGCTTTATGGATGAGCCATAACCCCGGTAAACCATTTACAATATACAACACTGCGGCTTCCGTGGGAATTGCTTATGCTCGGGCAATGACCCCAACAAATATTATGTCATCATTCAGAAAAACGGGGATCTATCCCTCTGATAGGCATGTATTTACGGAAGCTGACTTTCGCCCCTCACTTGTCAGTGAACGACCTTTACCTGGACCATCCTCAGCTCCAGACCAGCCTGGACCATCCTCAGCTCCAGACCGGCCTGGACCCTCGTCAGCTCCAGACCAGCCTGGTCCCTCGTCAGCTCCAAACCAGCCTGGACCCTCGTCAGCTTCAAACCAGCCTGTACCTTCGTCAGCTCCAAACCAGCCTGGACCATCCTCAGCTCCAGACCAGCCTGGACCCTCGTCAGCTCCAAACCAGCCTGGACCATCCTCAGCTCCAAACCAGCCTGGACCCTCGTCAGCTCCAAACCAGCCTGGACCTTCGTCAGCTCCAAACCAGCCTGGACCATCCTCAGCTCCAGACCAGCCTGGACCCTCGTCAGCTCCAAAACAGCCTGGACTCTCAAGATACAAAAGCCCAGAGGATATCAGACCATTTCCAAGTGTACAGCCAAATGAGAATAATCAACAAAAAAAAAAAGAGCCAAAGGAAGAACATTCATTTCCACAGATACGCCAGAACTTGAGGCATTAAAAAAGAGAAAAACTGTTGAAAAGACTAAGTTGAAAAAGATCAAGAAAGTCATATGGAAGCCAAAGAAAACAAGAAAAGCACGAAATGTAAGTACAAGCAGTGAGGAAATTCCGTCAAATTTATGTATGTTTCAAAAAGAAATGAATGATTTGTCTGATTTGTGTGAAACTGGTAATAAAGATTGTTGTTTGATTTGCGATGAACCTGGAAGAGACCAGGATCTTTGGTATCGCTGTGTCAAGTGTGGTAGGTGGTCCCATGCTTTGTGCAGTGGATGGGACACGGCCGATGATTATACCTGTGATTTTTGCATAACGAAAATTGGAAGAGAAGAAAAAGGCCAGACGGCATGAGTAAAAAAAATATATAAACAATAAAAACCTTCCTATTCAACTGTAAGTAGGTAAATTACTTGTTTTGAAATGTACTTCCTTAGTTTTTTTTATATTTTTTTAATTAAATTTTAATAAACATACAAGAAAAATTGCATATGGTAACAAAAATATATCAATTTATTTGTTTATTTTGTTAGGGACAAAAATAAAAAAATCGCCAAATTTTTTTGTCCGAACATACCCCGTCTTCCCCAACTACGGCTATGAAGAGAGGCACTGCTTTTGAAAAGGAAATTTTAGCAACTGTTGAACATTATTACGACATTCAAACGGAAGAAGTTGGCCTTGTCATTAAGCCAGAACATCCAATTTTCGGTGCTTTCCCTGATGCCATATGAAGCAATCATGTCAAAGCGCCGTCAACGGAAAAGACTTTTAAAACTTATTTTACTCAAGACCAAGGCAGTCCAGCGCCCCAGAACAATGCACAATTGCATTACTTGGGAAGAAAAATGGGATATTTGCGGTTGCAAAGCCTGATACTGAGCAAGGCCCAAGCATTTTGGGATCGAGCTGTTTTCCCGAAATTATTAAATTCAGACTTCGAAAATGTATATGTTACAGTTCAAGTTGATTCTCAGTTTGAGTTGACTATTCCTAGTTCGAGTTGACTCCAACTAAATCGAGCAGTATAAGTTAATCTGAAAAAACATTGACTATTCCTGGATCTATTCAGTAAATGTTGAAAGTGATCCTTCATTTCTTTTTTTTCTGAAATTTGGTGGCGCAGCTGACCTGCGATTTTTTTGTTTTTAAAAACTTTATCTCTATTTATTTTATTTCCATTTATTTTAGTGTATTAATTTAATTATTGCTAGTTTAATTTTTTTTTAAAAAAAAGAAGAACAAAAAAAAGAAGAGGAACCGTTCATTTCGAGGATTCGTTAAGGCTGGTTTACACGCTAAGATAAACTGTAGCGATTTATATTAACGATTTCTCGAAGCGTGTTAACAAGACATTGTAGCGATGTACTGGGGTTGGAGTTTGGTCTAGGCGGCTGATGCCGGCAGTCATTAATTTCTGCAAATCGTAACGATATGTTTGAACGTATAAACGGTGACAGGAATTTCTTGCTACGATTTCAATCAGTTTGACATTGCATCTCGTTATTTTGTCTTGTTCTTTGTCCTTTTCTGTCATTTCGTTCGTTCGGATGAATATTTTTTTAATTAGTCATGGCAGATATTCGGTCAATCAACCTCCTCGAGAGTTTTTAAGTGAGTTTATCGATCTATATTGAAGTTTTCCGTGTTTGTGGTACGTTAAAAGTAGGGAGAACTCTGACTTGAACAAAAAAGATCTGGCGTATTTGAACTTGTCCAAAAATACAGGGAGTTTGATTCGTCGGCCGATACCGTTGTAACATTTTCTTAAAATAAATACAACTATATTTATCTATCTATCTAACTACTTTGTAGTAATTCGACCTTCTTGATTTTTTGACCGACCAAGACCCCGCAAGTCCTGGTAGGAGTACATTGGATGATGAGGACAAAAAAACTCTACAAGATGTACGTTAATTTTCATTTATGGCAATAGTTGTTAATTATAACAAGTATTATTGAATTAAAAATTACAAACACTTATTGCCTAAAGTCCGTGGATCCCATTGGACCTTCTAGTTTACATAATATACGCTTTTCTTAATAACTGGAAATTTTAAACGTTCAATGCAAATTGAGGAGCAGTTCGGAAAAAGCTTTTTCCGTTCTCTCCATTTTTAGCTTCCTTATACTCTTGAGAATGTGCGTACACATTTTCATGTTGCTATCTTCATCCTAGTGGTCAGGACAGCCATTTTAGTAGTCATATCAGCTGGCTGTTGAACAATAAAATTGAAACAATTTCATCATTTTGTAGGTAACCTCATCGTTTTTTTGTTCAACAGGTGTGATATTTGTATTTTAATGTTATTAATTATTTTAATAATCCAATTAAAATGTCTTCAGAGTCAGAGCTGAGTGATTTCGTTGTTTTTGAATCTTCAGAATCTAGTGATAGTGATGATATCTTACCAAGATCAAGGCATAGTGGTCTTGCCTACAGGAAGAAGGATGGAACTCAAGTAAAAAATAAAGGCTTCAAAGAAGTAGACAAATGCTGCCCAAAGGATTGTTACACAAAAGTAAGCAACCAAAGAGAAGGATTCAATCTATGACTGTGGATCAAAACTAGAACAGGACACTTACTTGTCAGGTTGTATGACAACTCGGGCCTTTAACAGGTTAACGCCCGTGAGAGACCGAATCTCTTGTTGTGACATCGAATCTGCCCGTAAGAGACTCATTTGTCTCTCATGACATTGCTACTTTGAGCTGAAGGAGAGACTATGTGTTGATAAGATGTTATTAGTATGGGAAAAAAGCAAAAATTCTCCTCTTCATTTACCATTTTTTTGGGTTTTGGATACGATGATGTGGGACAAAGTTAGTCAAACAAAAATTTCATTACTTTTTCCCTATTTGTAGGTAAAAAATTTTCTTTTTTCCCACCCTTTTTTTTCTTTAATGTTTTGATTTTCAATTCATTACTAGTCACTAGTGTTATTTATTATCTATCCAAAATGACTTCGAAACAAATCGAAGATTGGCTAGAAGAAACAAGTGAAAGTGATTCATCAGCATGTTCTAGTGTATCTGAGACCGACAGTGATGACTTTTTTGTGCCTGTTCCTCAAAGACATAGAGTGCAAGAACATGATCAAGTACAAAGTAGTGTGGAGAGAGAAACTGTATCTCCAAGTGGTGAGACACAGAGAAATGAAGATGATGTGCCCCAGACAGATAGCAATGAAGAGACAAATATTGAGTGGAAACCAGTAGATTCAAGGAAAATAAAACATTTGGAATACAACCCCAATGGTGATCCTGTAGGTGTCAACCCAGATATAGTCGAGACTCTAGCTGAAGGTAGGGCTATTGACTTTTTTCAGTTGT
>CM022885.1:20974583-20989465 GCA_012654025.1 Pachypsylla venusta
AGAAATTTCTCGTCTCGCGTCCATCATTAGCATTGAACATTTGACATCTAAAATTTCAGGCTATTACAATAGTTTCCTTTTTATAGGAAGGAAAGTAAAAAAATGTAGACCTCAGTCAGATTTTTCCATTTTTCTAGACCGTCAAATTTTTGTATTTTCCCTATTTTTCGAGGCAGTCAATTTTTTCCTAAGGTTGATAAATATAGCGAACATATCGTATGTGAGCACCTTATTTCCTGGATAATATACGATGCAAATTTTATTTTTCATAATGAGGGCTTTATGCGGGTAGGATGTTATCATTTCACACACATGTGGCCCTGATAAAACGGAATACAAAGTTCGATACAATGAGTCAGATAGATAACAATTTAAAACTATGAACATTCTATAATATATGCAGGTATAAGTTTAGTGTACCTTTATAGATTTATCAAAATAACAAAATTTATTTTGGGGAAATTCAATGTCAACCCAAATCATTGTGCAATCCGGAAATACCAAATTGTTATCAAACAAATTTAAAATAAAATCAATGTCAAATTAGTTTAAAATGGCCACTCTGAGATCCCGGTAGTGTCCAAAATATTTCAATTGATTCTATGAATCTAAAAAATTGATTCTATGAATCAAAAAGCGGAAACCAGAGTAAAAAATTAGGGAAAACGTTTTTACAAACATGCTTCGCTATTTTTTGTCTTTTTGACAGCCTCCCTGGTCTAGTGGGTAGCAATGGCTTTACGCGAAAGAACCCGGGTTCGAATCCAGGCGAAACTGAGGGTATCAACTCACATCTCTAGTAGCAGCTAATAGGGATGTGAGTGGCGGCATTGTAAGAACAATTCCGTGATGACTTAGTGTAGTGGTGCTTGTAATACTGTGTATGGTAATAGGTATCTACAAAGGTAAGTTGTGACAAAGCTATATTATGCGTTAACACAAATAATAACACATTAATATTACATTATAAACACATGTAGTTCTCATCCTGAAATAATCTACGTGTCTTCTGTTATGAATAAATAGTGATGCGAATCTAAAAAATGAATAAAAATAAATCAATTTTTTTTATATCGGTTTTTATTTTGAAATAAAAATGTATTTCACAATAAAATTAAATAATTGTCGAAACAATAAAGAAGATTTAATAATAAGCAAAGTATCTTATCTAAAATTCAAAGCCACTCTCAACATTAAGAATTATTCCTGCTACTCGTTCGACAAACATCTGAACCTGGGGACCTTTCAATCAATAGCGCCATGGTACGTAGATAGTTTTTGTAGATCTTTTTTTTTATAGCGGCTAAGATCATATTTTATATTTAATACAGCATGTATAGCAATAATGCGGACCAAAATCATTTGGATATTTTTGTTATTGTCGGAAATCTTCGCAGACGAGCGCACCCAATAACTCACGAAAGCCTCATAACATTCCCATAGATGCTATAAGATGCAATGAAGACAAACACACATACTCTTAGTATTAGTTACATACGTATATACATTTTTATAGACAGATGGGCGTAAAGACATTTTTTAAAAAATTTGGTTTTATCATTAGCTTAGAACAATAGAGGATTAGAATATTACTTTACCCTTTAATAAAAAAAAATATTTCTTTCTTTTGATACCGAAATACGTATAATACAAACGAATGTTGGAAATCTGTGAACAATCTAAAAAGTTGGGTCTTTGAATATTTGGGCCAATTCGATTTATTTGATATTCTTTTTAATAAAATTCTTGTGTTCGAATGAACCATTTCCAAAAAGTCGCCTTAATATTCATTTGCTTTGTGCGTGAACATTTTTACTCAAGTAAGATGGTTTTTAAGACACTGGTTTGCTTTAATTTTTAGATGGCTTTGAACCTTAGTATGTTGAGAATACTTTAACAAACTTGAACTGACCTCATAGAATCAACAGAGTAAAATATTGTACAGTACAATAAATGAATGTCTTTTCATTGAAAATAAAATATTTACAAACACCTGTGTACAATATTCTTCATATTATAGGACGGTATTTTGACAAACAAAGAGTTCTAATTCACAAAGGACAAGTTTTCTTACGAATAGAAACCCGTTCAAGAAGCCACAGTTCCCGTTCTGCTGAGCTGTTTCTCAAAAAACCGTCAAATAAATAATTATTTTAACAATTGATTATAATAAAATTTCATAAAATATTTCAAAATCTAATAAAAAAATCTAAATTAAAAATTAAAAAAAAAAAANAAAAAAAAAAAAAAAAAAAAAAAAAAAAAAAAAAAAAAAAAAAATCAAACAGTCAGAATACTGAATAGATTAAAAAAATATTTTAGAATAAAATTTTCAATAATAAACGTCATGCATTCTTTCTAAAAAAAATATTTGCTGGATACATAGGTATGTTGTTTTTGACCATTTGTTGTTTTTCGCTTGAAAATTAATGGTTGTGTCTATTGGTAATCAATGAGTGTTATTACTGTTACTGTTATTGTTCAATGTCTTATTCGAATTTGTGAGCAAATAGGAAAACGAATGAAATTATTCCGACTGTTTATATTTTTGTTACAAAAAGTTATGAAAATTCAGAAAAACATTTTATCATAACTATTATCAAATCACAGTAAACAGGGTGCATACGGTTTATCAGAAAAGTACGTTCTGTGAAACCCCGCATCTGAGTGAACGACAGTGCACCAGCCCAAATTCCAGAAAGCACCAGTGTATCTTTACACGAAGCAAGGGATGGGATAGGTAACTTAAATGACCCATCCCTTGTAGAACCGGTTTGAACATACATTTCGTAGTATAGTACAATACTACGGGATAAACTTCTAAAGTTTATATTAACCTGGGCAGGAGATAAATAATTTCAAATTTTGCACTTTTGGATACTAACTGATCATCAAAAGTTGTAGGTACTTCCCGTATATCTAGAGCGCCGAAATTTTGGAGCATGACATTCAAGAAAATGGAAAAAAGTTTGAACTCTTTAACGCTCTATAATTTCCAGTACACTTTCAGGGGCGAACACGAGAGGGTCAACTGAAAGAAAATAGGCCAAAACTTTTGATGGTTGACCCAATTTGAATTTCTTTATTGCCTTGAAAAAACCGATGTTATTATGAACAAAAAAGGTCAGAATATTTTTTTTCTCAAACCAACGCAAGTGAAAATGAAATGAAAATTTTGGATGAGAAACCAATTAAGTTTTCAATAACTGATGCAAAATTGAATAAAATTGAATCCAGAGTTACCATATCGAACATTTGCTGTAAAAAAAAACTCATGTAATTAGGTACCTTTGAAGTTTTTTTTTTTTTTTAAAAAACGAAAATTTTTGAGTAATTAGTTTTATCAACCACACTTTTTTTTACAGAAAGCGAAATAAAACCCAACAACTGGTCAGGGAAAACAAATGAAACGCAAATTAGCATTCACGTTGCATCAGCTTCAGATTGAAAACGTAATTGGTTTTTCACCCAAAATCTTCCATTTCAAATTTAAAGCACTTGTATTTGTTTGAGAAAAAATATAGGATTCTAGACAATAAAGAAATTCAAACTTTTGTCAACCATCAAAAAATGATGGCCTATTTTCTTTCAGTTGACCCTCCCGTGTTCGCCCCTGAAAGTGTACTGGACATGATTTCCATATCACAAGAACGCCGATGTATTGGGAATACATTTTTTCCCCGTTCCAATAGCTCCAACAGGTAAGACGTAATTAAAAAACGATTTATTTTATGAAGAGCGTGGTTTTCCATTAGGGAGAATTCTCGCAACTTTTGTAATAAAATTAACCCTCCTCTTAAATGGTCCATATAATGTGGTTAACGTATTTATATATAATTTTGAAACACCCTTTATATTAAGATTTGGTGTGATATCTCAGTTGGACATTTGGAAATGCTTGACGAAAAAAAATCTTGTTAACGGTAATATGTTGTGTAAGGATAATATGTAGCGTGAGGTACTGACAAAGTGTAAAGTTGGTATTACTTTGGGAGAATAGAGACAGAAGAAAAAGCAATAATGAGTTTAAGAGTGGGATAAACAGCAGCAAGAATAAACTTGCCCCCAATAAAATATATCAATACTTTCATGGGCGAAATTTTTTGGAACAGTGGTTTGAACTTGGCCTGAAAAAAGTGATATTTTTTTATGAGATAGGTATATAAGAGAATCTTTTATTACTCCTTTTAAGAATCATGGGACGCAGGTATATAAGAGAATCTTTTATTACTCCTATTAGAATCATGGGACGCAGGTATAAAAGAGAATCTTTTATTACTCCTATTAGAATCATGGGACGCAGGGATATAAGAGAATCTTTTATTACTCCTATTAGAATCAGGAGACGCAGGTATATAAGAGAATCTTTTATTACTCCTAATATTAGAATCATGGGACGTATTTTATGTTTGTTTGCTATACGTGAATTTGATAAGTAACCTTGAACTCGATTTGATCCTTTTTTTTCATTTATAGAATTTTAAAAATCACATAATTCATGGAACCTAAGAATGATAGCTGATCAGGATAAAAATATTCTTAATTAGAGATCCAGGCACAAAATTCAATAAAAAAAACATATTTTTTTATTGAAAATTAATATTATTAATAATGCCCTTGTTTGGATATGGACTGTTTTAAAGATAATTCCAAGAAACTGTGTACTACCAAAATGCTGGTTAAGTTTATCTAGAAAATGATTATTGTAACGATAACAAATTACCAATTTAGTATTTATGAATGATGTTCCAAATTAACTAGTAGTTCTGTTAACTGTAGATCTCACACGCTTTAAATGGTCATTACTAGGCTAAGGTTAAGCCAAAAGAAAAATTAGCCAATGAACCTCTTAAATGTATATGTATACCAAGTTCTATCAGATTCGGACCAACCGCTCGAGAGTTATCGTGGTGTAATGAAGACAATCAAAAGAAAAAGTTCATTTCGTTGGGTCAACTAATATTTCGAGTTCTCACACATTTTTCCCATAAATTTCGTTACCATATGCAGATATGTAAATAAAAATACTATTCTATTAACGCATTATAAACAAATTCATAAAATTTAAAGCTGCTTATCAAAATGTGTATTATTTCAACATACATTAATTTTATTCTACCGCAGGTTGTTGAGGGTGAAACATTTCTAAACCTTTATGGGTTTGCAAAACATACTGCAAATTGTTCATTTTCTTTGAATCTGTATTCTGTTGCAAAAGGATCGAATTTGTGGAAACAAATTATTCAAATAAATTAAATCATAATTTGGAACATCTTTTATAAAATATTTAAAGTAACGTAATCGTCACAAAGAGATATCAATTGTTACTAATTACTAGAAATATTTTATATCTGACTGAACTAAAAAAAATTTTGAAGTCACAAATCTGTAATTACAAAATTTATTTAAAAAAAAACAACTAAAAATTGCTTCTCGTAAAAAAACAAACAATTTATATAAATCACACGAATCTACAAAAATTTACAAAAAATAATTCCATTTTATCCATACTCCTATAAACCATCATTCAAATAAAGGTTCTTTCAAAGGTAGAGGATAAATTTCAAGTGGGCAGTAGTTTGCCTGTTGAGAGAGAACAAGCGTGGGGTGTGGCTAGTTTTGTTCAAAGGAGAGTAAGTTTTATATGTAGTTCATTTCAAAAAGCTCTCGCAACTCTCATAGCACCATATTTCTACGCTTTGATATGATATAATAATTGAAGAGTTTTATTTTAACAAATTTATCAAGGTTTTGTTTGAAGCATTTTTTTTTATCCTAAAACTTTTTCAGAATAGGTATTAAATAAAAGCACTTTCAATATCTATTCCGAAAATTTCTTACGACGAAAAATATTTAAAAAAATCTTTCAAACAAAACCCTAATTGAAGAGTCTTATACTCAAACTCAGTTTGATGTTAGAAGAATATTTAAGAAACCGCATGGAAGAAAAGCCCCCACTTTTTGATAGAGCAGTGCATTCCATATAACTAGATTTATGCAGGATAAGAAGATCTTTATCTTATACAGAGCGCTTGAATTTCAGAAAATGTAAAAAGAGTAAGAGCAGATACTCTTCAGAACACTCAGCGATCTGTTTCTACTGACCCTGGTACTATCGGAGACTAACGTTTTCGTGAAATTTGGAACAAGATCGTATATTTCACCAAAATATTTATTGATTGATACAACAGAGAATGTCTAAGAAAAATCGATTGAAAATCACATCTGATCTATTTTTCAAACCACTTTGAAAAGAACATCTCAGTTGTTTTGTCAATATAAACAAAATATGATCTTTCCCAGTGCTAAGGTCTCTGTGACTTGAAACACCCTGCGCCCATAAAGGATCCTGTACATTATTTTAAAATAAATACTTAAGGGGGGGGGGGGTTCTGAGTCAAATCAACAAAGTAAATGTTTACATCTATTCGCTGGAACTACAGAAAATTTTATCTAGGTACTCAAATACACCTTTAGCATACACTGGAATAGTTTACTATAGCCTAATTAAAAACATCATAATCTCAATTAAAAAAAAAAAAAAAAATGGAATTTAGAATTTTAAAGGGAAATTTCAGTTAAATCTGAAAATATCTTGTCAATTATAACTGTGCAAACAAGTACAATTGAGACTACCAATTCGTTCGAAAAATATCGAACTACCTATCATAATATTAAGTAAATTGCTTTACAAAATGAAATAAGTGCTTCCATCTAGCGTAATCCTAGTAAATACGATAATCAAAAGAGACCAGTGAAGACTTGAAGAAGAGAAAATATTATGTACTTAATAATACGGGGTCCACGAGAAAAAAGAGCTTTTTTGAAATAGCTTTTAAATCGGAACAGAAGGTCAAAGTGGTTTTTATACTTTATTGATTCAGAAAAGTACACACAAAGCTAGTCTTTTTTGCGCCGTGGATCGCCTAGGGAATATGACTGTTTTGTATCTCGAATAATTAGTTCAAAACTGAAAATACATACGACAAAAATGATCTTAGAAATCACTTTCTAAAGCTCAAGTAAAGCTGAAATCAGTACATTGAGAAATTTGAAACCTCTATTTCGAGTAACATTTTTTTTTCGTAAATTTCAAACTGTAAAAGAATAAAGAAATGGACCGGGTTATGATTGGAAAACGTAATTTGTCAGGAATAATATTCAAAACCTATACATGAATTATGCTTGCAGATATGAAAGACTTATTCTACTCCCACATTTTGGTATCATAAATTTAAATTTATCTACAACAGTTCCCGGGTATTTCCCATTTTAAAAGTGTAACCTTACTAATTGGCCTATGCTCACAGTTTATCTGAATTTAGATTTGAATTTTTTAACCCCAGGATTGCCAAGCTCTATTCAATTACGTGCATTGCCAAGGGGATTGTAATGGGCAAAAAAATTTCGATGTCGAGTTTTTAATGCCAAAACACGTTTAGGGGTCCCCAGAGCCCAAATCTGGAGTTTCAGCCATTGGCCCCTGTGTGTATCTGTCTGTCTCAAGATCGGCAAGTGCTAGAGACTTGAAATTTGGTATGCATGTCAGTTGTATGCCATGAACAGCAAAATAAGCTTTTGTTGAAAATTGAATATTGCGTTGGCGGTTTTATGCTGTTTTTTAGGAGGTTTCGCATATCCTGCTTAAAATGGTAATAGCTAGAATTTTAAACTTGGTGCCTATTCATATGAATTTTATACAAGAAATTGAAGAATACAACTTAGGTTGAAGTGTAATATATTGTTGTCCGCTAATTAATTTTGGTCTTGGGGCCCCGGTAAGGCCCCAAAAATGAAATAACATAAAATTTGTCTGATTTTGATACATTTTGGAATGCACAGTCACCGAAGTATTTATTATATTTTATAGTTTTTGCAGAATTTTTGCTTTTGGGGCCCCACCAGGAGGCCATAAATGGAAAAACATAAAATTTGTTTGATTTTGATAAAATTTGGTATGCACAGTCACCCAAGTATTATATTTGACGATTTTTGGTATTGTAGAAATAATGGGTTTGGGGCCCCCGGTAGGTGCTCAAAAATGAAAAAAAAAAAAAAAAAAAAAANTGATAAAATTTGGTATGCACAGTCACCCAAGTATTATATTTGACGATTGTTAGTATTTTGTAAGAATAATGGTTTTGGGGCCCCTGGTAGGGGCTCAAAAATGAAAAAAACAGAAAAGTTGTCTGATTTTGATAAAATTTGGTATACACAGTCACCCAAGTATATAATTGACAATTTTTGGTATTTTGTAGAAACTTTGGCTCCAGCCTACTCAGCCACTGGCTTGTATAATTCTAAAAATAAAAAAAACATTAGTTGGGACACATGGGATTATTTTAAAAAAAAATACTATCACTAAAGAGCCACGTCAGCAGCCGTCGGCTGTGAAATCTTTTTAAAATAATACCATCACTAAAGAGCAAAGTCCACAGCCGAAGGCTGCCAAATCTTTTTAAAATAATACTATCACTAAAGGGCCAAAACTTTTTAAACTAATTCTATCACTAAAGAGCAATATCCACAGCCCGATGCTTCCAAATCTTTTTGTAATAATACCATCACTAAAGAGCAAAGTCCACAGCTGTAGGCGGCCAAAACTTTTTAAACTAATACCATCACTAAAGAGCAAAGTTCACAGCCGAAGGCTGCTAAATCTTTTTAAAATAATACTATCGCTAAAGAGCCAAAACTTTTTAAACTAATACTATCACTAAAGAGCAAAGTCCACACAGCCGAAGGCTGCAAAATTTCAAAATAATACTGGCACCTGTCACTAAAGAGCAATGTCCATAGCCAAAGGCTGCCAAAACTTTTTGAACTAATACCATCACTAAAGAACAAAGTCCACTGCCGAAGGCAGCAAAATCTTTTTAAAATAAAGGTCAACGGCAGCAGAAAAAAATCTTTATATATAAAAGGTAATGTCCTGTGACTGATCAAAGTAGAGCCGAAACTATTAATACTGCAGACTTGAAATTTGGCAGGAACCTTCGTTGCTCCATGTAAGTGTGCACTAAGAAAGGTTTTTGCAAAGTTTTAATTTTAAAGGGTAGAAATCGCGAAAAGTAAACAATCCCCATAAAAAATACATTGGAGCGAGATAGATAGCATGATATACAAGTATATACATACATACAACAGCGTAAACGCCTACTTTCACACGGGAACGGCCAATGCCAATCTATAGGTCGTAGCGAAGCACGGGCGAAACAGCTAGTTATAATTATAATATCACGAACAGACTTCAAACTTTAGAAGAACAACATCTACATTCGATGGTAGTCTGATAAAATGATTAAGGAAGAGAAAGTCTTGTACGGTTGTCCGTACCATAAGTTAGGTGTGAAAAGTATTTTCATCTAGTGTAAGTTTGGTCGAAAAATCATAATATCTAGTGTAAGTTACGCCGAAAAGTCATAATATCTAGTGTAAGTTGGATTTATTTTCTAGGGGGGGGGCAGCTGCCCCCCTGCCCCCCCTTGCGTACGCCCATGCCCGCGCCCAAAGCTTGGCTTCAATATCAGCCCTTAGAAGGCTTAGAACATACATAATTTTATATACTATGATGGAAAATATTGTTTGTGACAATTATTAAAAAGGTCTCATTAAAATAAGTATCATAATTTGATTACTACAAGCTTTTTGCTTGTAGTAATCAAATTACCCCCCCCCCCTGGCAATGCTAGGGTTAAGGGCTGAAAGAAAGAAGCATGTAAGTGTTTTTGCACAATACGGATTAGCTCGATAACCGATTAATCTGCCTGAACTAAATCGCTATCCAATTTTTTTACACTTTTTGATCTAAGTTAGATGAAATCAGTAAATGGGAAGTTTGAAACCATCTTGGTATTGCTAATGGTTCTTTTTCGTAAATTTCACCCTGTGAAACTGTGAGAAAAACAGAAATTAATTCTTCTTTTTCGAGAAGACTATAAAATAGCCTGAAATTTACACAACACAAACGAGCGTACCCTTCACAAACTGCTGTTTTATTTTGTAGAAATAATTATTTAGGAACTGGAATCGGAAAGAAAAATTACCTGACCGCAAAATTATATAAAATATTGAACATTTTAAAAAACTGTCTGAGATTACAAAATGATTGCACAGAATTTCAGAATGTTTTTAACATGATAAAATATTTGAGCTGTGAAACATGAATGTTCAAAGAAATGATATTCGAACATGTTGGTCTTGATTATGGTCAGAAGTGGAAGCAAGGGGAGTGGATGGTGTTGAGTCTAAATCGGATGGAACGTTGACTACCACACTGGCTGTGATGTTAGATGAGGTAGTCGAGTTGGGTTTACTAAGTGAAGCTAATGATGTAGAGTTCTTATTTTGCCTTGAATGAATGATTTCTGGTGTAATAGGAGTCCGAGTGTATTGAAGGCCAATGTCCATATCATTATAATTGTCATCATCATGCATGCCAGATTCTGGGGAATCACCGCGTTGTTGCTTCTTAAAAAGAAAAGAAAAAGAAAATATTAGTTCATAATTGAATTTGGCCACCTATTATCTTAAATGAATAAAATTTCTACTGTGAAGTAAAGGAGAATACCCCGGTCGTCCTTGGGAAGCAATTACAAGCGACTGATTCAAATGAATGTAGGTTGATGGAACCTCGTCCACTCTGAGCATTACATTTATCCACTATAAGGACGAGGTTCTATATACCTAATACAATCATTTGGCAGAGATGCTCTTAGTATCATGAGCTTGTAGTCACTTCCATAGAACGATCGCTCTGGGAATTATTCTTCTCTAATCACAATCACTTGGTTGGTGATGGTGTCCAGATCTATGAGATATAAGTTCTAGATAAGTTTGCAAATTTTTATTTATTCCAATACTTTTAATGTGAAGGCTTAGAATTGACAAAGGTTGAAAAAACCATGTCAATTACTACAATCGTAAAAGTTAGACAAGAAAAATAAGACTTCTTTTGTTATTACGTCACCCTCCCATAAACTCAAGTTTTATCCTTTTTTATTATCCTTATTCAAATCGAGAGAGAAAAAGGGGGGAAATGTGAGAAATAAAATGTTTACATCATGAATATTTATACCAAGAACACTTTGGAAATTGCAAAGCGTCACAGTTTCAAATCTGCATATAAACTGAGAGAATAAACAATTTCAAGTGAACTCTGTCCTGCACGTACCACGTTCTTGTAAAAGACACGGTAAAATTTAATAAAACAATGTCTTATTCACAAGTGTGACGGGGAATTGAGGGTGGTCATATCAAAACTAGAAAAATCCAATTTTTGAAAAAAATGAGTTAGATACATGAAAAAAAATCTAATTTTTTTTCCTACCTGTTGATGAAATAATATTTTAACAAAACGCGCTAAATCTGGGTTTAAAATGCATTTGAAAACAGGGGGTTGTTTCAAAACTAGAAAAAAAAATTCCAGAGTCAAATCAAAACTAGAAAAAATCATATCTACCAATAAGAGTAGAGAGATTTTGTCACGTGATCACTTTGTTTATTGTTTGCATTAGCTTCATGAAGTAGGTACCTTTTTCGTTCAGTTTCTAAAGTAAGTTGTCAAGTGATAAAACGTAAGCATAACAAAGTTTTTTTTTTTTTTTTTTTTTTTTTTTTTTTTTTTTTTTTTGATCTTTTGATTTTTTTTTGACGTTTAAGTATTAATTCCAATGGAAACAGCACAACAGGTGACACCTACGAAGTCCAGACGTAGGCTGTCGAATCCGACAAAATGGAAACGAAATTTGGCAAAAGTTGATCGGTAAGTACGTAAATTGTTGTTTTATAAAAGGGTTTATTCAGGGGATTTTGGTTTATTATTTTCAATAATGAACCTTTGGAATCGTCACAAAAAAAAATACTTCCCCCCAAAATTTGATATTTTACGTTTCAAGGTACTCAGAATCCAAAAATCGAATAAAAAAAGTCCGTTCGTACGCCGTGATGAGCACTTTTGCCACACAGCGTTGACCGATTTGTATGAAATTTGGTATATACCTAGGTGACATCTGGGCTCTAATTATGCCCATTTTGGGTGCAATCGACTAAACCCTTGGCGTTTTTTACCGCTTTTTAGCGGGATTCATTAATCCTTTCTTTGGGGGGGGGGGGGGGANTTGTGAGGGGGGGGGTAATATTTTTTTAGCCAGTAAAATAATAAACCCATGTGTCACATTGGCAGAGTTTTTTTGTATCTGTTGATAATTAAAACATTAAAATGAAGAGTTAATAAGAAAAAAGTTGCCAAAGTTATAAAAATTTTAGTGGTCTGGCTGGCTCTGCTCGTATGCCATACGTAGTTAATTCCATTTCATGTTTGTTTATTCTTGTGTTTCAGTTACAAACCTTCTGGTCTTCCTGTGTATCCTGTTTGTGGTCATTATGTTGGTGCTTATGGCTGTCAGAAACTGACTATGAGAAATCTCAAAGACTTTCATGGACAATTTTACAGTTCCCACAGAAAATTGGACCAGGATACATTGATTTTAAAATATACACAGACATCAACAGTTTCTAGACACAGACCACGAAATAACACGGAATCAAGAAGACCATATCATACGAAGTATTTCATTCCTCAGAGTGATGGCACTATTGTTCCTGTGTGTATGAAGACATTCCAAGAAGCTTTGGGAATCAATAAAGGAAGAATTTATAGTGTTGTCAAAAACTTTATGAGGACCCGGGCTGCTCCAGTCGAGAACAGAGGTGGAGACAGAAAGAGTGGAAAATACCAAGCTAAGTCTGATGCAGTCATAGAATTTGTAAAATCTTTCAAATGTGAAAGCTCTCACTATTGCAGGGGGACAACATCAAGACAATACCTTGAATCTTCCCTCAGCATTAACAAAATGTTAAAAATGTACAATGCCCAAGTTCCAAATTATTTGAAGGTAAAACGGTCGTTCTTTCGAACAATTTTCAGTAACAAGTTTAATTTAGTATTCGGCCATCAAGTGACTGATGCTTGTTCGACATGCATCCAACTCAAACTCAAAATTAGGACTGAAACAGACGAGGAAGCCGGAAACACACTCATTGGCAAAAAAAAAATTCATAAATTACGAGCAAGTGCCTTTTTTGGACTGGTTAGGGAAAAACGGGAGGATATGATAACTTTTTGTTTTGATTGTGAAAAAAATCTACCTATCCCTAAAGTACCAGACCAGATCTGTTATTACAGTCGTCAACTTTATATTTACAATTTTACCATAACTGAAGGTTCATCAAAAGAGCCATTAAATACAGATACAGTATTCTCTTACACTTGGTGTGAAGATGAATGTAAGAAAGGTTCCAATGAGATTGCCTCGTGTTTATTTCATCGATTGAAAGCTCACAGATCATATGAAGGAAAATCAGTCGTACGACTTGTAGCAGACGGCTGCGCAGGCCAAAATAAAAATACGGTGATAATTACTGCATGCTCCGTTTGGCTAGCAAAGTATGCACCTCAACATATCAAAGAAGTTCAAATCATGTTCCCCGTGACAGGCCATTCATTCATCCCTCCTGATAGGGTATTTGGCAATATTGAGTTAGACCTAAAGAAAAGAGACACAATTCTAGTTCCCGAGGAATATAGAAAAATCATTGCTGAGCATGGAACTTGTATAACAGTTGGAGAAGAAGTACAAATAGCTGATTTCAAGAAGGAAGCGTCACGATTCATAAAAAGCACAAGTTCATTACATTTCAAAATTACAGAGTGCAAACGGTTTTTTATCATAAGGAGCAAGAAACAAAGTTGCAACGTCCTTGTGAAAGGAGAACCTGTGTACTGAAATGAAATCGCATCATATAAATTAATTACAAAGAGAGGATTGTCCCTAAATGGTTTTAACCCGACAATTATTCCGAAATATTCTCATCACGTCAAGCCAGAGAAGGTGAATGACGTAAAACTTTTACTCCTCAAACATTTTGGAGACAAGTGGAACGAAAATTCTGATTTGAGCTACTTCAAGAGCTTTTTTGAAAGACTGAACAACACAGAAACATATCCAGCAGATGACCAAATAGACGATGCAAATGATTTATGTGAAATCGTGACAGAAATCGACGAATTTGTTGTTTAAGCAATTTGCTGGTCAGTAATAGCAATCTAAAAATTTATATTAATCAATGCCAAAATACGTTTTGGGGTCCTGAGAGCCCAAAACTAGAGTTTCAGACATTGGTCCGTGTGTGTGTATGTTTGTCCCCAGAGCCCAAATCTATATTACACTTCAACCTAAGTTGTATTTTTCAATTTCTTGTATGAAATTGATATGAATTGGCACCAAATTACAAATTCTAGCTCTTCCCATTCTGAATCATGTGCTTTTTTATTTTTAGAAACTATCACCCTCATAACAATAGGTTGGAACAAAAACTAGAAAGATTCAAGTGTGGTTGGAACAAAAGTAGAAAAATCCAGGTGATCATATCAAAACTAGAAATGTCCAAAGTTCAAATTCAAATAACTCCAGAACCATACATTTCCCATTGTTTTGGACAGTCAAATTTAATTTTTACGGCTAGCTGCATATATTAGCCAAATTTCATACATTTTCAAAAAGTCACACTTGGTCAAACAATTTTTCGCGATTTCCCAAGTTTGAGCTTGAGTGGATTTTTCTACTTTTGATATGCCCACCCTCATATTACTACGTATGTCTTTCAATTCCAGCTACAAACTGCTCTGGCGAAAGGAATTTCTCTTGCTTGAAGAGAGTGAAAAATTATTTGAGATCAACCATTAGTGAAGATAAATTGAATGCTTTGTCCATTTTATGCATAGAGTCCGAAATAGCTGCAAAGATAGATTACAGCACAGTGATAGAAGAGTTTGCCCAGAAGAAGGCTCGGCGCAAAGTGTTTTAGATTGGAGAAGACAA
>CM022885.1:21013663-21036379 GCA_012654025.1 Pachypsylla venusta
TTTCCCCCCTTCACCCCGACCCCTCTCCTACATGACTAAAAATAACCCGATTCATTGTAAAAAAGAAAGACGGAGAAATGAATGGATAGGAGAAGCGTCGAGATATTTATACAGAATGTTTCATAGTAATATAGTAATATTACATACACAGGTCGTTCACTACAGTATGTTCTTAAGGTGAAATATTAATTATGTTCTGATGAAATCCGCCATTCTATCAATAAGTAAAAAAGCTGATCATATCTTGATAAAACTTAAAAAATGTCTTCCCATTATCATTTACCTACTCATTTTTTTTATAGAACCAAAATAGCTAAAAAAAGACTTTCTTTCAATGTGAGGTCTTTGGTCTTGAATTGAAACAACCTAGATCGAGTTCCACAATAATCTAGTGCATATCAATTGCCTTAAACCATTGATATTAGTATGGTATATTGACTTTGACCAGGTTAATGATTTACTTTTTATAGGTTTTTTAATAAAAAAAAGTGGCATTTTATTTGAGGTCATTATTGTGTCAAATGTTTTGATTTCATCCAGGAAAGAAATGTAAATGTATATTTCTTTGTGTTATTATGTGACAATGATTGTGGGCATCATAGCATTACAAGGTATTTTCAACATTCACTCCAATATCACTAAGCCTAAGCTACATTTTAACAATTTTTACCTTATAATGCTACCACTTGGCGCTATTACCATAGCCCATAGCTTCTCAATTGTCCTCAGGAGGTTGAGGGGGTAACTCACAACCAGTATAAGTAGAAAATTCGAAAAAAACTTTTTCAAATTTTCGACCCGTCCAGGAATCGAACCCGGAACCTCCTTAGTGCAAGCCGAGTGTGATGCGCACTCTGCCACGGAGACAGGAAAGAAATGTAGATATTGCACATTTTCAATAATTTTAAATGAACCCCAAGTTGTTGTTCTTGCATATTAGACTTCCACAACGTGCCAAATATTCTAAAGAAGTTGTTGCTTGCTGTTAAAGTTTTTAATTGTCATCATACATCTAATCTTGGAGGCTAATAATTGACATGGGTCCCCGAACCGTGTCAATCACTACGATATAATTATGTCAGTAACATAATAATATTGTAACATCTCACCATCTCAAGTATGACCTATGTTTACTATTAGTCATTATTGGATTATTAGAATTTGGTACGAGTTCGGATTGAGTTAATAACATAATAAAATCAATTGAGTATATTTAAATTTCTTGTCCTCAATTGATTTTATTAGAATAATTTCAATCAAGAGTGGGTAAAATCTAGTTTTGAAATACAGGTTCCTTTCAAAAAAAAATTCGAGATAGTTACTCCCAAAGGTTGGTTCGTGATTGAATAGTGATTCTAACAAGGAAATTTACTATCATCTTTTTAAACCTTCAAATGATCGAGAACAAACTATCTGATACAATATCCAACCTGAATTTTAGTCTCTTTCTACGACAAGAATGTCCTTAATGTCGGGGAAATAGTCATTTCGAATCATAAGAACATAATTATACAACTTTATTGATTAAAATTAAAGACAAGTAAACCATCGTAGTGAATGAATCTACTATGCAGAGAAATTATAAATTGTTAAAAAAATGTCAATAAATTGAACGATAAAAAAAAATAAAAAAATAGTGCATTAGTTTTGATTGTAAATTTTAAAAGCAAGTACAAACAGGGTGTGCCATAAATATTAGAAATACAAAAAAAAAAAAAAAAAATACATTTTACAATTTTTTGTATAACTTCTACTGCTTTCATTCCCCATTGCTAGGAACTATTTTGGAGTGTAAAAAGCATTGTCTAGTCTTTAAAATATAATTGAGATTTCATATTTTTTTTAAAAAAGGATTTTAAATAGAAGTTATAAATCAAATACAAAGAACCTTGTCGCTCGAATCTGATCGCTGGACTTCACATTTGCTGGGAGATGGGAGTTTGTGAAAGGATACAATTGCCTATTCTATGCTCTTAGGCATCCTCTACGGCCTACAGAACTGGACTACTAGACTGACCAAACAAGTTTCTCCTATCCACAGTGGACTCAGATTAAAACATGATAAATTTGAAATTATTCAAAAAGTATCGATAGAGTAATCAAGTCGTTCTGTGAGTTGTACATGTAGACCTCACTAAAATACTACTTCATATAGAATTCAGCAGTCTCTGAACATAATAAATGTCCATAAGTTTCATCAAAATCGGACATAGTATTGGCGTGGAGTTAAAACTAAACCTCACTTCGTTCAGACATTCTAGATACACATTGTATATTGAAAAACTTACAGAACTGGACTACTAGACTGACCAAACAAGTCGCAAGTAAATTTCTAACTTAGTGAAAGTTTCAAACAAACAAGGCGTAAAGATTTTTTTATGTAAAAAAAATCTATGACATTGTATAATTTTTACTGCTTTAATTGGGCAGATTTTAAGAATAAAACTAAATTTAAAGTTAAGTAAAATATTATAATTCAAAGGTTTCTTGTTATGCATTTAGCTTAATTATTTATAAATCCTATTATTTCGATGTCGGACATTCTAAAAACTGGAATCGAACCCGTAACCTCGGAAATGTACGAGTATTTATATATACAAAAATATTGACAATCTTCATGCGCTACCATCATAAAAAATATTTGATTAAATCTGGTTTTACTGGTCATTTTTAGTTAGTAGTATTTTGTAATTTAGCTTTAATTCTCTATGTTCAACCCGTTTCAAAAGAAACAATAGTTTTTATTGACATTCCTAAAAATTCTTTACCTGTATATTTATACCTACTTGAATTTCTTCTGTCAAATAAATTTTAATTTCGTCTGATAGCTATCTTGAGTCCGATGTGTGGTCACACATGTATAGATTATCTCTATGATAATCTGACGTTGGTCAGATAAATATGTAACACTTCCAGCTTCGTGATAAAGAACGTTTTCTTAATTGTTAGAATCTGATTGTTGTTCTCTCTTTGTGATATTGTGTTTTCAACAATTGTTTAAAAATCACTCTTCGTATTAGAAACTATTTTAAAACATAATTTGCTAACTGTTACAAAACCCCTGTTCAATTCATTGATTTATGATAGAAATTCACTCATGTTTCCAGTGAAAAGCATTTTAGTGTCACCACATATTTTCACAAAACTCACCACAATTTGCGTGCCCTGAAAACGATGGTTAATCATACAGAATGGCTAACATTAATTTGATAAATTTGAAATATTTGTTTAAGTATTTTTCATGTTATTATTGGAGAATTTAATTTGATTTTCAGATAATTTTATGGTAGGTAATATAGATTAAAATAATTTCATTATTTATTATTATGAATATTAAAATCCTATTTTAGATTGTCGAATACAAAGTTGAATGCACGTTAAAAGACACAGTTGAATGCATCAATCACATAGTGGGTTTAATGGCTAAAGAAATTTTGCGATTAATAAATAAGTTGGTCCATGGGTGGGTGGTAATTTTCAGGGTAATCAATTGTTTGTATAGAAATTGACTTTCAACTTTCAAAATATTTCAAATTAATATCTGAATAGATTGCTATAAAGCTCCATCGCGGGGTTGCTTTCCCATTGAAATTCGAAAACACATAAAAAGTTTCCGTAACCTAAATGAAATCTATAACAAAGACTGTAATATGTGTCTGTCTGTCTCTCAATTCGTCTGTAACAGAGCTATACCTCTAGAATGAGAAGAGTTGGCCAGTAAAAACTTTCACAGATCGCAGATAGCCTATTGTTATGTTTTGAATCTGAGCAATTAATTAATTACGAGTATTAGAGGTACAAACTGAATTCAGATCTGCATTTGACAGTTCGGTTTGTACTTCATAATGTCGAAATAACTAAGGTCTGCTAAGAACGGACACTCGCTTTAACATGATCATAATTGCCTTAAGTCCAGATTTGCAAATATAAATAATATATCATAAAAATTTCAGATCTAACTGATTTAAATACTGAAATCGTCTGTTCCACTTGTGGGGAACAACGTTAAATGTTTCGAAAATCCGTCCTTGTAAGTTGATTTCTATCACTATAAATACTGAAATCGTCTGTTCCACTTAGGTTGGTTTTCTAGAATTGGTTTCACTATTTCAATTTTGCTGAAATATGCCTGCTTTAAAATATATGTTACTGAACTCCCCTTGTGGGGAACAACGTTAAATGTTTCAAAAATCCGTCCTTGTAAGTTGATTTCTATTTTGGGAGATCGGCATTTTACATGGGTAAGTTAGATATTCCAGACTTAACTTTGTTAGTGGGTGTACCCCGAGTTTTGAAGATTCTTGAAAGTTGATCGATTTCCGCGTTACCAGCAAATAATATTTTCTCTGAGAAAATCTGGTGATGGTAGATACCACAGGAAGACAACTTTTGGTGAATTATTCATAGGGATGAACCAATTGGATCTCTATTATTATTGATTAGAATATTCTCGCGTTTGGCATCACGGTGGAAGACTATGGCAGTGACAATAGCGCAGCTCTTTGAGGAGTTGAAATACATAACTCTTTTCCAATGTTTGTGGTGCTGGAGTAGGTGTGGTTTGTAAGAAAACTGATAGATCTTTCCTTCAAAATTCAAATACTAAATTGAATTGAGTTTGGCATGTCTGAAATCATTCTTGTCTCCTGGCTGATATATGAGACCATGTCTCGTTGATATGAATATCACCACAGATTTCACTAAAACCCAACAGAAGGTTCCTATCAGATATAGAATTCCGAGGTTAGTGTTCTTCTTAGATGTCAGATTTGCTGAAAATACATCAACACACTCTAGCAGCCATGACTGTCGTTTTCTTGGTACCTACTGTCGTTAATATATTTGTTTACTTATTTTGTAAAATTGGAAGTGAGACAATATCAAAGAAATTTATTCTGATTGCATATTTTATTACTACTATTAAAAACCCAACAATTTTTCCCTTTAGGAAATGCTCATAAAAAAAAAAAAACAAAAAAAAAAAAACGGCAGATCAGATTCATCACAACCTCCTGAGGACAATTGAGTTTGGGTATAAGAAACTTATTACGCTTTCAAACTGATGCAACGTGTATGCTAATTTTATTTCCATGATCAGTTAATTATGTTTTGTTTCGCTTTCTCTAAGAAAAAAAATGTTGGTTGGTAACCACTAATCACTCAAGAATTTGCGTTTTTCAAATTTAAAAAGATACCTACTTACATGAGTATTTTACGACAAATATTCGATATGACCATCCCTGGATTCAATGCATTCACTACCGAAAAGTAACATGCATGTTGCGTCAGTTTTATATTGAAAGGTCAGTTTCATAATTAGTTTCTTTCCAAAAATCTTTCAATCAAAATTTCAAGCACTTCGTTGGTTTGAGAATAAAATTATTCAGATCTCTTTTGTTCAGATTAAAATTGGTTTTAACGGGGCGGAAAATAAATTGAATTCGATCAATCATCAAAAAGATATGGCATAGTTTCTTTCAATAGACCCTCCTATGGTCGTCACCGAAAGTGCAATGGGCATGATTTCCATATCAGAAGAAAGCTGACACCTTGTATTAGGAATGGGGTTTCCCCCGTTCCAATAGCTCAAACAGGTAAGGCGTAATTAAAAAAAGCGATTATTTTTTTGAAACTCAAAGGGCGTGGTTCTCCGGTTTGCTGCCAAAACTCAAAGGCCGTGGTTCAGCATTTTCGCAACGTTTGTTATAGAGTTACCCCCTCCCCCCCCCCCCTAAAACAGTCCATAGAACATGTGGGTAACATATGTAAATATAATTCTGAATCACCCTATATATTTACTATCAAATCTATGTAGTATATTTTTCGCCCCTTCTATTGTCTAAAATCAGATTCAGGTCCATCAAAATTCATATATTAGTTCACATTGATAAATTGGTTAATATGTTGCCAAAACCAAAATGAAGATACTCTATGGTCTATGCTAATGTGACGACCTCAAATATTTTATTTCTGTTTAAAAATACGAAAACAAATTGTTCTTCAATTTTTTTAAAAATAAAACTAGAACCTATCTAAATATTAAGCAAAATAATAAAGAAAACTACGATAGGTAGTTAATGAGTGAAGAAGGAAATCATATTAAAAATCTCGCTAAAGACCTTTGAATGAAAACGAAAGAAAATAGGTATACAGATTGTACTAAAAGTAATTTGCCATAGGTAATGTGAATGAGCCTATTTCTGCGACTGATATAGGACCGTTCTCTTGTATTAAACCATGTTTGAAAATAAATACTCCTCACTCGGAGCTTTCAAAGTTGCTCCAAAAAAAGAAAAAGAAAAAAAAAATACTTAAATAACATCTTTCTCAAGATTGTAGTTACAAACGCTCAAGGTCAACAATTTTCGACCTTTGTTTAGTCAACTATTTATTATTCACTGGATTATTCAAATTAATATTAATTTATGGAGTTCTAAGAGGCATCTAATTACAGAAGCCTACAAGTAGTATACCACACTACAGTGGATAAAGAAAATCTAAGGCTTTCGGCTTCCCTATACATTATTTTCATACTATCTTCTATTTTAAGTGGAAGATATTACTTCGTTTGTCTTTCTAGTTTACATATTACTAAGGAATTTGGTTGTTTGGAGCAACTTTGATAGCGCCAAGAGACGGGAAGTATCATTTTTGACATGAGCCAATAAAATTTACCTAAATTTGCCCATAACTTATGACTGACTATTAATACACCCTGTATGAAAGAAAAATCTAGGGGGGTTTATTTTTTACACGAGCTGAGTTTGTACAACAGAATATTTACCTTCTTTGTAAATTCATATCCAAGTTCCCAAAACATTGGTTCAGAGCTGAAAACATAGTTTAATGAATATGTTGTGTTTTCCAAAATAATATAATCGTTACTAAAACTGTAAAATAATCTATCTGATGTAAGTAAAACTGAGAAAATAATACATCTGACGCAATTAAAACTGAAAAATTATACAGGGTGATTCAGGTTGTTTGTATCATGAAAAAAGAATCGCTTTTTACAGGTGTGACTGTTTTGTTTAGGCCTTAGTTTGGGAGTTATCGCTAAAAACGTGATTTTTTTGATAAGCTCATAAGTCCTTTAAAAATGGTCCGATTGTCAATAATTAAAATGATCTGAAATGATAATTTTAAGCTGCATTTATTTAGTTCTACACATTGACTTGCTCCGAATCAATGTAACAAAATGGCGGCCATATAGAATTTTCAAATTTGATTTTCTCGAAAACCACTCCATGGAATTTTCATTTTTTAATCTCATTTTTGTAGAAATAAAAATCACTACAAACTTTACTTCGAACACTTTTCCTAAATATTAACCCTTATGCCTTTCTTATTGCCGAACGGCTGTTAACCGATGTAAAAAACATTGAGACTGAATCACTGATGCTAACTTATTGGCCAGCAGTAGGTAAAATTTCTATTAAAAAAGGCTTCTAGGCTCCCTCGAACTGTATTCTATTCGGAAGATGTATTGGGAATGGAGGACCCAGGAGTTGGGTAGCAAGATCCCTCGATTTAAACCCCCTGGACTACTATTTTTGGGGCCACATGAACTCCTTAGTTTATCAAACCCCAGTTGCATCTTAAGAAGACTTAGTCGCTAGAGTTTTAATAGCTGCCCAAGAAATAAGTGCCAGAAGTGCATAGAAAAGAATGGAAGACAGTTCGAGGGAGCCTAGAATAGCAAAAGGTAAGTTTTTTAATAGAAATTTTACCTACTGCTGGCCATTAAGTTAGCATCAGTGATTAAGACTCAATGCTTTTTACATTGGTTAACAAACGTTCGGCAATAAAAAGGCATAAGGGTTAATATTTAGGAAAAGTGTTCGAAGTAAAATTTGTAGTGATTTTTATTTCTACAAAAATGAGATAAATTAAAATTCCATGGAGTGGTTTTCGAGAAAATCAAATTTGAAAAATCTAAATGGCCGCCATTTTGTTACATTGATTCGGAGAAAGTCAATGTGTAGAACTAAATAAATGCAGCTTAAAATTAGCATTTCAGATCATTTTAATTATTGACAATCGGACCATTTTTAAAGGACTTATGAGCTTATCAAAAAAATCACGTTTTTAGCGATAACTCCCAAACTAAGGCCTAAACAAAAAAGTCACACCTGTAAAAAGTGATTCTTTTTTCATGTTCTACAACTCCTATTCCCATGATACAAACAACCTAAATCACCCTGTATATTGGGTGTTACTAAAAATGTAAAATAATATATCGGATTTTTGTATGTATACATTTATTGAAGCCGTAATTTCTTCCAATCCATTTAAGAAATGCTATTTTACCACGAGGAAAAGTAAATCATACTTAAGAATGTAAAAAGTTGCTTGAGGGTGACATCCTCACCTAAGCTGATGGTGTAAAATAACATAGAAATCAAATTTGTAATATCATTCTGTTTCCAACTGATTTTCTTGTGTTACTGACCTATATTATAATGATTGTCATGATTCTGAGGGTCCATGTCAATTGTCAGCCTCAAAGAACATGTTTGATTATAATTTAAAAAATTAGCAATAGACTACAACTTATCTGGAGCTGCTGTCTCATACATGGTTATGGTATCATCGGATGTAGTGGTATCATCGGATATGATGATACCACCATTGAATGAATGAAACATTCATAAAAAATAATTTATCTGACATTACTAAAACTGTAAAATAAAATATATCTGAAGGAAGTTTCCAATTAATATATCTGACTAGCTGTTTCGCCCGTGCTTCGCTACGATTCTTATATTGCCATTTTTGTTTTTCAAGGACAATGGAATTTGGTGCGGAGGAGTATGGGTTTGTGTTCACCCTGTATATCGCAACATTTAAAAATCAAGATTTAAAGATTTAAATATTTTCTAAATTTTATTTTACCCGTTCCCGGTTTTGAACTCGTAACTAAAATAAGAACTAAACAGCCACCTAAAACTTTCTCGCTTAGAGTTGATATGTTGTCGCGACAACATTTAAGATATTGGACCGTGACTATCCAATTTTGGAGAAGAAATTAGAAATTTGGCCATAACTCGAAAACGGATTGACATTATTTTAGTTCTGATAATTTTCCTGGGGTCGTAGACCATGATTTCGGGGGGTCCATTCCCATCAATTTTTCTGCTACCGTTTGATAGCAGAAACTTTTTTTTTTTTTTTTTTTTTTTTTTTTTTTTTTTTTTTAGAATTAAGAATTCTAAATAAATTCAAATAATTTATCCGATGTAGGTATGTAAACTTTCAAATGGTATATGTGTGATGTTACTAAAACTATAAAATAAGGTATAATGTGTTTTTAATCTATTTTATGACGTGGTTTAGGATTCAGGGTATTTAAAAATAACTACTATTTTACAAATCTAGTAAAAAAATCCATAATAAATTATTTATTAATGAAACCTAATCAGTGGCGGATTTAAGAAAAAGGGCGCAGGATGCAATCTTTTAGGAGTTGTTAGGTGCATTATATAAATCAAGTGATAAATTATAAGACTTTTGAATAAAAAACCTATTGTTATTGAATAAAAAAAAAAAAAAAAAAAAAAAAAAAAAAAAAAAAAAAAAAATNAAAAAAAAAAAAAAAAAAAAACAGAATCATATAACTTTAAATCCTCGTCTTGCTTTTCGTTCAGCAAAATTTTCCTTGCGTTGATTTGCGAATATCTTTAACACGATGCGATGTGTCGGGTTGATTGAAGCGATTTTTTCCTCATGGTGGAACGCACAAGCAGTACGAAACTCCAATTGACAAAATAAAAAAGTCGCCTATTTATAACGCTCCAATCAAAGCTCCGTGTCGTTTTCGCGTTTTATCGTATGCAACGAAGGACAACAAACAGTTTTTTAAATACCAATAGAAAAATTGACAAAACGTGAATCTTTTATTCGCTCTCAGCCTGCTCGAAAGCAGGCGAAACATGTGGTGTTGTGAGTGCATAATTAATTACGCTTCCAGGATTCAGAGTGTTCAGTGACGAATAAATTTGTTTTCACGTGTCTCCGAGCAAGAAGTTAGCCTTCTGATCTCGAAAGGCCAGGAAATAAACTTTTCAACCGTTAACGTATTATATTAAAACTCCCTTTGAACTTTTATGTGCAGACGTGTATAATTCAAATTCACATTATAATGTGTGGATTCTACTGATTTGTTTTTTTTTTAAAGTAAAATTTATTTTATATCCCAATCAGCATCTCAGGCCATTGGCGGGATAGGAAACGGGAAAGGGAAAAAAAAGGGTTGCTTAGTTGTTGTTTTTATTATTATTATCTAGATTGGTCATGAGTGCAATGGGAAACACCTAACCATCCAATATCTCCCATCACACCCACGACCAGTAAAAAGTTTTCTATCTATCTTAAAGCTAAAATCCAATGATTTGGGCTTCCTTGATAAAGCGGAATACCCCCTGGATATGTTCGTTGGAATCTTGGAGCATGGCTGGCAGGTTTTGTTCATTAGCTGGAAAATTACGGTCAGTATGTTGGAGTATAAAGCGCATGATGTGAGGAGATGTTTAATTGTTAGGTTCTCTCGACATTGGCAGATAGGGGGATTTTCTTTCTTCAAAATAAACTGATGGGTAAGTCGACTGTGGCCTGTTCTTAATCGTGTGAGTAAGGTTTCGTTCAGGCGGGACCTCTGAAATTCTACTGATTTGTTTGTGCCTCAAGAAACGAAATGCGTCATGTCCTATCGTCAATTTTTTGTTTTTTCTAATTAAGAGAACATAATGTTTTTATAATTAAGAGAAATACTTAATTCTAATACCTAGTGTGATTACATCCCTCGCCCTTGACTCAAAAAACCTTTACTCTCAGTTATATTAAGTTTGAACACAGAAAGAAAAACTCTGCCAATGTGACACCTGGGTTTATTATATTACTGGCTTAAAAAAATACCTCCTCCAAAAAAATTGGGGCGTAATTAGACCCCAAATTTGATATAGGTACATACCAAAATTCAAGTCCCTGGCTCTTAACATTCTCATTTTAGAATGTATTAATGAAAACCTCTAAAAAGCGGCAAAAACCGCCAAGGGTATATTCGATTGCACCAAAATCGGTCAACTCTAAGTGCCCTCACGGCGGACAAACGTTATTTTTTTCATTCTACGTACCTTGAAACGTAAAATATCAATTGGGGGGGGGGGGGGTGNGGGGGGGGTATTTTTTTCGAGACGATTCCAAAGGTTCATGATTAAAAATAATATACCAAAATATGCCCTTCTTATTCCTCAGTCCAAATTCTAACAAATTGTTCCACAATGCCCTGATGTAAAGCTTGTGCGGTTCCGGGCCAAGAAATGAAAAACCGTATAGTGTTTTTTTAGATGGTATAACCCGTTTCAGAGGTTCGCAACCAAATTTTTTCTCCTCATAAAAATTACTCAAGTAAGTGAAAATAAAATTTTTACGAGAGTTAAATCTATTGCTGCGGAGTTCACATTTAAACTAGCTGGACAATGTAGACCGGGGGTTTTCTATCGGGGGGCCTGTGGCCTTTCTGCCGGGGCAGGGCAGGCGGCAATGACCATTCTGCCACACCTTACATCTGCCACTGAACATAATAACTCCCAAAGCACAGGAAAGGTGACAAAATTTTATGTATAAGTAGGTACTAATATATTTTTTAATGTTATTTATTCTAATTATGATTTTATAGTGTAAAATTTACCTATTCTAATTATGATTTTATAGTGTAAAAAATAAAACGAATTATTCTAATTCGCAATACATTATTATGGAACTCAGTTAACATCTGAAAATTTTTTTGTACTATTAAAGTAAAAATTGTGTAAGAATGTTCAAAATTATCTTTCTGAAAAAGTTATATCTCCCTCCCCCCCTCGCAAAAAAAAAAAGAAATCAAAAAGGTTTGTAACTACCGGCTAAAAATAAGAAGAAAAAAAAGTTATCGTGTCCGAATTTGAAATCTAAATTATTCAAGCAACATTCCTGATTAAACAAACCTGTTTGTGAGAGGAAGATGTAAAAAGAAAGAAAAAAAAAAAAACATAATTCTAAAACTGTAATAATTAAAGGAAAGCTCGGTGACATTGTAAGAACTAGAGTATTATGTTTCAAGCACTTATTCTAACCTTGAAACGTTTTCAAAGAAAAAAAAAACTTACAAATTTTTTGTGTGTTATTGATAGTCCTATTTTTAAAAGGATACGGAATCTTAGGAGGATTTATATTTTCAGTATTTTTCATGACACACTTTCCATAGTATTAGACTTCTTTTGTTATAGGCATTACTGTTATTTACTATTGAGATAATTTCTAAAAACAATGTTATTTGCTGATATTTAAAACATAATAATACGATCAGGGAAAATCTCCTGCAAAGGGCTATGTTTATTTTTGTTCTTATTTGGATTTTTTTTTTTTTTTATTAATTTCTATATTTAAGACCACTGTAATACACAAAGTAAATGTTCTACAGCAACTTTCCTTAAAAGTGGTTATAACTTTCTTCAAAAGTAAAACTTTAAAATATGAAAACTCAGAACAATCTTTTTTTTAAATAATAATGTATATTTAATAAAACACCGCACGTCACAATTATGAGTTGTGAGCCCAAGTTTTGATCCCTTCTGATTTCTGATACGCGTAAAATCTTTCTCTTATAGTTGGGAACCTTATCACATGATTGTGAATATTGTTTTCTTTTGTTTTAACTGTTAGTGGCCCTTTGTTTACATTTTAGATTTTTCCAGAGATCAATTAGTGAAGTAACCTGTCAAGATCGAGGTTTTCGAAATTAATTAATTTGTGAGTTTTTTTAGTTGACTTAATGTTTTAATTACAGTTTTATTCAGTTACTGGTTTTTACTTTTTATAATATTTTTGGCAATTTCCGAATAGCCAAATTTGAAAAGTACGTTGTCAAAGGTAAGATTTCAAACTTAAAAATCTTAATGTGTTTTTTCAAGCTTTTGATCTTTTTGATATCTATATTTACCTCTTGATATCTATAGTAGGTAGTCTACTTATTTATTAAGGGCCCAATGAGACAGAACATTCTGTGGTCTGCGATATCTGTATTCTATGTAAATGCATTGTACCTGTCAAACAGAGAGCGATCTAACCTTGATGCTCCTCCTCCCTTGGACGAAGACCTCTCCGAAGGATAAGGCAGTACCCAGAAACCGACCAGCAGTTCTCCCCTCGGCAACCCGTCGGTATGACCAATATGGGTACTTTGTAGTGTGTTAAGTTCTTCCTGCACCGCTTAGGTGTAGGTATGAGGATTGCAACTCAAGATATAGAATAAGGTGTAGCAAATAATGTAACGTTTACCTCTGCCTCAATAAGAATAAGAATTGTTTTCTTGCATTTCATGCTCTACATTAAGAACAAATGAAAAAATAACATGTTCAGAAATAGGAAACCTCAATATGAACACATTATCTCCAATGGTCTTGAGGACCAAATGACGTAGCCATCACGGCTGAATTTTTAGATTTTTTTGGAAAGGATTTTTGAGAACACACTGATGGTTGCAAGAGTACTTTTCTGAAGCCTATCTATACTTAGGCTTCTAAGAAATGTTCGATGCCACAGTTGGTGTATTATGAGACACTCGCCTACCCCATGAGACCCAAAGTGATTCTGCGTCCATTACAATAAATACAGAGTGAATTAGTTAATATACATAATCATTCTGGAGTCACAATCTGTGAAAAATTCAACTGGCATCATCTTACCGTTCTTTAGATAGAACAGTGTGACAAACGTAGAAACAGGTATCGGATGCAAAGTTTTTATAACCTTTGAGTCCGAATATAGTGTCAAAAGTTTAAAAAAAACTCTAACTAATCTTCTGGTAGTAAAAAGTCCCAACGAAATAGCGTGGATTAACTAAACGGGAATCAACCTCGTTCTTACAGTTGATTTTAGCCAATCTTGATTAAACACGATCCTCTAAGAAAGAAAAAAATGTAAGCCGTAATGCTCTAATTGACAAGGACGATGTGATTACGAGAAATATGTCGAAGCAAGGTGAAACTGCTAAGGGCTATTCATGATGTTTGATTGCGCCGATATCAGCTGATAATGCTTTAATGATATACCAACAATTGATTGAACAGCAATGTTGGATTTGCTATATTACACGAAGGGCATTATACAGGGTCATATTGTTCCATGAAGATGTGTTCAAAAGTGCACCCCTTTTGTTATTGGTGGTCAACCGGTGATTAGCTGATTAGTGATTCCAGTGATAATTGCATTGCTTACCTCACAGTATAAACATAAAACAGACCATTTTCTCCATCTTTGAATCTCTTTACCTCCGAATGGGTGGATTTCCAGGCATATGTTGGGATCCAATATCACCTATAAATATTTCCATCCGCATTTACGGAATCTACAAGTGTGTGTAATTATTGCTGGAAGAAATGGGTTATACCTATAACCTCTTCCATTTTTGTAACGTCTGGACCTCCCTGTATTTTTTGGGGGGAAACTTTGGAATTAAATAATGATGTTTTGGAGTTATATTGAATGATCAATGATCATACAGGTAATATGGTCGTCTGGTGGTTTCCTTTGTGAAGACGAAGTGACAAAATACTTTAAATATTTAGTAGACATTGAGATATTTTGTAGAACTGTAATGTAAGAGTAAGAAAAATATGTGGCAGCACAAAATTCAAAATTTATATCTGAAATTAAAGCCGTCCAAAAGATATTTGAGCCTATATATACTATACGACGCTGTATTTATAAATTTGAACACAATTTACAATGATTTGAAAATTAGCAGATGATACATTATCCTTCTGAGATAATGTCAAACAGACAAGCCAAGCAATAAAACATAGTCAAATGTGAATAAGTTTTGTGTACACAAAAAAAGCTCTTTCTAGAATGAATCAATTATCTAATCTTGCAAGACATAAACCGCAACTAGTTACAACACACATATTGTGTTCAAGTTATTTGTTTTAAATTTATTACAGAATGCATAGCTGTAATTTCGGTGAGTGAATTAGTGTAATCCATAGTCTACTTATACCTCCAGGCGCTCATTTTACAATAAATTACAAATTGATATTACTTAGTCTTGTACTTGTAAATTTTAAGCGAAACTATGCAAGTACCTGGTGTAGCAATTTCAAGAACATAAATCAATATTTTTTGTGGAAGCTAAATTAAATATTTCAAGAAGCATTTCTCTAACTTTTGATTTGGATGCACCGAACCAATTTGGGTAAGTGAATTGGTAAATTGGATGGTTCAGCCATGCACATTATATTAAATAGTAAGTACATTGTTTAAATATTTTGCAATATTATGTACATAGTGTCTTTCTAACCGCCTTTGCCTTTGATGAAATTTGCCAAGAGACATCATTATCCAGGGATGAAGATTCTAAAGTGTTAGTCACTAGATTATGGAGAAACATTAAAAATCCTTCCCTTTCTGTTGTTGTTGTTGTAGTGACGTTACAGATAAAATCAAACCCATTTCCAGATTATAAATTGGTAGAAACACGCCCATATGAGGTTAACGAAAAGGTAACCTCATATCGCTGCCTTGGCTGTATTTGTTATGATGGGCTATTCAAAACTAGCCCCATTATTCTTTCAATTTAATTATTTTTAATCTCCATATCGAATTGCCTAATTTGTAAATAAATACTCGTATTGCTATATTCTATAATGTGTCTAACAACCCATTTTATTGTATACTGTATTCGAATACATTCAGTTTACCAAAGAGGAACCTGAAACTTGTTTTATTTCGTTCATTCTTTTCTTTATTATTTCCTTATGTTAAATAATAACATACAGGGTGTCCCAAAAGTCCGAGACCGTCTGAAAATCATTTGAACAGCTTTATGTGGAGTCTTGAAATTTTGCATGGTATTATACCCCAAATTAAACCACCTGATGGTGTGACCAATTTTTCTGGGGTGGAGTCCAACTTTTATTTTCTAAATACGAACCCCCATCTTGTGATACATTTTCAGAAAGACAATAGAATTAGAAGTACTTTGCAAGTCCATACTTTGGAAGTCTTGGAAAAAATCACATGTCTAGCGTGTTTGGTTTCAAAATGGCGGCCATTAGAAATTTCAAAGAAATGACTTCCAAGAGTGTCTAAAAGTAGGCGAATTTTTTGCTATGGGATATTGAATGATTGCATAGGACACCAATGTTGAGGAACCTGCTTTTTAGACATAATTCGCCTAGTTTTAGACACTCTTGGAAGTTGGAAGTCTTTGAAAAATTTACACGTCTAGCGTGTTTGGTTTCCAAATTGCGGTCATTTGAAATTTCCAAGATATGACTTCCAAGAATGTCTAAAAGTAGGCGAAGTGTCAAAAACTAGGCGAATTATGTCTAAAAAGTAGGTTCCTCAACATTGGTGTTCTATGCAATCATTCTTTTGGGACACCCTGTAGATACAGGGTGTCCCTATATTTACAATTCAAAAAATAGTATACCTAGTTTCTATGGTTCGTTTTTTGTATTTCCTTGTTGTACCTATCAGCATCGGGGAGTGAAATAATTTAGAATGTTCCGACTCGTTATCTTCACCTCAATCCAGCACTAGCACAGAACGGTTATTTCCCGCGTGACCGATACATATTTATTATCTAAAAATTGAAGCGTTCCTAGTTCCCACTACGATCTTTTTCTGATGACGGGGAGAACGCCACATTTAATTTGGACATAGTGTCTTGTCACTGGAAACATCTCGGGAAAAACATCACGGTAAAAAAACGTTCGATGATTCCGTGGCAGGTGTAACTAAATGGCGATGTTCCCTATTTCACCTGTCTCCCATTTCAGACTTTGTGAGTTTTGTAAGTACTGTACTATTTTGTAGTCATACACTTTTTTCAACTGGGAACAAAACTGTCCGACAGATTTTTCCCCGTCCATGGGGAAAAAGCGTCACAGCAAAAAACATTGTGCAAACAAGGTGTCAATGTAGGTACAAATATCTAAAACTACTGGACTGTATTTTTATACATTTTTTCACTACTAAATAGCTACAGCATTCTTGTGTAATATAGGGATATACTTCATTCTAATTGAAGGACTATACATTTAAGCCACTGCCAAAGAATGCAGAGTCTGCAAGTGAAATAGAATTTTCAAAAATAAATATGTATCATTTGTATGAACTACAAGTAGGTAATAAGGTAGAGTTGCGAGCACTTTCATTCGTTATAGCATTTTCAAGTAAATTGGGTACTTGATTATGTAGTAACAGATGAAAGTTCTCGTTACTCGATCTTTTTACTAGTTGATACATAATTCATTTCGAAACTTAGAAGTTAATAAACTCAGAAAAGTATTATCATGGTTGAGGCAATATTCATTGTTGAATATGGCAATATTCACTGTTGGACCGATTTCAGGTTAAGCATACTTTCATTAATTGAAAAACAAAAATTTCTATTTGCAAATAACCATCTTAAAATCAAGAAATGTTTTGAGATTCTCTCTTTAGTTTAAGTGAAACATCATAAATATTTTAGGCCGCCATATCACCATCGGCTGGACACTGAATTTGGAAGTCAAATGTAAAGAACAAAACTGATACAAGGAAATGGCTGACGTTCCAAATCGGGCCCAAACTTGACAATATTCAAAATAGTAATGTTAGAGGATATTTTGAAAATAGTAATATTATAAGCTAGCTTTTCCTTTACTCTCTTATTAATGATTTTTGTAACAGAATTCTGCATTTGGAAATGAAGAATTCTAATTTTAAAAGGACGTACCTGATATCTCTGTCCGCAACATCGACCACAACATGATTGGAATATGTTTGCAGTGCTGATAACTGAATGGGAAGGACTGAGTAGAGGGGATGGTGATCCTGGTCTCTTAGCCTGACCATTGTAAGGAACTTCTAATTCAACAAATTCTCTATCCTGTAAAATATGTACATATGAATTAAAAAAAGTTGTGTGCGCAATATGGAAAGTACTGTATGCCGCGTGGTTCTTGGCCAATATTTTAGAAAATGCTGTTTTGAAAAATCAAGTGGAGTTAAGTATTTTATATAAAAAAAAAATGACCTCAAACCAGAAACCACTTATGTTATAAAACCATAGAAATGAATGTATGTACTTAAAGCAAAACATAAAAAGTATTAATAAATAAGATCTGGTCATACTGGCCAAGAATATTTAAGGTCCGTTTACATGTGACCACTGACCAATCACTTGCCTGAAATGTTTACACTATTTCAAGAACTAGTTCTACTTGTCCACTTTTATGGCAAGTAAATAGCGACAAGAAATTTATACAAACTGTCAAATTTCTTCTTAATCTCATTGAAACTCGAATGTCCAATATTTGACACTTCGCCCGCTGAGATCGTACAGTATATCTTCATATCCGCCAAAAGATAGTACTTTTTCTTTGAAAATTAAGTTCCAAAATCTTTTTTCCTTTTTTTTCTTGTACGCAGGCAAAATCCGTACATAACTTTCAGATTTTGATGACGCGGATATGCTTCTGACATTTCAAAGAATACGGTACGTAAACGCTCAAAATGTCCCGACTGCCTTAGTCTCTCAAAGCTGACTAGTTTCATAATCTTTTTCGTTATCAGAACTTGTTTGGTAGGAGACTCAAACGAGCTCTGATAATGTACTCAGGAGAGTGTGAAACTAGTCATAGTCAGCTCTAATTAACATCTTCATAATTTTGTGGTCAAGAAAGATATACCTAGTAAGATAAGATGAGATAAATAAGATTTATTTGTAGTAAATTAAATTTTATTTAGTATCTGCCTTATTATGGTTTTACTTGACATAGTATCCCAATGCAAATAACAGTAAATTGAGAAGTAAAAAATATCTCAGAATATAACTTGCCCACCCATTTTTTTTTTTTTACGAAGACAGTACTAACTTTCACTCATTGAAATTAAGGAAGTATATTAAGAAATTTGGTATGACTAATTTGCCCTAAGATAAATGTTTGGATCTTCGTCTTCGAAGAATGTATGTCACTTGATTTTGCTTCTGACAAACATTGACCACGCTTACCATAATCATTTTTACGATCTCAAATAATATTTAACATTATTTAGTTTTATTTTTAACAATACATAACTGAATAATTATCATCTATCTTCAAACTATACCCCAGACAAGACAACGTCCGGTGGAGAAAGCAAGGTCCAACCCATCATTTCCTTGAGGGCGTTTTTGGAACTTTAAACTTTTAAAAATCTGAAAGTCTGTACTGTCAGATTTTTAAAAGAATATTTTTGGTTAAAATTTGGAGAAAAATATCTAAGTATGACAACGTCCGGTGGAGAAACCAAGGTTAAACTGGCAATTTCCTTGAGGGCGCTGGACATTTTTCGGCAAGTACTTTCAGATTTTTAAAAGAAAATTTTCGGTCAAAATTTGGAGAAAAAAAATCTAAGTCAACGCCCGGTGGAGAAACCAAGGTTAAACTGGTTATTTCCTTGAGGGCGGTGGACGTTTTTCGGCAAGTACTTTCAAATTTTTAAAAAAGATTTTTTTTTAGTTAAAATTTGGAGAAAAAAATCTAAGTATCCCTAAGAAAAGTTTTGACACCCCAAATGATACCACACATCACATTTTTTCAATAATACAAATCAAGTTATTAGTAAATTACAAAATGTACTCCAGATACCTATGGCGACGCCTAACCACGGAACCAAGCTCCACACAATTATTTCATTGAGAGCACTAAGCATTTTCTGGTCTGAAATTTCAGGTACACTTAAAAAAAATTTTTAGTCAAAATTGATGAAAATCAATCTATCATCAACTATCATTAATCAATGTGTTACACCCGGTATAAATAATTGAATGTTAAAATAATATTTCATTATGTATCATGCGAGGAAATCCTAACTAAAGAAAAATATGAATAAAAATATGAAATATGAACTTAACAATTTATTTGTCTGGTATAACACCCTGTATATGAGATAAATTACACCCTGTATATTTTTGATACCTATTGTGTAACTCTGCTTGATTTGGTGATTAAAATGACACCTCATACGTCCATATCGGTTCATTAGTTCGGAAAATAAATAACACGTGTATCAAATAAATACCCCCAATTTTGAGGGTTTTTGGAAATTTGGGGCTGAAGGACCCACTGAGGGACAATATAAGTATCAAAAGGCACATCTGCCACTCACGAGAAAAAAAATGAGCTATCGTTCATCAAAATCGGTCCAGTAGTTTTGGCTGTAGGTGCGTCAACATCAAAGAAGAAGAAGAAGAAGAAGAAGCAGCAGCAGCAGCAGCAGACGATGAGAAAAAAAAGTGTACTTTTCAGAAGCCTATATCTCCGATTTGACTTAACCGATTTTGTTGAAAGTTCATATACTTCGTCTCTGAGTACGCCTCATACGTAGGAAACAATAATTTTTATCCTGAGGTGTATAGTTTTTCCTCTGGAAGTAGCTGAAATCGTCAATGTAAGCTGTGGCGTATATTATACTCTTGGTAGCTACCGCTTTATTTTGACTTGGCGGGGCGGAGCGCTACCGCGCTCCTTAATAATAATAAAAAAAAAAATATAGGACGTTATGATCTTATATAAATATTAATCCGTTTGGATAAAATTGGAACCATATTACTAATCCAGACTATCATGTCTGTCTTCAATCTATCACACATCACAGCGCTCTCAGGAAGGGTAAGGACTATTTTCCAAATTTTCAAAAATTATAAATTCTGTGGACTTGATTTGGCAAAATAATAAATTCAGAACCAGGAAAAAAACTAGATATTTTCAGGGACTGTGTGTATAAGCTTATTTTAT
This sequence comes from Pachypsylla venusta, assembly GCA_012654025.1. Lineage (NCBI taxonomy): Eukaryota > Metazoa > Arthropoda > Insecta > Hemiptera > Aphalaridae > Pachypsylla > Pachypsylla venusta. The sequence goes on from CM022885.1 coordinate 21,034,471, forward strand.
ATATAAAGCGTAAAGTTGAATTGGTCAAAAGAGAAATTTCCCAATTTTTTTTTTTTGGTAAATCAAGAAAACTGATTTACTCTGCGTGTTGAAAATGCTAAAAAAAAAAATTATAACTAAATGTTAAATAAAAAATGACTAAACTACTTCTTATTAGACACTAATCCATTCGTATTAGCTTTTATGTATAACACACCTCAAAATATCAGTCCTTGAAAATTTTGGACTGAGACCCTTTCTCTTAGGTATACTGACTACTATAATCAAAACTCTACGATAGTAAAACGAAGAAAATAGAAATTTGGAACACAGATTTCTTTTACAATGTAGGTACGAAATAATAAAACGACTCCTTTGGAGGTACAATTACAAAAACGATCAGATATATTATACATTGACCGAAAATATATCACCCAAAAGTCTGAAAGACTTATATACAAAATCCACTGTATTCTATTACATTCATACACCCTTACGATATCGACAGTGTGACAACACTAACTACTATTTAAACAAGTTCGCTATCCCAGATATTACTGAAATATACATTATTCACAAAGATTGTTTTTTCAATATTTTCTTCTTCTTCTTTATTTACAAAGAAATATACATACATAGTTATTTTGGCGTGGGTGGCTAATCCACTCAGCCCATTAATTTTTTTAAAAATATATAAGTATATTTTGGTCAAAATGAATTCTTCAGCTACGGGAAAAGACGCAAACGAAGTTGGGACATCAGCTAGAAAAACCATAACAAAACAAAACCATCACAATTATAGCCCCTATCCACGGAATTGTAGCAGGTAGAAGTGGAATGAATGTCCCACTGTACAAAATTAATTTTGCCGAGATGACCCTGTAAGTATCGAAATTGAAATGCACTTCACTATCATGATTAATAAACCCATATATGCAGATTTAGTGTTTGCAAAGTTAATATGTTTGAGAGTTTCAATTAAGTGCTATAATGTAGGTAATTGAGTGTGGTGAAAACCTATTTTACAAGTTTGTGAGAGCCTGACTACTTATGAGTTTCCAGAGAGTTTCAGAATAGGTTTTATTATTGAATGTCTCTAACGAGTTCATTGATAAGTGTGTTCTTTTTTACTTTCTCTTCCTATAGAAGATAAAATATTGTAATCGTGCAGAAAATTTTCACATTTTTGGGCCTAAAAAATAGTTTGACGGAACCCAAAATAATGTATTCAAATGGAAAAATATGTAGTCACTCTTTTACTACCATTTCTTCAAAATGTTTCAGCTTCACAGAAGAAAATGCACGAAAGCTAGATTGAACTAATAGGACGCTAAAATCTTGCATAAAGGTATAAATACTTAAATTCCGTGGAGGCGTAACTTTGCCAGGGGCTAAGTTTAGAGACCCCAGCAGGGTCCCAAAAACGAATAAATGTACCTCTAATTTTGATCAAATTTGGTATGCATCTGAGTATTTTATTGGATATTTTTTGGTATTTTATAGAAATTTTGATTTTAGGGGCAGCGGTAGGAGCCCACAATCTGCCAAACCTAATCAAAATATTGTATTGACCAATGAGTAGGTAACGTCAACAGAATAAATCTGCCAAAACTAATTAAAATAATCTTTTGCATATTGGCGACTACCAATTGAAATTTAGCAAATATTTGTGCGTTTTGGTTTATTATTTTCAATAATGAACCTTTAGAATCGTCAGGAAAAAAATAAAAAAAAAATACCCCCCTCCTCAAAATTTGATATTGTTGTAGACTTAGGATTCAAGGATTAAGTTATCGTGAATTTAAAACGCGTTAACTAACTTTAAAAATAATTAAAATAAAACTTCAAATAATTTATTTAAAAAAAATAGAAATTACAATAAATAAGTAAAAAAAAAAATAGAACGTAACACAAAAGTTCAATTACTTCT
>CM022885.1:21042803-21055691 GCA_012654025.1 Pachypsylla venusta
TAAAAATTTAGTGATACCCAAAAATCGGCCGTAACTCGAAAACGTTTGGACAGTTTTGAATTTCAATAATATTTCTGGAGTCTCAGCCTACAATTTTGTTTCTTTTTATTCCCATCTATTTTTCAATGTCTCTTACCGTTTTGATTAAAGAATGAGTGATACTCATATAAAAATCGCAAAATCAGCTGTACCTAACTGGAAAATGGTTGGACGGGTTTAAATAGTGATTATTGTTCTATGGTCTCAGCCTATAGTTTTGGTGGGGTCCACTCCTATCATTTTCTCAATATCTCCCAACCTTCTGGCCAAAACAAATCCGGACAAACATACACACATACATGCAATTAATTAGTATGTACCAAATTTTATTAATACTGTGGCGTTTAACATACAGACCAAGACACAAATAAAAGAAAAATTGTCATACTAAAACTAGACTTCACATCGTTAGTTCGGGGACCTTCACTCGTACAAAGGTACAAGTTACAAAATTTTCAAAAGAATTTAGGTACCATTAACTTGGCTGGCCACAAAAACATTTTTGAATTTTGAATCACAAAATGAAATGAGCTCGATTTGCAAAACGCAAAACTTTGGGGGGGGGAACTCAAATAATCTTATCTTTATATAAAACACAAGGTGAATCACAAGGGGAATTCTGTTCTACACAATCTAAAACTTTGAGGGGAAACACAAAATAATCTTATCTTTCTATAATACACAAAGGGGATCCTAATTCTGTTCCACACATTGCAAAACATTGGAGGGGGGGGGAACACAAAACAATATTATAACAATAACACAAAACAATAATACACAAAGGGCATCTTAATTCTGTTCTACACAATATAAAACTTTGGGGGGGGGGGAACAACAATACGATCTTATATTTCCAGAGGACTTTGTGTCCTAAAGAACTTTCTATAATACACAAAGGACATCTTAAATCTGTTCTACACAATGAAAAAATTTGCGAAACGAAAAACTATATTACCTTTCTATAATAAACAAAGGGGATCCCCACCAGACAGAGTTAAGTTGGCTGGACCCAATTCAAAAGCTTATAACTCGAAAACGGCGTCGGTTCAAATCGACTTTTTTACATTTTTGGCGAGTGCACATCACTGCAATTTACCTCATTTTGATATCTTGTGTCGTTCTGATAGACAAAAACCACGTGGTCCTATGACCACGTGGTCTGAAAAGCAAAGGGCCATAACTCGGAAACTAAGTTGGTGCAAATCAAAATTCTTTCGGTGCATATCGAAATCTGTCAGAATCCGTCGAAAAAAGTTGAAAAACGCTTTGGGTCCCACCAGCGTTAAGTTGGCGGGGACCACCTTCAAAGGCTTATAACTCGAAAACGGCGTCAGTGCAAATTGAGTTTTTTACATTTTCGGCGGGTGCATATCGAGTGCATATCATTGGAACAGGTTTGGGCGGATTTGGAGGTTGGGTCCCACCAGGCGTTAAGTTGGCGGGACCACCTTCAATGGCTTATAACTCGAAAACGACGTCGGTTCAAATCGACTTTTTTACATTTTTGGCGAGTGCATATCGGTGCATATCGAGTGCATATCATTGCACTTTACCCCACTTTGATAGCTTTTTGGGTCAAACGCACCCTGCAGGGTCTTATTATATTGTTTTTGTAAACATGTAAATCTTTTTTGTATGATTATTGTTATTGTAAAATATATCTTTTCGGATTTTGGGGGTAAAGGGACTCCTCAGTCTCATCCGCGCAATATAAATAAGGTATAATAATTGGTAGAGCTGATGATAATAATAATAACATTTATATTTTTCTTAGTTCATATGCCGTGTATTGAATGGCTCTTTCAAAACAGTCCACCTTGTATACATACATATTTGTATACATACATATTTGTTCTTGTCTTTTCAAATAACGTAGGTAGTCTTCCAAACTTTTTTATCGATCTATAATAATAAAAACAATGTAACGATAAATGTGTGTGTGTATGTATCACTAATTGTTTAGCCAAAACGGTAAGAGATATGGAAAAATTGATGAGAATGGACCCTCCCAAAATCATAGGCCTAAACACCAGAAAATATATCAGAATATAAAAATGTCGAACTGTTTTCGAGTTACGGCTGATTTTTCGATTTTTGAACCAATTCAGCCGGTCATGGTCCGATATCTTAAATTTTGTCGCGACAATATATTAATTTAAAGCGAGAGAAAGTTTTATTTGGCCTTTTAAACCTTAATTTGGAACATAGTTTGCAAAAAACGGTCCAACCGTTTTCGAGTTATAGCCGTTTTTCCGATTTTTGTAAGGATAATCATAGAATGCTATTAGTACTGGAACGGCCATTCCTCTAAGGCGCCAAGCTATAGGCCGTAGCGAAGCACGGGCGAAACAGCTAGGTAGTCTTCCAAAAATATGTAAAACTTTTTTGTATGATTATTGTTATTGTAAAATATATACGACCTCTGTTTGGATTTTGGGGGTAAAGGGACTCTTCAGTCTCATCCGCGCAATATAAATGAGGTATAATAATTGGTAGAGCTGATGATAATAATAATAACATTTATATTTTTCTTAGTTCATATGCCGTGTATTGAATGGCTCTTTCAAAACAGTCCGCCTTGTATACATACATATTTGTTCTTGTCTTTTCAAATAACGTAGGTAGTCTTCCAAACTTTTTTATTATATTATAAATGGAAAAAAATTAAGGTTTCTCTTACAAATGGAAACGAAAAGTGATATTTTAACTAAAAGATATCAAACCCACATTTTTGACAAGAGATTGCATTTCTGTTCCAGGTACGGTGATATGGTTCCTGAAACAATAGCAGGGAAAATTGTTGGGGGAGTTTGCTCTCTGAGTGGTGTGCTAGTCATTGCTCTTCCAGTTCCTGTAATCGTATCAAACTTTAGCCGAATTTATCATCAAAATCAAAGAGCAGATAAAAGAAAAGCTCAAAGGGTAAATATATTTATTTTATTATTTTTCAAATTGATACTAGATCTTAGTTTTTCGTGGTGCTATAAATGCCACGGTGCCCACTGAAATAAGGACTTGGAATAACTGGGACTCAACAACAAAATGTACGTTCATCAATAATTACCTGTACGAGTATTGATGAGGACAGTTGTAATTACCACCTTTTAAAAGCTCTTAGGCTAGGTTCATATGGCCACGCGTTACGACGAACCGCGCGGCACAAGATCTATCTAAATAGTGGATATTGTTTACATGACCGCGCGGTCATGTGAACCTAACAGCGATACTCAACCTTTTTTTACACCGGGCCATATTTAAGTTTCCCAAACTTCCGCGGGCCGCAGTACGCAAAATACATACAATAGGTATATGTATAGATCAAGGTTTCGTTATAGCAGACTGAAGTTAAGCAACGACGGGTAGGGCTAGTATGGGCGGCAATGATAAACACATTAATTGATTGTGTTCTACTGACATTTCCTTGTGTAGTCAGCTTTTTTAGGGGAATTGACAAGCTGCTGGCAGGCTGGTCTCCAGTTCTTAGTAATAATATTAGGTAAAACGGAAAGTTCCTAGGTAAAGCTCACAAAAAAGTGATTTCCCTCTGTTGTATATGAAGTCACTATGATGTTCTGCAAAACGTGTTTGGAAATTCCTACCGGTTTACCTATATAGGATTTATTGCATTGACCACAGCTGCCTTCATATACCCCAGAGTTTTTTAGGATGTTTTTAGTTTCAGTAGCTGAGTTTTTGATGGTTTGAATGACTGTACTGTAGGTTGATTTTTTATAGGGATGTCGATGTTATGAGTTTTAAATATTTTAATGATTTTGTTTGTATCGTATCCTATGAATGGTATCCTGCCTGTGTATTTCTTTTCATTGATATTGGAATTATTATAGTTTTTGTTATTAATAATAAATTTTATTCTTTTCTACAGTTGTTCTATGTAGTTTTGATTATATCCATTATTTTTGGCAATGTTTTTAATGATATTGATTTCATTCTTTAGGTCTTTTTCAGAGGTGGTGCACATTATAGCTCGGTGGATGTAGTTTTTAAAAGTGGAGGTTTTGTATTTTGCAGGGTTGAAGGAGTCTTCAGTAATAATAGTGTCCGGGTGGGTTGGTTTCCCACCCGGACACTGTCCAAAAAAATTAAAATGCGTGTTGAAGGCATGTTTTTTTTTCTTTCGCAAGAAGCTGCAGACACGCATACTGTTAAAAAACTCTGCCAATGTGACACCTGGGTTATTATTTTTCTGGCAAAAAAAAAAAAAAAAAAAGGGGGGTACCCCCCAAAAAAAATCGNAAAAAATTTTTTTTGTTCGATTTTTGGATTCTACCTACGTACCTTGAAACGTATAATATCAATTTTTTTTTTCGTGACGATTCCAAAGGTTCATTATTGAAAATAATAAACCAAAAACAGACGTTTAAAGAAAAATAGTAGGGTCTAAACTAGACTTCACTTTGCTCTGTCAATGTATAACTAGGTGTGTCCGTGGACAAAAACGGACGGAGCCATCCGTTTCACCTCGAATTTTCGGGCACCACATAAACTTTAGCATATTGCTCNGGGGGTATTTTTGGTATTTTTTTTTTTCGTGACGATTCCAGATTCATTACTGAAAATAATAAACCAAAATTTGTACAGCTTAAGTCAGGTTTGGTAGGGATTCTATGAAATCCCATTCGACAATCTATTGAAATCTAAACCTATTTGCAGCATTCCGTTCCTAACGACCGATACGCGCGACAGACACCCGCGACAGTTTGTTTTGATCATTTGAACAGTGCAAAGTGTATATATCCGACGTTTTAAGTGCGGCTAAAAAAAGATTGATAGTGAGATTATTGGAGGGGGAGGAAGACGAAGACGTTCTTATCATATCCCATTTTCTTCCGGAAAAACGGATGAAGATCGACGGAATTTACACGTCACGACCAGAAGAGGGGTGTTTTCAAATAGGTACTAATAACAAAACATCTAAGTTTGAAAGAAGAAAAATTCTCACAATAATATCTTTATAGGAGTCCAGTCTGACATCAAATAGGGGTGGGTTTCGACTAACCAACTCAACCAACATCTCATCTTCATCAGAACAAAATGACATTTTCAATTTTCTACCGAAATTAATAATAATAGTAAAACTTACGAACCACAAACACAAGTATACAAGGAATGAGTCGCCTGACTGGAGCATCAAAGCGACAGGGTCGGTCAAACTACAAAATCATATCAACAGAAAGAAACTACTACAAAAGAAAGATAAAAGAAGAATTGGAAATCATAAGAGCCAGAAATAAGAAAACAGATTTGATGAACAATATGATATAGGTATTTTAAAAGTGGAAATAAAATATATATATATAAATAATAATAAGTAATATTGTAAATAATAATTATGTACATATCAATTAAAACTATACTTAAATCATGTAAATAATACTTATAGAAACAAAATAAGATGACCCCCCTACCACCATCAATTAGAATTCTCTCTCTCTCTCTACCATCAGAATTCAAATTAGAGTCAGTCAACTTGAGAATGTCGTAACAGACGAAAGCGCTCGTGACTCCCCTTGTTATTTGTAGTTGATACACAATATTTTATTGAAATTTACTTTTCAAAATAACAATGATTACACCTTCGTACTATTTTTAAATTCAATGAACTCGTCAATCAACTTCGCATAATCATATCCTAAGGCAGCAAATTCTGTGATGGTGGCATTTTCTAAATGCCAGGAGTTTTCTATTAGTAACAGACAATTCCTTATATTTTAGTCTGGAGGCATAGGGCACAAAATCAGGTCCCGTGTGCAGTTTGATGATACAAGTACGGAAGGGGTGTCAAAATCTTCGTATGGATCTCTAGAAAATGAAAATCCATGGTGGCACCCTCAAATTTTGTCGAGAGACCCACAATTAATGATGGCGTCCAAGATGGCCGCCCGGGGTTAGAAAATCTTTAAATTACCGTCAAGAGTCGTGTGAGGTGTCTAAGTATATGTTTTTTGGGTCGTAAAATTCGAATTTTTGTTCCAATCGGTCGCTCAACCTTCAGCTCAAAATGGCGACCGAAATTGCGACCTAAAAGGAGAATCATTAATAACTAGTCCTGGGTAACAAACAGTGAGTCAATTTCCACGTTTTCTGATCCTTAGATTCTAAAAATTCCATCCAGATACTCGCTCGCCTTATAGTTGACCCGGAAAACCAAGATGGCGCCCAAAGTGGGCTCCCCGAAAAAAATATTTTTTTTAAACCACCCCATCAAGTCGTGTGGGGTGTCTAAGTATATGTTATCTGGGTCGTAATATTCGAATTTTTGGTCCAATCGGTCTTTCAATGCACCAGTACCCCCTCCTCCCCACCGGTACTCCTAAAAATATAATATGGCGGTCAAAATAGCCGGTAAAATGATACTCTAAACGGAAAAAGAGCAAAACTAGCTATAAGTATCGGAATCGAATAAACATTCAATTACTATGTTTTCAAGTAAATTATAAAAATATGGAGTAAATACTTGCCCCTAAAATTAAAAATGGCTGCAAAAATGGCCCAACACAAAATTATTTGATCAAAAATTTGAAAGTAAATTATTGAAATTTACGTTTCTTGGGTCGCAGAATTCAAATATCTGATGAGGAATACTGCCTTATCTACTCGAACAATGTATTTGGAGAAGAACGGCTCATGTAGCCGCAATAAAGGGACATTATTATATAGCAATCGTTGAAATTCAATAAAGGGTGCCCAGGTATGCGATCACGGAATAGGTATATTAAAAATTTAAATTTCAGTTACATATCGCGTAGGTTAAAAATATATCATAGTTATAACTGTAACAAGTAGGCTCTGCTTATTTGACTGGGCACCTGAGAGGTATGACCGTTGCTATACACCTGTTCGACGAAATACCGCCTTATTCACTTGAACAATGTATTCAAGAATTTTTGAGCATCAGATCTAAAAAAAAAAACGTGAATGTACAAAGGAACGATGTAAAAACCTTCTGTACGAGTATATATAAACTACGATGGATCTCCCAAAAAGGTAGCACGCTGACAAAAATAATCCTGCATTTACTCGACACCGATTAGCATCACCAACAATTATGCATCCACTCTCCAGATGATCGAGCTGCTTGAAGATTTATAGCGAATTTCCGTGCACTGCGTTCAGTTTGAGAATAATTTAGAAGAGTAAAGAACATCATTTCGATTTCTAAAATTATTTTAGAAGAGTTACTGTATATTAAAATTTTATTGCTATCTCTGATTTTAAATAAAACATGGACAAGCAAAATCCGATGGTCCTGGTACTAGAAAAAAAAAAAAAAACTTCTGAATGATGTATGCCTCTTTTGTTGCTCTCAATCTCTTGAAAATATTGTCTCGCAGGCAAGAAGATCTTCCTACAAAAAGCTCTGTGTGTGATTGTATCAATGATCGAGCACTATGGGGTGATGAAAAAGCAAATTAATATTAGAATTGTTTGAGGACCTCAGCGAAGACAGAAGCACCTATACGACGATCATTTACCGCCAACTAAAAATGTTCTCATACCAGCGATTGAATGAGCTAATTATCAGACAATCGTTTGGCAACAAGATATAGTCCAGCATACATTTTTACCATCACCTACTAATCACGGATGGCAAAAATATGAAGACAGCTTTGAGCCAATTACCTCTAAAAGACCATTTGCACCACTTTTTCTACTGGACATGGTGAAGAGCTCTTGTCGCCAAAAAAGGTGTACCCAACATTGTGGCTGTCTCAGTAATGCTCTAAAGTGCACAGAAATGTGCCAATGCAATGGAGACCCTGGTGTTTGCGAGAATGTGGTGAGTGATGACACGATTGAAGGAGACGACATCATATCAAGTGACGACGAGACAGAAGTCATATATATATAAAAAAAAATGACTATGTTTGTTTAATGTTATTTTTGTTGTGTGATCAAAAAGAGTTACATTTTACTTTTATTATTTTTACCCGAGCAATGAAAATTGCAAAATTGGGTACAAAACCGCAGGCCACACGGTAGCTAACCTTAACCAGCGCCGGGCTAATCGGAAAAGCTTGGCGGGCCGCAGGTTGAGTATCGCTTGGTTTAGAGCATCATTTTATACCGGCCATTTTGGCCGCCATATTATATTTTTGGGGAGGGGGGGTATCGGTGTGTTGAGAGACCTATATGACCAAAAATTCTAGTTCTACGACCCAAAAGACATATTCTCAGACACTTCGCACGACTTGATAGGGTGAAAAAAAAATCCTGGAGACCACTTATGCCGCCATTTTGTTTTCCAAGTCAACTATAAGGCAAAAGAGAATCTGGATTGTATATTTGGAATCTACGGTTCAGAAAACCCATTGGATCAAAAAATCGAATTTTACGACCCAGAAAACATATACTGAGACACCCCGCACGACTTGATGAGGTGGTTTAAAAAAAAGAAAATCGGGGAGCCCGATTTGGCCGCCATCTTGGTTTTCAGGGTCAAATATGAGGCGAACGAGTATCTGGATGGTATTATTTAAATCTAAGGCTCAGGAAACATGGAAATTCACTCTCTGTTTGTTACCCAGGACAAGTTATTAATGATCCCCTTTTAGGTCGCCATTTCGGCCGCCATTTTTGAATTATCAGGGTCGCTGAGGGTTGAACGACAAAATGGACCAAAAATTCTAATTTTTCGACCCAAAAAACATAATATGTCGCTTTATTGCAGCTATATGAGTTGTTCTTCTACATTACCAGATATTTGAATTCTGCTGCCCGAGAAACGTAAATTTCAGTGATTTACTTTCAAATTTTGGATCAAATAATTTTATGTTGGGCCATTTTTGCAGCCATTTTTAGTATTTACTCTATATTTTTGTAAATTATTTACTCCATATTTTTATAATTTACTTGAAAACATAGTAATTGACTGTTTATTCGATACTTATTTTACCGGCTATTTTGACCGCCATATTATATTTTTAGGGGTACCGGTGGGGAGGAGGGGGGTACTGGTGCATTGAAAGACCGATTGGACCAAAAATTCGAATTTTACGACCCAGAAAACATATACTTAGACACCCCACACGACTTGATGGGGTGGTTTAAAAAAAATATTTTTTTCGGAGAGCCCACTTTGGCTGCCATCTTGGATTTCCGGGTCAACTATTAAGCGAGCGAGTATCTGGATGGTATTTTTAGAATCTAAGGATCAGAAAACGTGGAAATTGACTCACTGTTTGTTACCCAGGACTAGTTATTAATGATTCCCCTTTTAGGTCGCAATTTTGGTCGCCATTTTGAATTTTCAGGGTCGCTGAAGGTTGAGCGACCGATTGGAACAAAAATTCGAATTTTACGACCCAAAAAACATATACTTAGACACCTCACACGACTCTTAACGGTAATTTAAAGATTTTCTAACCCCGGGCGGCCATCTTGGACGCCATCTTTAATTGTGGGTCTCTCGACAAAATTTGAGGGTGCCACCATGGATTTTCATTTTCATTTTCTTGTATCATCAATCTGCACACGGGATGCCCTATGCCCCCAGACTATTTCTTAAATCTTGAAATCTATTTTGAAACTCTTAAAGATAAATATTTTTTCATAGTGCAATAAACCTCAGTTGAAACCTGCACACAATCATCTTTTTTAGCATTACTAAGAGTTGGAAATTTCAAAACACGTCCACACATGTTACGCTGGAATCGATGCTCGCGAGACATTTGCACTCCTTACACATGAACAAGAGATATTTAATATTTCAATTGGTAGGACCGACGAGATGTTATTTTTGTTGTGTGATCAAAAAGAGTTACATTTTATTTTTATTATTTTTTACCCGAGCAAAATTGCAAAATTGGGTACAAAACCGCAGGCCACACAGTAGCTAACCTTAACCAGCGCCGGGCCGCTCGAAAAAGCTTGGCGGGCGTTGAGGTTGAGTATCGCTGAGTCTTAGCCTTAAACAACGTCACTCAAAGCTTCAAACTCATTCATTGATTCGTTTGCTCTGACCGTGATTCATCGTCAGTGTTTACATAAACATTTAGGTGTTTGACGACATACAGTATACCCTTTTAATCTAACTCACTTTATTTTGATACTTTTCTACACCAGTTGTTTTGTTGACGTCATTCAATAGACCTTTTTAATCTCATGGCGCCATTTTGTTCTAAACCAAATAAGTCTTAGATGCCATACCTATAATCTTTTTTTTTGTATCGCTGTGTAACCGGACCGTGGTATCCGCAAACCCTATCGCGGTATCCGAGAATCTTCAAGCGATGTTCGCGAATCTTCAAGTCAAGTCCGCGAACCCGATCGCTATGTTCACAAACCCTATCGTGATGTTAAAACTAGAGCTCCCTTCATTTGGTCAATAATTGGGGGGGGGGGGGNATAAGGGGGGGGGGGGGTCTTTTATAAACTTTCAAAGATGACCTTGAAAAAACCGATAGTCACCATTTAAACAATAAACTTGATATCTATTATTAAATTGGTAATTAAAGGTTCGTGTATTGTGCTCTAGATAAGGTTATTACAAAATGATTGGTACCTACTCTGTCATAGTAAATTTTGGTCTGAAATCTATAGAACAACTTTGAGCGTGACATACAATATTTACTAATTTTGATGCAGCTATTGAAAAGGTCACAGATACTATTATTTCAGTGAAGAGTCAATAATAAAATGAGTTGAACATTTCGATTTTGTGATTGGATTGGTTATGGGGTGCACTCAACCTCGTGAGCACAATTGTATGGTCAAGGAAAAGGCAGCATTATGAGTAAAGTCAGTACTAGTGGTTCGATCATAAACGTCATTTCATAGCAAGCAGAGGTTGAATGGAAATTTATATTATGAAGAACTCTAGTATGAACACTTAGAATTTGAAATGCTCTTGAGAGTGTACCACAAAAAATGTTTACCATACCATCATGATGTTCGTTATTTCAATACAACATCTCCAAATAAAATGTTGCTAAAGGACCTTTAGGTGGCAGAGGACGACCCAGAATAGAATATTTCAAAGATATTATCGTAGGACTTGTTGTTTGTTGTCCTTTGAGTCAAATCCAGCCTGTATGGAAGATGATGGAATGAGGAACGCTCCAGTGGGGTTGCAGAATAACTTATAACCAGCTTGTGATCTCGTGAAACCTCTCTCTGACTTGACTGCTAGGCAGTCCCTTATATTTGTCGTTGTTTGTGATATGATCACTCATAACTTGTAAACATTAATTTTAACCTTTCACCACTCATACGAAGTCTGTTTGAACTTCTTTGTTGGTTCTTGTGATGAGTGTTGAAAGATGTCAAGATCATTATTCATGATCTCTACTATAATATTCTAGCAAACATAAACTGCAGATCGTATAGTCAAATGAAAAGTTTGGCTATGAACCGTGAAGAGTGCAGGCTACACCGACAAGGCATAGCCTTTAGATAATGATGATGAAGATGGAAGGACCTTAAATTTTGCTAAATTCTATGTCTATTCTTGGATTCAAAACTATGAATCTGTCAATGTGCAACTGAAATTATAGCTAAAGTTTATATCTGTCGTCAATTTTATGGTGTTTGAAAAACAATTAGTGCCATTTATCAGATGGCGTAGGTAATGGACGGATCGTTAGAAATTGCTTTTATCAAACTTCATATAGTATGCACCTAGCTCCTAGCTGTACGTACGATGAAAACAGCTGACTCGTTTGTGTAATTTTTTTTTTTTTTTTTACAGAAAGCCCGTCTTGCTAGAATTAGGATAGCAAAAGCATCATCTGGTGCAGCTTTTGTTAGTAAAAAGAAAGCAGCAGAAGCAAGAATGGCAGCACAAGAGTCTGGTCTAGAAATAGACGAAAATTATAGAGAAGAAGATATCTTTGAAATACAACATCACCATCTGTTGCGATGTTTAGAGAAGACGACAGTAAGTACTTCACATTAAGGCGGAACCAAAGATCGTATCTCTGAACGTGAAAGCCTAACTAAAGAACACGATAGTAATTATTTTGCGTTAAAAGAGAACGAAAGATCGTATCTCTGGACGTGAAAGCCTAATTAGAGAACACAATAGTAATTATTCTGCGTTAAAAGAGAACGAAAGATCGTATCTCTGGACGTGAAAGCCTAAATAGAGAACACGATAGTAATTATTTTGCGTTAAAATAGAACAAAAGATCGTATCTCTGTAACGTGAAATCGTAACTATAAAAATAATAATCTAACTAGAGAACACGATAGTAAGTATTTTATCTTAAAATAGAACCAAAAATCGTATCTCTCAAAGTGAAATCGTAACTATAAAAATAATAATCTAACTAGAGAACACGATAGTAAGTATTTAGCATTAAAATGGAACCAAAAATTGTATCTCTCAACGTTAAAGCTTAACTAATTTATTTTTGGTTCTTGTCAAATCCTTATCTTTGCGCTGAGAAAATTGTATACAATTCGAAGCAAGTTTTCGCTAAAAAGGATGCTTTTTAGCAGTATAATTAGATAGCCCAAATGGTAAGAGGTATAAAATAAATGGTACGGAAAACCGTACTGAACTTACTCTTCCTCATTCCATTTTTTGGTCTTTCAGTCTGACGTTGTAAAAACGTATAATATTGCAGTGAACGACCTGTGTATGTAATATTACTATAAAATATTCTGTATAAATATCTCGACGCTTCTCCTATCCATTCTTTTTTGATTTCTCCTTCGAAATTATTTTTAGAGTCTTGTGGGAGATAAGGTATAAATAGAAGGACACGTCTAGGAGTCGAGTCAGTATTCTTCGAGCGATAAACGGAGCGTGTTTAATTTTGGAAGCGATATCAAAAGTGAACGGTTAATTCGTGTGTATTTTCGGGCGTTCTGGATTCGGTGTTGGCA
>CM022885.1:21066823-21085681 GCA_012654025.1 Pachypsylla venusta
GTATTTCCACCACAGCCGCCACTGCTCGCTGTAACAGTTTGCCTTAGTTCAAGGAACAGAGGCTGTAGGGGGTATGAGGCAGAATGGAAAGGTGAGAGAATGTTGCTGGGACTGGAGTGGAACAAAATAATGTTTAGTATTTCATGTCAAAGTAAATTTTCATCAAATGTAATTGAACTTTCTGATTGGCAGACAGCCATGCTTGAGAAGGCTAATTAATTATGTCGAAAGGAAATGGTAGAAGTTGCTTTTGTCAAGAAACGTTGATTGATATGTGGTTAGCAGTAACCAGTTCTGTTAGCTGAAGCAGTGGATTCGTAACCAGGACGCTATATCCGCGCATGCCTCAGTAGCTCGGTTGGTTTAGGCGGTGGATTTGTAACCAGGACGCTATATCCGCGCATGCCTCAGTAGCTCGGTTGGTTGAGGCGGTGGATTCGTAACCAGGAGCCTGTTGGTTTCCTGCCCCTTTGAAATACTGGTCACAATGAATCTAAATAATTGTCGCAGTGATAATTGCAGTCTCATTAGAGATCTGCAACCAGTTCAATTATGAGAATCTAACTCCATTCCCACTGCTGGTCACAATTAATCTAATACATTGTCGCAGTGATAATTGCAGTCTGATTAGAGATCTACAACCAGTTTTACCAGTTCAATAATAAGAATCTAACTCCATCCACACTGCTGGTCACAATAGATCTAAATAAAGGTCGCAGTGATAATTGCAGTCTCATTAGAGATCTGCAACCAGTTCAATAATAAGAATCTAACTTCATCCCCACCGCTGGTCACAATAGATCTAAATAAAGGTCGCAGTTATAATTGCAGTCTCATTAGAGATCTGCAACCAGTTCAATAATAAGAATCTAACTTCATCCCCACCGCTGGTCACAATAGATATAAATAAAGGTCGCTGTGATAATTGCAGTCTCAATAGAGATTTGCAACCAGTTCAATAATAAGAATCTAACTCTATCCCCACCGCTGGTCACAATAGATCTAAATAAAGGTCGCAGTGATAATTGCAGTCTCATTAGAGATCTGCAACCAGTTCAATAATAAGAATCTAACTCCAACCTCACCGCTGGTCACACTAGATCTAAATAAAGGTCGCAGTGATCATTGCAGTCTCATTAGAGATCTGCAACCAGTTCAATAATAAGAATCTATTCTGTATTTCCACCGGCCGCAACTGCTCGCTATAACATCTTCTTAGTTCAAGGAACGGAGGCTGTAATAGCGGGTATAAGTGCAATGTCAGTGTGTTATGGATGTTTTTTNACAATTTTCGTGTCTGCAATACATACCAAAAATCAAGTCTTATCGTTCTTGAGATACCTTGTTTACAGACCGTCAGACACACACACACGGAAAAATGGCTGCGAGATTTGGTCTCTGTGGACCCCAAAACGTGTTTTGCCATTGAAAACTCGACATCAAAAATTTCAGCCCATTACAATACTTTCCTTTTTATAAGATAAGGAAAGTAAAAATATTTGGAAGGGGGTATCCATTAAAATTTCTTGGAATATCGACACTTTTTGTAAGGAAAGGTCACTTGCGGAGTTCGAAGCCCTTTCCTAACATAGAGCCTTACAGATTTCAAAAATTCCAAGTCGTTCAAAAGTTGCAGAGCCTCCGCTGGGACTTCTGACACATACTGTAGAGATACTATTCACCATTGAATATTTGGAAGGGGGTATCCATTAAAATTTCTTGGAATATCGACACTTTTTGTAAGGAAAGGTCACTTGCGGGGTTCGAAGCCCTTTCCTAACATAGAGCCTTACAAATTTCAAAAATTCCAAGTCGTTCAAAAGTTACAGAGCCTCCGCTAGGATTTCTGACACATACTGTAGAGATACTATTCACCATTGTGTATTAAATTGAAAAGCTTTTGGTCTATTAAACTTTGATAGAGTATTTTACTATCAATATACTTGAGGAAACATATACTGGGAGGGCGCAAAATCCCATTATTTAGGTTCAAACGTGGAGAAAAATATTCATGAAAAGTATGTAAAAAAATAGAACAATAAAATAAAATGTATTTTCATTGGAAGATTGAAGAGGACGATAAAGAAAGAATGTAGAAGAAGAGATTGAGAATTGAAGGAATTAAGGAAAGGAGAATTGAAGAAAAAGAGAGAGAAGGAAGAGGGAGAAGAGATTGAGAATTGAAGGAATTAAGGAAAGGAGAATTGAAGAAAAAGAGAGAGAAGGAAGAGGGAGAAGAGATTGGGATTTGAAGGAATTAAGGAAAGGAGAATTGAAGAAAAAGAGAGAGAAGGAAGAGGGAGAATAAATTGTGAATTGAAGAAAAGAGACAAAAGGAATTGTGAGAAGAGATTGGGAATTGAAGGAATTAGGGAACGGAGAATTGAAGAAACGAGACAAAAGGAAGTGTGAGAAGAGATTGGGATTTGAAGGAATTGGGGAAAGGAAAATTGAAGAAAAGAGACAAAAGGAAGTGTGATTAGAGATTGGCAATTGAAGGAATTGGGGAAAGGAGAATTGAAGGAAAAGAGAGAGAAGAAAAAGGGAGAATAAATTGTGAATTGAGGGAATTGGAGAAATGAGAATTGAAGAAAAGAGAGAGAAGGAAGAGGGAGAATAAATTGTGAATTGAGGGAATTGGAGAAATGAGAATTGAAGACAAGAGAGAGAAGGAAGAGGGATAATAAATTGTGAATTGAAGAAAATAGACAAAAGGAAATGTTCTAGATTGGGAATTGAAGGAATTAGGGAAAGGAGAATTGAAGAAAAGAGACAAAAGGAAGTGTAAGAAGAGATTGGGAATTGAAAGTATTGGGGGAAGAAGAATTGAAGAAAAGAGACAAAAGGAAGTGTGAGAAGAGATTGGGAATTACAGGAATTGGGGCAAGGAGAATTGAATGAATAGAGAGAGAAGGAAGAGGGAGCAGAGATTGGAAATTGAAGGTATTAGGGAAAGGAGAATTGGAGTAAAAGAGAGAGAAGGAAGAGGGAGCAGAAATTGGAAATTGAAGGTATTAGGGAAAGGAGAATTGGAGTAAAAGAGAGAGAAGGAAGTGGGGAAGGAGATTGGGAATTTAATGAATTGGGGAAAGGAGAATTGAAAGAAAAGAGTGAGAAAGAGGTGGAGGGGAGATAGAAAGTTCAATATTTTACTCAAGGATATTACTTGTAGTAAATAATTGTTATAATTGTTTTGGAGGGAATTATGTATTGGGCATTGGCAACACAGGAACCCTCGCAGAAGGCAAAAAATTGAAATCTCCGAATGGGCCTTGTAAATCGATAAAAGTAAATTATACGAAAAAAGTTCATTGAAAAAAGTTGGGGGTCCTGTGTACTGTGTAACGCAAGGATTTTCAGGAATGTCTTACTTCGATGTACCCAGAGTCCTTCAGGGAGTCCTGCCATTCCGCTCCTCCCGGCCCTATTATTATGGTAGAACCCTAATTAGTTAAAGGAGCTTTACCCGTTAAAATATTGTGAATAGCATTCATACATTCTCTAACTCCTTCAATTCCCAATCTCTTCTCACACTTCATTTTCTCTGTCTTCTTCAATTAAAATATTGTGAATAGCATTTATACATTCTCTAATTCCTTCAATTCCCAATCTCTTCTCATACTTCATTTTCTCTGTCTTCTTCAATTAAAAAAAGTAATATCCTTGAGTAAAATATTGAACTTTCTATCTCCCCTCCACCTCTTTCTCACTCTTTTCCTTCAATTCTCCTTTCCCCAATTCCTTCAATTCCCAATGGATTCCCTCTTCCTTCTCTCTCTTTTAATCCAATTCTCCTTTCCCTATTAATACCTTCAATTTCCAATCTCTGCTCCCTCTTCCTTCTCTCTCTTTTCCTTCAATTCTCCTTTCCCTAATGCCATCGTTTTACAAGGCCCATTCGGAGGTTCCAATTTTTTGCCTTCTGCGAGGGTACCTGTGTCGCCAATGCCCAATATCCTTGAGTAAAATATTGAACTTTTTATCTCCCCTCCACCTCTTTCTCACTCTTTTCCTTCAATTCTCCTTTTCCCAATTCCTTCAATTCCCAATCTCCTTTCCCTCTTCCATCTCTCTTTTTCTTCAATTCTCCTTTCCTTGATTCCTTCAATTCCCAATCTCTTCTCACACTTCCTTTTGTCTCTTTTCTTCAATTCTCCTTTCCCTAATTCCTTGAATTCCCAATCTCTTCTCACACTTCCTTTTGTCTCTTTTCTTCAATTCTCCTTTCCCTAATTCCTTCAATTTCCAATCTCTTCTCACACTTCATTTTCTCTGTCTTCTTCAATTCTGCAGTGAAAAAAATGTATGGGGTCCTATTGACGGTGGGTAACCGCCACTGCCTTTAAGTCATGCTTTGCTAAAGCTGCAGTATAAAAGTCTGACCTCTAATTGAATAATTGGATTTTATTGAAAACTTATTGTATCTTTTTTATTGCCAATAGATTGAGTAAAAAAGTTTTATCTGGAAAGTGCATACAAAACATACTTGTATGACCTTTGGTGCATCATCCCACTCTAGATACTTGAGAGAATGCATAGAGAATAGGATTCAAGAGGCAAACTTTCATGATTAGCGCATTGTACATTTTGATTGAATGTGAACTGTTGCTAATTGATTGGCCTTTGAATTATCTTCTGAGGCTTTTTCAAGTAGGCAGCCTACCGCCTCGGATTATGTTGGTTTAAAATTTGTTGATTTGGCCGCAGTGGTCAAGACTTTTCTCCTTCCTTTCGTTTTGCTCACTAAATTTAGTTTTAAATTTATACTTCAGCAACAGATCAGTGAAGTTAAATAACGTCCAGCGAGGTTTTACCATTTGGGTGTTCGCGTTCTCGTGATGCTGGCTATTTTTCCGGACCAACCCAGGCTGGTTGAAATCAATCTGGGTAGCTGGTTTGGAAGTTTTCAGCGAATGGAGCGTAAACCCCCGTCTCTAATGCAATAGATGTAAAAGGGACATTAAGTCAATATTTTTTAAAAAAAAACTATGTAGGGTGTATCAATATCAACAAGCCTAAGCTACACTTTAACAATGTTTACCCTATAATGCTACCTCTTGTCAGTATTACCATTGCTACTGAATTGTCCTGAGAAGGCTGACTTACTCCCTATATCACAACCAGACCAAGTTCAAAATTTGAAGAAAAAAAAAACCTTATCATATGTTCGATCCGTTTACGACTCGAACTCGGAACCTCCTTGATACAAGCCGAGTGTGATGCGCACTCTGTCACGGAGAGGTCTGGCCGAATTGGTCCGGAGGATGATGTGGGTCCGACTAATGTTCGGGGCGAAAATTATCTGATAGCATTTTCTCGTTCCTGAAATGACATGGCTGTGAAGGAGTACCCCGAAGTTATTCAAAAGCAGTTCCGGGGCATGACTTTATTTTATATAAAAAAAAAATGCATCCAAAAAGGTTCTTTCACATAAAAACACTCACAAAAAAATCAAAATTCAAAGAAAATTCCTGCGAGTGGCATTTCTTTCCTAGTTGAGTTTTTTTCTTCTAAAGGCAAACTATAATTATCCCGAACAACACCACAACCTCCCCCACCACGCCTCCAAATCTCAGTCTGTCTTTGAGAGTGTATTTACAATATTTTCTTCTAATTCTGATGTAGATAGTAGATGAACAGGGCCGGATTCAGCTGTAGTATACGGCTAAGTTACACAGCCTCAGTACATGCGCGGATATAGGGGAGGGCACGGGGGGGCACGTGCCCCCCAGTTTTTTTAAGCGGGCGGTGTTTCTCAAATTTTATTATACCTAATCACGTACATTTAAAAAAAAAAAAATCAAATGAATGGTGATCCGCTGTGTCTTTTATCTGATTGAGAGGGGGGCACGGGCACCTATATAATTCCCAATCCTGAGACTAAATAGAAATACGCA
The DNA here is from genome assembly GCA_012654025.1 of Pachypsylla venusta. Taxonomy (NCBI): domain Eukaryota; kingdom Metazoa; phylum Arthropoda; class Insecta; order Hemiptera; family Aphalaridae; genus Pachypsylla; species Pachypsylla venusta. The sequence continues at coordinate 21,072,721 of CM022885.1, forward strand.
AATAAAAAATCGTCAACAATTCTGTCATCCGTCATGGCACTTTTTTTCGTCATCACGCTTATAAAATAGCTTATCACCCTTAATATGAAAGGTATTTGTGGTAAGCTCTACTGCTTTTAACAAATTAGGTATCGTACCTCGATAAGCATTGCATTAGAATGTACTGCCATTGCATTAAAGAGTACTTGCATACAGGACTTGAACCCCCGGTCTCTTGGTTACGAATCCTGTCCCCCTTCCTCCTCCAAATTTTCTATTATATCGTGCCCCCCCCCCCAAAAAAAAACAAGAGGGCTATATCCGCGCATGCCTCAGTAGCTCGGTTGGTTGAGGCGGTGGATTCGTAACCAGGGGGCTGTTGGTTCGATTCTAATTTCATCCCCGTCTTCTGGTTAAAATAGATCTAAATAAAGTTCGCAGTGATATAATTACAGTCTCAATAGAGACCTGCAACCAGTTTAATAAGAATAAAAGGTCGCAGTGATAATTTCAGTCTCAGTAGAGACCTGCAATCAGTTCAATAAGAATAAAAGTCGCAGTGATAATTGCAGTCTCAATAGAGACCTGCAACCAGTTTAATAAGAATAAAAGGTCGCAGTGATAATTTCAGTCTCAATAGAGACCTGCAACCAGTTCAAAAATAATAAAGGTCGCCGTGATAATTACAGCCTCAATATAGACCTGCAATCAGTTCAATAAGAATAAAAGTGGCAGTGATAAGTTCAGTCTCAATAGAGACCTGCAACCAGTTGAATAATAATAAAGGTCGCAATGATAATTGGAGTCTCAATAGAGACCTGCAACTAGTTCAAAAATAATAAAGGTCGCAATGATAATTACAGTCTCAATAGAGACCTGTAACCAGTTGAATAATAATGAAACGGCTAAGTCCAATTATTGACTGAACGAAGTGAGGTCTAGTTTTAACATTTAAAGTGTTTTTCTGTTTCTCTTTTTGTACCGTTTTAACTCTCGAACGCCTCATCAGATTTTCATGAAATTTGGTGGGGGTATTATTTTTTTCACAGTTAGCTTATTAGGACCCCTGAGGCCAAATGGCATCTCTTTAACGGGCCTTTATGTGTAATAATTATGAAATTATGCAATGTGTTTTACAATGTTTTCCAATTCTCTCTTCACAAAGTCGTCGAAATTGAGTGAGGTCTTCGCAGAACCACTAGATAACAGTTCACATTTGAAGAGTGGGGTGAGACTCAGAGTTTCTCTCTTTAGCAACAGTTTTCCATTGCGATGTGCTTTGACTAGTTTGGAGCTATAGCGTGATAGCGGGACCTGTTTGTATACTGGTCGGCTAAGTGAGTGTATCAGTATAACTCGTATGTATGCTAATTAACCATATACAGGGTGATTCAGGTTGTTTGTATCAAGGGAATAGGAGTTGTAGAATCACTCTACAGGGTGATTCAGGTTGTTTGTATCAAGGGAATAGGAGTTGTAGAACATGAAAAAAGAATCACTTTTTACAGGTGAGACTTTTTTCTTTAGGCCTTAGTTTGGGAGTTATCGCTAAAAACATAATTTTTTTTATAAGGTTTCAAAAATTAAAATGATTTAAAAAGGTAATTTTAAGCTACATTTATTTAGTTTACATATTGACTCCGAATCAATATAACAAAATGGCGGCCATTTGAAACTTTCAAATTTGATTTTCTCGAAAACCACTCCATGGATTTTTAATATCATTTTTGTAGAAATAAAAAGCACTACAAATTTGTAATTTGGCCATTTTGTTACATTGATTCGGAGCAAGTCAATTTGTAATCTAAATAAGTGCAGCATAAAATTAGATTTTCAGATCATTTTAATGTTTGAAAATCGGACCATTTTGAAAGGAGTTATGGGCTTATAAATATATTAGTGATAACTCCCAAACTAAGGCCTAAACAAAAAAGTCACACCTGTAAAAAGTGATTATTTTTTCATGTTCTACAACTCCTATTCCCATGATACAAACAACCTGAATCACCCTATATACTAATTATTACATCTTTTGCAGCCACTGGGGTAGCAAGCCATTAGGTGACGGTAATGAGCCATTGTAGATACAGAAGGCATCCAGCCTTTAAAAACTCTGCTTTAAACCAAAGATGAAGTCATCAGCAAATTGTAGTGTTACGCATTGATCTACAATGCTGCTGGACACAACCATATACCTTTAGTTGTGCGAAATTCTATAGGTCTTAAAATTTAATTGCGAAGGTCATTTAATCAGGGTGTCTACCAAACTGAAAATCCTGGAAAACCTGGAATTGTCAGGGAATTTTAGGAGACTGGAAATGTCAGGGAAAAGTCAGGGAATTTAGGAAAAATCGCCAAAAAAACGGCAAAAGTCAGGGAATTTTTCAAATTGATTTTTTTTTATCTCAATGGCCAATTTTATCCGTGAACATGTTTTTCTTGAAAAATTTCGCCTGCGGCGCTTATTATCGTCTTCTAAAATTTTGGTATACATGTTTTAGGGTATGAAGGAAATTTGCTGTATAGTTTTTGGGGGCACTGGGCCCCAATATTGTAATTTTTGAAGTCAGATGGGGGAGTCAAAATCTTGAAAAAGTACACTGGAAAATGTGGAAAAGTAGACTGAAAAACCTGGAAAGTCAGGGAATTCCACTTTGATGATTTGGTAGACACCCTGTTTAATGTTTTTAATTCCTTAAAAAAAGTTGTTAACTAGGAAAAATTAAATAAGACAGCAAAATTCAGCCCCATCACGTGTTACGGGTTGTTAAAGAATTAACCCCGCCCTTTGAATGAACTATATTAAACTATCCAAACTATATCTTTTCATAATTCTTTCTCTCCTTCTTCTTCTTAATTAACCCCGCCCTTTGAATGAACTATATTAAACTATCCAAACTATATCTTTTCATAATTCTTTCTCTCCTTCTTCTTCTTCTTCTTAATTCTTTCTTTCTATCCTTCCTCTTTTTCGTTTATATTGTTCCATTCAATAAAGTGTAAAAAAAAAATCATTGTGTTGAATTTAGACCTCTATCTATAGCCATCGTCTATGGCACGTTGAATACACCAGTTCCCGTTAGATCCTTGAAGTTAAGCAACGTCCAGTGAGGTTGTACCATGTGGGTGTCCATTTTAGCATCACGAGGTTCGCGCCCTCGTGATGCTGGGTGAGATCAATGTGGATAGCTGGTTTGTTAGTTTCTTCCGAATGGAGGGTGAAACCCCCGTCTTGAATTGAAAAAACAACAAAAAAAACTTCATTCTATTCAGTTGTCAATTGGTAGCCAATTCCTATAGTTTTGAAAAAGAGAAATCCCGCGCCTGACAGACTGAGGAAGAGTACCGCATTCAAATGAAGACAACAACTATGCAAATGAAGAATAAATTGTAAAAGGGGGAATATGAGTGAGGACGTTGGGGGGGAATAGAGAAGTAGCGAAAATGATTAAAAATTTAAATGTGACGAGGAAAAAATATGAATATCTTAACTCGGGAACATCAATATTTCTGCTTTCGGCTGCTTTTCTCGACAACTTTTTTACTTGTGCATGAGGTGCTATTTGGACCTTAGTGACTATGGGTTTCTTCGTGCAGTGGTATACTTACTTACTTTCCGTGTCCAGGGACCACCTAGACCATGGGTTCTCAAACGGTGGTGCGCATACCACCTGTGGTACTTGGACCCATTTCAGGTGGTACGCGAAGACATTTTCAGTTGTACACAAAATATCATAAAATAAATATAGGCATTATGTAAAAAAAAAAATTCCTCCTTTTAATAGGAGTGACTTAGAGTAGATTAGAAATCCGTTTACTCAGATGCAGGCGTTGCTAACGAATATAAAGAATCGTTTATTGATCTGATAAGTGACAGCACCGTGAAAGATATATTCAACAGTAGTAGTATTTTAGTTGATTTTTAAATGAAAATCAACAAGATCAAATATCCAAGTTTCCACAAGAAAGCACTCAAAGCCCTATTACCCTTTGTTACCATATATACGAGTATGTGCGAATTGGATTTTGTTGAAAAAGAAGTGTTAGGAATAAATTAGATGTGTCTCATGACATTTGCGTAAAAATAATAATATTCAGCCTGATATTGAAGTAATTGTTTCTGATAAGAGTAGCTAGTACGTAATCTCATCAGAACAGGAGGAAGTGGGTTCAAACCCCCACCTTTCTACTCACTTTGCCACTCTGTTTTACATCTTATCAGATACCTTTGCATGATAATTTTTTAACTTCAGATTCTTTGTGGAATTATGGTCTCATATGTTAATGATTTTTTTGTTTGTTTTCCTTTATACAACCCCTTCCCCCCCCCNCCCCCCCCCAATATTGGATTAGTCTGCCCGTCCTAGTGGTTAGCCAATGTAGGCTTTGCACGAGAGAGCATCATGGCATAAACAATTTTTTGCTTGGTTGTTCGGGTTGCACTCAGCTGTTGAAAGCCCTCCAACCGGTTTCGAAAACGTGTTGGGAGTAGTATTGGGTTAGGTTCCAAAAAAAATAAAAAGCGTGTTGAAGTCTGCGCAAGATTACACTGGGTCGCAGACCCATATGTAATCTATGTGTATGCTCTGATCGGGTTTAAACGGTTGTACATCGATTATTATTAATGAAGAGTCAGATTTATTATCATTTTTTCCTCTCATCTTCTCGAAACGAAGTTCGGTACTCAGCTAGTAAAGCATAAATTAGTGTACATATTAAACGATAAATCGTGAAAAATATATCGATGTATGATGTCTCCGTGGCAGAGTGCGCATCACACTTGGCTTGCACTAAGGAGGTTCCGGGTTCGATTCCTGGACGGGTCGAAAATTTGATAAAGGTTTTTTCAAATTTTCTAATTGGTCTGGTTGTGATTGGGGGTAATTCATTCTCCTGAGGACAATTGAGTAGATATGGTAATAGCGACAAGTGCTAGCATTATAAGGAAATTGTTAAAGTGATAATAATATTAATATTGGAGTGATTGTTGAGAATACCTTGTAATGCTATGATGCCCACTAAAATTGTGAGATAATAACACAAATAAATATACATTTAAATATATCAATATATGAAGCGATATATCGTGAAAAATATATCGATATATATCGATTTTCGATATATCGTGCCATCCCTACATGCGCCATAAGTGGCCTTTATAATGAAATTCCAGAATCGTTTCAACCTCCCTTTTTTCAAATCTCCCTCTACGATTTTATTTAGCATACAAGTATATGAATTGTGTTTTATTAATTTTGTTCTGCTCTAAAACAAACTCTTTTTGTTTTGATTGGGGGGGGGGGAGGCTAAAGTAAATCCTCCACCTCTTGAATTTACATCAAACAATTTTCCAGCTTTAATGAATATTTCTAGCTACTCTATTATAGATCCCCTTTCCAAGAGCTGTTCTCAGTGCCGTCTCATTCATCATAGAAGATGCCAAAGGCTTCACCACTTGTGGAGAAAGAAATTTGTTTGTTTGTTGTGACCGGGCGAGCGCCCAATTGGACTGTCATTTTTTCCAGACTTCTCAATTCAAAATTGAACCAGTATTGAAATATCCCCCAAAAAATACCACTGCGTGCTATAAAAATTCCCCGCCAAGTCATGCATCACGCCAAAAAAGATATGAAATCTATTTTGGGCCCCGCTATCCACTCTTCCGTTCTTCGAAATACCTAATGACTTTAAATTCCGACCCCACCCCAAACGACCAAACATGTACGTATGAGGTGAATCACCAAATCAAGCAGAGTTACATGGTTAGTACCAAAAATATACAGGGTGTAATTTATCTCATACTCGTATAGAGGGTGTTATATAAGACAAATTAATTATTAACTAGACAAATTAATTGTTAACTAATCTCAAAATAGTCTCAATGCTTTTTACATTGGTTAACAGCCGTTCGGCAATAAAAAAAGCATAAGGGTTAATATTTCTGAAAAGTGTTCGAAGTAAAGTTTATAGTGATTTTTATTTCTACAAAAATGAAAGTTTGTGGTGATTTTTATTTCTACAAAAATGACATAAAAAAATTAAAATTCCATGGAATGGTTTTCGAGAAAATCAAATTTGAAAATTTTAAATGGCCGCGATTTTGTTACATTGATTCGGAGAAAGTCAATGTGTACAACTAAATAAATGCAGCTTAAAATTAGCATTTCAGATCATTTTAGTTAATGAAAATCGGACCATTTTTAAAGGACTTATGAGCTTATCAAAAAAATCAAGTTTTTAGCGATAACTCCCAAACTAAGGCCTAAACAAAAAAGTCACACCTGTAAAAGTGATTCTTTTTTCATGTTCTACAACTCCTATTCCCATGATACAAACAACCTGAATCACCCTGTATAGATAGATTCAATGTTCTTAATACAGCGATAAAATTTGAAGTTGTCCTTTTTTTTAGCCAGCGTCTATGAATATACCAGTTCCCGTTAGATCACTACTGAAGTTAAGCAACGTCCAGCGAGGTTGTACCATGTGGGATTGTGCGTTTTCACGTGGGTTCGCGCCCTCGTGATGCTGTTTTATATATTTCTCATACATCGATATATTTTTTTTTTTGAAATTCGATATATCGATATATTTCAACGATATGCCATCTATATATCGAATTTCAATAATAAAACGGTAAAGAGGGGCTAGGCGCATGACACATGCCTATGTCTTGAGCATCGTGGGTTCGATTCTCGCCCCAAACGAGCAGCTCGTTTTCCCATTTTTTTTTATTTAATTTATTTTTTAAAGACTCTTATTGCGCTTAACAAAATATGTATGTGCCTTTGTTTGTGGTTAAATCTTAGAAATTAAATTTAACTTTGCACATTTTTCATCCTTTTCCAATGCACCGCTTCCGGTTCCATAAAATTGAAGAGACTAAAGGCTGGTTTACACGTGTAGAGTGAGTAGTAGAGTTCACTAGCCTACTTTTTACCTACTCTACTCATTTCGGTAGACTAACTGTATTCACATTTGCTAGTAGTTTAAAAGAATATTCAGTACTAGCAGGATACGCCCGCTTCGCTTGGAGCCTTAGAGGCATGGCCGTTTATAGTTTCAACCCCAAAAGTAGCCTATGTCCTTTCCTAAAGTTTAGGAAAGGACATAGGCTACTTTTCAGTACTTTTCAGTAGTTTAAGCGTGAAAGCGTAACATACATACAGACAGGCAGACAGACAGAGTTACTTTCGCATTTATAATATTAGTATGGATAGGGTGTCAAAATGAACAATCAGGTTAGGCGAAAATACCGAGCCGTTGTTAAAAAATGTTTAGTGCAAGCTACAAGTGTTTTATTAAATGAACTTTAGAGAAAGAAACTAATAGGCAAAAATGAATTTGGGTAAGGGATTGGATTTTGAGACGAGAGAAATTGGGAGCACCTGCTAATCTCCTAAGAGAATTGGATTTAGAAGACCCAGAAGAATATAAGATGTGCTTGAGAATGACGTTTTGAAGCATTGCTGAATTTAATTTCGCCGCATATTCAGAAATTGGACACATACATGAGGGATGCAATATCAGCACGTGTTAAATTACAAATTACGTTAAATTTACAAACTTATAACAGACTTCTTATAACAAACTAGCTTATAACAAATATATTAGCTTATAACAAATTTCTTTCGAGTCTCGAAACCAGCCATAAGTAATTTTATTCCTGAAGTATGTCAAGCAGCTTTCCGTCCACTTCATTTTATTTCGTACGTTTTTAATTAATCGTAATTTTCAACTTAAAATGGCTGAATAGCAGTATAAAACACTTTTTTCTACTAAAAAGAATCTAGGGTCTGTTTAAAATTTGTATAGTAAACAAACAAAACGGTAAAGAGGGGGTAGGATAGTCAAGTGTACTATTCCACACCTACTATCTACTTAAAACGTTAAAGAGGGGGTAGGATAGTCAAGTGTACTATTCCACAGCTACTATCTACTTAAAACGGTAAAGAGGGGGTAGGATAGTCAAGTGTACTATGTACTATTCCACACCTACTATCTACTTAAAACGGTAAAGAGGGGGTCGTGAACTATGTTTAGTACTCTACTGTTACTAGCACAATCTGTTTAAATTAGTCTAGTAGCGGAATAGTTAGTGTTCTACCACCTAAATCTACTACTTACTCTACACGTGTAAACCTGCCTTAAGGAAGTGATAATGTTGTTTTCCGTCGCGTCTTCGTCCCGTTTGTGTCATTTCAATCATAATTAGTGTTGAAAATTTTGCAACAATTTAAAATATCAACGCCAGCCATGCTGAAATAAATGNGAACAAGTGATAGTGTAGACAGGGTGTTACATGTAGCTTGTGGGAACAAGTGATAGAGTAGACAGGGTGTTACATGTAGCTTGTGAGAACAAGTGATAGAGTAAACAGGATGTTACATGTAGCTTGTGGGAACAAGTGATAGAGTAGACAGGGTGTTACATGTAGCTTGTGAGAACAAGTGATAGAGTAGACAGATCTTATAGATCAGGGGTTCTCAAACTTTTTGGTACCGCGCCCCATTTTCTTGAAATGAAAGCCTCCCACGCCCCCCTCCCCTTTACATTATAAATTGTCAATGGGTATGGGTGTTGCTGAATACTATCTCAATCAAACGCTAATGTGTTGCTGAATGCTATCTCATTCACAACGTTAATGTGTTNAAGGGGACACGCGGGAATATCTTTTGACACAAAAAGATATCTTTTGAAAATTATAGAACAGGAAAGTGTCTCTTAATTGTTTTCTGAATCTAGCAAGTAATCCAATTTGATAATCAAGGAGTACTTCTCGCTTTATTGCTTACGAGCAGTTTTCCCGTGCTTCGCTACGGGTTCGAAATTCAACAGCAATTTCCAGATTGCGACATTTAATGTTTCTCAAGTTCGGATTTTTGGCGGAACCGATCGCCAGAGTGAGCAAGGCTCCTATTTAGAAAAGTCAATATTTTACTCAATGATATTAGTTTTGTGTTTTGTACAACAGAACACCTTCGTATTAAATTCTCGCTCTTCCCGATGTGGTACTTATCAATTATTGATTTTTGGTGTAACCGAGGCCCAGGTTGAGCGCTATCCCATTCAAAATGCTAATGTGTTGCTGAATGCTAGAACAAGACACAAAAAGATATCTTTTGTGTCTTGTCGATATCTTTTTATAAAGATATCGACAAGATATCTTTTTTTTTGTCTTTCTTTCTTCCTAAATTGTAGAAATGAATTAGTAGAAGAAAAGCTGCAATAAAGTTTGGAACAAGATAGGGGAGAAGAAGGACAAGGGGGAATATCTTTTGACACACAAAGATATCTTTTGAAAATTACAGAACAGGAAAGTATCTCTTAATTGTTTTATGAATCTAGCAAGTAATCCAATTTGATAATATCAAGGAGTCCTTCTCGCTTCATAGCTTACGAGCTGTTTTCCCGTGCTTCGCTACGGGTTCGAAATTCAACAGCAATTTCTAGATTGCGACATTTAATGTTTCTCAAGTTTGGATTTTTGGTGGAACCGATCGCCAGAGTGAGCAAGGCTCCTATTTAGAAAAGTCAATATTTTGCTCAATGACATTAGTTTTGTGTTTTGTACAACAGAACACCTTCGTATTAAATTCTCGCTCTTCCCGATGTGGTACGTATCAATTATTGATTTTTGGTGTAACCGAGGCCCAGGTTGAGCGCTATCCCATTCAAAATGCTAATGTGTTGCTGAATGCTAGAACAAGACACAAAAAGATATCTTTTGTGTCTTGTCGATATCTTTTTATAAAGATATCGACAAGATATCTTTTTTTTTGTCTTTCTTTCTTCCTAAATTGTAGAAATGAATTAGGAGAAGAAAAGCTGCAATAAAGTTTGGAACAAGATAGGGGAGAAGAAGGACAAGGGGGAATATCTTTTGACACACAAAGATATCTTTTGAAAATTACAGAACAGGAAAGTATCTCTTAATTGTTTTATGAATCTAGCAAGTAATCCAATTTGATAATATCAAGGAGTACTTCTCGCTTCATAGCTTACGAGCTGTTTTCCCGTGCTTCGCTACGGTTTCAAAATTCAACAGCAATTTCCAGATTGCGACATTTAATGTTTCTCCAGTTTGGATTTTTGGTGGAACCGATCGCCAGAGTGAGCAGGGCTCCTATTTAGATCAGTCAATATTTTACTCAATGTTATTAGTTTTGCACAACGGAACGCCTTCGTATTAAATATCAGTTTTCCCGCTTTCTTAATTTGGTACCGATTCCCAGGGTGAGCACTGCTCCTATTTAAAAAAAATCAATATTTTACTCAAGCTTATTGCTTTTTGTACTGCAGAATACCTTTGTATCAAATTTCAGCTTTCCCGCTCTTCCCAATGCGGTACTTCTCAATTATGGTCTTTTGGTGTAACCGACCGATTCCCAGGGTGAGCACTGCTCCTATTAAAAAAATCAATATTTTACTCAAGCTTATTGCTTTTTGTACAAGTATATTGCTTTTTGTACTGCAGAACACCTTTGTATCAAATTTCAGCTTTTTCGCTCATCCCGATGTGGTACTTCTCAATTATGGAACCTACCCCAGCACGGCTCCCATTTGAAAAGATCATTATTTTACTAAAGGATATGTGAACGAACACCTTTTTATCGAATGTCAATTTTCTCGCTCATCCCGAAGTCGTGCTTCTCAATTCCGATTTTTTGGTGGTAAAAAAACCCACACCTTGATAATATCAAGGAGTCCTTTCTGAAGAACTCTGCTTTATTGCTTAAGAAATCAATTTAATAATATCAAGGAGTCTTTTCTGGGAAGATCTGTTTTTTATTGCTTTTGAAATCGATTTGACAATATCAAGGATTCCTTTCTGTGAAAATCTGCTTTATTGCTTTTAAAATCGATTTGACAATATCAAGGAGTCATTTCTGAGAAAATCTACTTTACTGCTTTTAATGTCGACTTGACAATATCAAGGATTCCTTTCTGAGGAAATCTGCTTTATTGCTTTTGAAATATATTTGACAATATCAAGGAGTCATTATTCCAGTTTGAAAATATCAAGAAGTGTTTCTTTTCTCAAGGATTTTCTTCAAGTGAGGTGTAATAATTTCTGTTAGTGAAAAAAATGTAAGGGAAATAATATCTAGCGAAAAAATGTAAGGGGTAGTAATTTCCAACGAAAGAAATGAGAGGGTAATAATTTCCAGCAAAAGAATGGAAAGGGTAATTATTTCGAGGGAAAGAAATGTGAGGGACATAATGTCCAGCTAAAGAAATGGGAGGGGTAATAATGTCTAGCTAAAGAAATGGGAGGGGTAATAATGTCTAGCTAAAGAAATGGGAGGGGTAATAATTTCCAACGAAAGAAATGGGAGGGGTAATAATTTCCAGCAAAAGAATGGGAAGAGTAATCATTTCGAGGGAAAGAAATGTGAGGGACATTATGTCCAGCTAAAGAAATGGGAGGGGTAATAATGTCTAGCTAAAGAAATGGCAGGGGTAATAATTTCCAGCAAAAGAATGGGAAGGGTAATCATTTCGAGGGAAAGAAATGTGAGGGACATTATGTCCAGCTAAAGAAATGGGAGGGGTAATAATGTCCAGCGAAAGAAATGGGAGGGGTAATAATTTCCAGCAAAAGAATGGGAAGGGTAATCATTTCGAGGGAAAGAAATGTGAGGGACATTATGTCCAGCTAAAGAAATGGGAGGGGTAATAATGTCCAGCGAAAGAAATGGGAGGGGTAATAATTTCCAGCAAAAGAATGGGAAGGGTAATCATTTCGAGGGAAAGAAATGTGAGGGACATTATGTCCAGCTAAAGAAATGGGAGGGGTAATAATGTCCAGCGAAAGAAATGGGAGGGGTAATAATTTCCAGCAAAAGAATGGGAAGGGTAATCATTTCGAGGGAAAGAAATGTGAGGGACATTATGTCCAGCTAAAGAAATGGGAGGGGTAATAATGTCCAGCGAAAGAAATGGGAGGGGTAATAATTTCCAGCAAAAGAATGGGAAGGGTAATCATTTCGAGGGAAAGAAATGTGAGGGACATTATGTCCAGCTAAAGAAATGGGAGGGGTAATAATGTCCAGCGAAAGAAATGGGAGGGGTAATAATTTCCAGCAAAAGAATGGGAAGGGTAATCATTTCGAGGGAAAGAAATGTGAGGGACATTATGTCCAGCTAAAGAAATGGGAGGGGTAATAATGTCCAGCGAAAGAAATGGGTGGGGTAATAATTTCCAGCTAAAGCAACGTGAGGAGTAATAATTTCCAGCGAAACAATTCTTTCTATGCATAAAATGTTTTAAGAACAGGAGAGCAAGTAAGGACGTAAAGGTAAAACAGTAACAATGTAATCTTTTATACAAATGTAATAGAATTTAAAATCTTTTGTATGGATGTTTTCCTTTTGGGAAACAAAAGGTCTGCTTTGCTAACCTTTTTTGTAAGAACTTTTAGGTCCCCCTTCCGCTCCCCCTTCTCCTTTTGCTTCCCAGGGTATTGTTTTCAGTGGGAATTGAATGGTGCAAGGCTGTGAAGTTTGTTTTGATTATAAATAAGGAATTGTTTATGAGTGACAAAGGTCAAACGCTTTGTTTATTTTGTTTAAAATTTGGCGGCCGATTTTAAATTAGCACCGTTTGTCACTATTCTTCCCACGAATATATATAACTTTTTTTTTTTTTTTTTAATTTGGCTTAATGTGTATTTAACATTTATTGGTCATTCAAGACGGGGCTTTTAATACCCTCCATTCGCTGGAAACTTGCGAACCAGCTACCCACATTGACCTCACCCAGCCTGGGTTGGGCCGGAAAAAAGAGCCAACGATACGTGGTATTCCCAAGCGGTCACCCATCCAAGTACTGACCACGTCCGACGTTGCTTAACTTCAGTGATCTGACGGGAACTGGTGTATTCAACGTGGTATAACTTTTAATTGTGATTGGCTGATATAACTTTTAATTGTGATATTATTGATGATGGTAAAAAAGATTTTTTTTTTTTTTTAATTT
>CM022885.1:21112855-21124878 GCA_012654025.1 Pachypsylla venusta
AAAATAAATTTCCTTCATGTCCTAAACATGTATATCAAATTTTGTCAAAATCGGATGAAAACTGTGCATTGTATCGCGTAACAAACATACATAGACATACGGATTTCGGGATGTATACCGGGTTCAAAAGTGGAGTTCACTAACATTCACAAAAATGCACAAAGTCGTTAATTTTCTGTCCAAAGTTGAATAGAAAATTAACGAATCTTCCTTTTTCACAAAATGGAAAGGGAATTTACTGAGGTGTTTTCAATACCTTAAGTATTATTAGAGTTTAGGGACATGACCCATTTTCTTTCTCAAGATACTCAACTTTCTAAGTCAAGTTGCTGATAAATCAAACAAACAACGTTCATGTTATCTGTAGGGATGGGCTGGTCATCCACGACTCAACTCACTCACGAGTCGAATCATCTTTTTGAAATGAGTCGACTCTTCAAAATGTCGACTTACGAGTATACCTTTTTTTTTAACTGATAAAGATAATTAAAGAAGAAATATAACATAATTTGTATTTTATAACTATAGATGAGAGAACGTAATATATCTGGAGCTGGATACCGCATTAGGTCCATATAAGTTTTAAGACCTTATTATAGAGCAGAAGCTTGTTTTCGATGTTGCAGTCCAATACAGGTATACTATTGGTTATCATAAAATCAGCTGATTTGATTTTTCCGGGTGTTTGTTCTTTACTGAAGGAAAATGTTCTTTTATTGTGGTGATGGTTGATTGTGATGTCTTTTTAATGTATTACGAAGATTGTTTTCGATGTTACAGGTATATTATTGGTTATCAGAAAATCAGCAAATTCGACTTTTCCGGGTGTTTGTTGTTTACTGAAGGAAAAGTTGGGGACGTTTATTTGATATACGACCTTCTTGTCAATTGGTTGTATTATGTCTTTCTGATCAAATAAGGTTTTTTTAAATTGTGACTCGATGCGAGTCGACTCATTGAATCGACTCACATTGGTAAGTCGACTATCCCTAACTCCAACTGCAGACAAGATAGAAATAATCAAATTTCATTTGTCTCAACTCTCTCTTCTTCTATCATTTGCTTGCTCGTCTCTTCTCATTGATTCCTCGCTTTCCCTCTTACTTTTTCTTATTTTTCTTTACTAATATCATAAAATAAAGATTTCAAAATAGTAAATTTTAAAAATACACTATTCTTCATTTATTGAGTTAAAAGCTTATCCAGACGGAGTTCCAGAGAAAAATAATTATATTCTTTCTGGATAAAGGTCACAAACCAATCAACTCCCTTCTTATTCCTTCAGTTTCAGCTTATTGATATTACTTGATATTTTGCCCCGAGTTTCTTTCTAGTTATTCCATAGGATTTTACATGGAAATTTCGATTTATGGTTGGCATATATGTCACAAAATATAAATGATAGTGGGTTTTCGTGTATTTTTCAACGAGGAATCCAATGGAACCATTATCACGAAAATCGTCTTGTTTAGTCTCTAACTTTGAAAAATTGTTACTTCCTCTAGCTCCATGTTCTTTGGCTTCATGAATTGTTTATTAGTCAGTGAGAGCTTCTTCTGGTCCATTGTCATCTCTTGTTATATCAACTTTCTTATTTAGTCTCTAACTTTGGGAAATTGTTACTTCCTCTAGCTCCATGCTCTTTGGCTTCATGACTTGTTTATTAGTCAGTGAGAGCTTCTTCTGGTCCATTGTCATCTCTTGTTATATTAACTGTCTTACTTAGTCTCTAACTTTGGGAAATTGTTACTTCCTCTAGCTCCATGTTCTTTGGCTTCATGATTTGTTTATTAGTCAGTGAGAGCTTCTTCTGGTCCATTGTCATCTCTTATTATAGCAACTTCTTTCGTTAGTCTCTAATTTTGGGAAATTGTTACTTCCTCTAGCTCCATGTTCTTTGGCTTCATGATTTGTTTATTAGTCAGTGACAGCTTCTTCTGGTCCATTGTCATCTCTTGTTATAGCAACTTCCTTGTTTAGTCTCTGACTTTGAGAAATTGTTACTTCCTCCATCTCTCTGTTCTTTGGCTTCATGATTTGTTTATTAGTCAGTGAGAGCTTCTTCCGTTCCATTGTCATCTCTTGTTATAGCATTTTGAAAGGATATAAATGACCTCTTCCTCTCTCTCCCTCTCACTCTGTTTTCATTTCTTTTACTCTTGGCAATCTGTTTCAAATCATTAATTTATGCAAATTTCTTATTTGCACCCTTTTTATCTCTTTTCTCTTCTACCTTGTTTCTATTTTCAACAATTCTTCTTCTCCCGTTTTCATGTTTATTAATTTATCTTGTAGTCTCTCTTACTCACTCATTCACTTCAAGGCGGCTGAGTTTTAGATGCATTTCATTTGATAGAGATTTAATCTCCTTACGTTTGAGATCCTTACACCTCAGCGCCATGGGTTTTTTGTGACATAACCTCTTGTGGTAGATTTCTTGCTAGATTGTTTGTATTAGCTAAAGATTCACTACTCAGAAAGATTGAATAAGTTTGTTGCTACATTGTTTTGGACGAGTACTGTGTCCGCTTTTATAAACTCAATTAGTTTCATTAGATGGGCTCAAGCCCCAGAGGAAAAATTTAAGGGGTTAAAGCATCTGAGAAAAAAAAACTCTGCCAACGTAACAAAATTCCCACCCACCCTATTTTATATATATTCAAGGTATAAGTAGAATCCAAAAATAATCATTTCGTTCGCTTTCCGTATCCGGTTCTTCGTCCTGATTTTTTCAATTTAATTTTTGGATTCTACGTAGGTACTTTGAAACAAAATATCAAATTTTGAGGGGGCTATTTTTTTTGTGACGATTCCAAAGGTTCATTTTTGGAAATAATAAACCAAAACTAAACATAGTATTTAATTAGATAGATGGAAGCCATAGAAGCCCTGGATGAAGATTTATCAAAAGAAAAAAAGGAAAGACGAAGAATTTCTATTTAAATATTTATATAATTGTTGAAGGATTAAAAATTTATTAGTGTTATATTAGCAAATTTTNATACCATTCTACTGGACTATTAGTGAACTCCACTTTTGATCCCGGTATACATTCCGAAATGCACTTGTATATATGTTTGTTGCGCGATACGAGCCACAATTTTCATCCGATTTTTACGAAATTGGATATTATACATGTTTAGGACATGAAGTAAATTCGCTGTATAGTATTTGAGGGTTCTGGACCCCCGGGGGGCCTAATATTGTGTTTTTTAAAAATTATTTTTATCGTAAAAATTTGACATGTTATGACTTGTGTTATAAACTTTTCGATTTTGAAAAAAATTGGGGACCTCCCCCCGGGGGAGGACAGGGGGCCTATATTTTGTTTTCCTAAAATCATTTGATTAAGATATTTAAATTTGATTCAGATATTTTTTCTATAAATGACTACAAGACTAACGTGAACACCTGATCATATTGATAGACTATAGTTATTATTACAATAACCATGCATTTTTTTTTATCAATGAAAACCTTTTGGACACTTGGCAGATCAAATACAAGAAATTAAAATGAAAAAAAAAAAAAATTGTCCTACAATTATTTTAATATATTTTTCGATAGGCGTATTTCAGATTTTACTCCATTAATTTACAAATTTTTTTATTGACTGTATGTTGTAGAATTTTAATACATTATTCGATTGTAGAACATAAAGTCAAGTTCTACATTTTTTCCTGTAAATTAATATAGTCATTATCCTTCATTATGGGTTTTATTTGGCATAGTATCCATGGGCGTACGCAGTATCTCGACTCGGGGTGGGGGGGCAGCCGAGTTTGTGACTCGGGGGGGTCATCTTNGGGGGTGGGTCAACTTTTTGCTACAGTCGATTTTGTATCATCCTTATCCTATAAAAGGGCTGAAATTTTCGATGTCGAGTTTTCAATGCCAAAACAAGTTTTAGGGTCCCCAGAGCCCAAATCTCGGGTTTCAGCCATTGGTCCGTATATGAGTCTGTCCGTCTATCTGCGAACAAGAAATCT
The DNA here is from genome assembly GCA_012654025.1 of Pachypsylla venusta. NCBI lineage: Eukaryota > Metazoa > Arthropoda > Insecta > Hemiptera > Aphalaridae > Pachypsylla > Pachypsylla venusta. The sequence goes on from CM022885.1 coordinate 21,116,845, forward strand.
CATCAGGAACGGCAAGTACGAGAGACTTGAAATGTGGTATGTATGTCAGTTTTATGCCATGAACGACAAAATAAGCTTTTGGTGGAAATCGAATATAGCGTTGCCGGTTTTATGCCGCCTTTTAGCGATCTTCCCATCATATCCTGCTTAAAATGAGTAGCTAGAACTTTAAACTTGGTGTCTATTCATATCAATTTCATACAAGAAAATGAAAATTACAACATAGTTTGAAGTGTAATGTATAGTTGGAGCGGTTGAAGCCCGCTTTTTATAGATAAGGAAAGTCGTGTGATGTTCACACCAGATTTTTTTAAGTTGCGGGTTATTTTTATCTAGTGTAAGTTGGGGGGGCAACTGCCCTCCCCTGCACCCCCTCGTACGCCCATGATAGTATCCTAATTTAATCAACTTATAAAGACAAGTGTTTTTTATTATCATCTTAATTTCTTGTTGTTGTTTTTTTATTGAACTCAGAAACTAGTTTTATACTTTTTCCTAATTTCTTTTTGACTTTTGAACTCAGTAACTTGTTTTATACTTTTTCCTAATTTCTCTTTGACTTTTGAACTCAGTAACTGGTTTTATATTTTTTCCTAATTTCTCTTTGACTTTTGAACTCAGTAACTAGTTTTATACTTTTTCCTAATTTCTCTTTGACTTTTGAACTCAGTAACTAGTTTTATACTTTTTCCTAATTTTTCTTTGACTTTTGAACTCAGTAACTAGTTTTATAGTTTTTCCTAATTTCTCTTTGACTTTTGAACTCAGTAACTAGTTTTATACGTTTTCCTAATTTCTCTTTGACTTTTGAACTCAGTAACTAATTTTATACTTTTTCCTAATTTCTCATTGACTTTTGAACTCAGTAGCTAGTTTTATACCTTTTCCTAATTTCTCTTTGACTTTTGTACTCAGTAACTAGTTTTATAGTTTTTCCTAATTTCTCTTTGACTTTTGAACTCAGTAACTAGTTTTATATTTTTTCCTAATTTCTCTGACTTCTGAACTCAGTAACTAGTTTTATACTTTTTCCTAATTTCTCTTTGACAAGGTCAAAAACTCAAAAAAAAAGAAGAAATTGAGAATAGATAAATTTTCAATTATCTCGGAATATCAAATAACCTTTAAAATATTCAAATATCTGAACCAAATTTCCCCTCTTATTACGGGAATTTTCCTACTTAGTTTACTTATTCCGGAATTTATTACTTCTTTCACCCTTTCCCAATTCTATTTGGGGTCGGCGCTACTTTCCTTTTTTCTAGCATACCACAACCTATTGTTCGGTGCCTATAGCTTGAATCTCACAGTATCCATAGAAACTGCGTAGAAACTGGCATTTTACTCATGACCTTCCAAACAGTATTCGTAGAAACTGCGTAGAAACTCGCATTTTACTGATGATTTTCCAAACAGTATTCTTAGAAACTGCGTAGAAACTGGCATTTTACTGATGACTTTCCAAACAGTGTCCGTAGAAACTGCGTAGAAACTGGCATTTTACTGATGACTTTCCAAACAGTGTCCGTAGAAACTGCATAGAAACTCGCATTTTACTGATGACCTTCCAAACAGTATTCGTAGAAACTGCATAGAAACTCGCATTTTGCTGATGATCTCTCATTTCAGATCATGTAATGACAATTAATCTTCCCAGATTACTTTGTATATGTTTTCTGACCCCCCCCCGCCCAACCTGAAGAAACTGCACGTCGAAACACTTTTCTCATATTTGGTCTTTATATATAAATATACTACTGACTTTCATGTCAATTATAATTTGGAGCCTTGTTTGCCCTCCTCCTCCTCCTCCTCAACTGGAGGCCTGCTGATACAGAGTAAATTATTCCTTCTAACAATTCTCATATATTAGATCAGCAATTAGAGATGATCATGGTCCATCCGTCATGTGTTCCCCAATCACAGTCCAGTCTCTGTTCCTATCTCTGAAATCTTTCTTCCTGTTTTCCTTTTCTCTCCCCTCCCCCCTCTCTCCTCTCTTTCTCTCGTCATCTTGTCTGAGCTTATCTTTTCCATTTTTTAACATTAAAATGAAGGATATATTTTTCATTTTACACAGTCCAGTCTCTGTTCCTATCTCTGAAATCTTTTTTCCTGTTTTGCTTTTCTCCCCCCCCCTCTCCTCTCTTTCTCTCGTCATCTTGTCTGAGCTTATCTTTTCCATTTTTTAGCATTAAAATGAAGGATTTTTTTTTTTCATTTTACACAGTCCAGTCTCTGTTCCTATCCTGAAATCTTTTTTCCTGTTTTGCTTTTCTCCCCCCCCCTCTCCTCTCTTTCTCTCGTCATCTTGTCTGAGCTTATCTTTTCCATTTTTTTAGCATTAAAATGAAGGATTTTTTTTTCATTTTACACAGTCCAGTCTCTGTTCCTATCTCTCAATACTTACTTCCTGTTTTCCTTTTCTCTCCCTCATTCTCCCTCCCTATCTCTCTCTCTCTCTCCCTCCCTATATCTCTTTCTCTCGTACTCTTGTCTGAGCTTATCTTTTTAATTTTTTAGCATTAAAATGAAGGTTCTTTACGTGGTGCAAGCCGAGTGTGATGCGCACTCTGCCACGGAGACGTCGAAACTCGAAATTTATACATAATTAAATGAATTTTTAAATAACTTCAAATTTGTAAGTAAGTATTATTAGGTACCTAACTTGAATTCGGTGAGGTGAGGCATAGTTTTTCAAGGGTCCTTTGTCAAAGGTAGTTGTTTTTTATATGATAATGATGGGTGCAAACAATTCGCCTTTTAAATTTTAAAGAAAATATTGAGGAGCGCGGCCACGCTCTGCCAGCCAAGTCAAATACAATGAGCGTTGCACAAGTGATATATTACTTGCGGATAAATATGATCAGGTGTTCACGTTAGTGTTGTAGTCATTAATAGAAAAAAATATCTTAATCAAATTTATAAANGGGGGGAGTGCCCCTTTTTTTAACACCGGCCACATATTAAAATTTTACGTTTCTGCAGCAAACCGCTAAAAAGATAAAAATCATTTTCAAAAAACCCAAGGCCCCCCAAAAACTATTCAGAAAATTTCCTTTATTCCCTAAACATGTATACCAAATTTCGTCAAAATCGGATGAAAATTGTGGCTTGTATCGCGTAACAAACAAACATACATACACATACACTCATGTCCAAAATTACCCGCCTCCTTGATTTTCTTATTTTTTCAATTTTTTTTCGTTGTGTATAAATGCTATATGTATTTTCACGTTACCCATTGTTAACAAATACTGCACCAGCATACAGAATAACCCCCCTAAAGAGAGAAAACGATAAAAAGGCAAAATTTAATCTCCCTCAAAATGTAATGTTTATTTTTTTTCTTGAGTAAGATTTTGACAAGTATCGTGTGTTGCCTCCTCTGACTCTAAGGGCATCTTCCAAACGCTTTGGCATGGGCTTGATTACGTTGGGGCATTCCTTCCCACTCCTTGACAATGGCGAATTTCATCTGGGTGAGAGATTCTGGAACGTGTTGGCGGTCTCGAATCGGGCGTTTCACAATGTTGACATGCTCGATGGGGTTAAAGTCCGGATTGCTTTCTATTCTGTATGATGCTGGTGTAGTATTTTTTAACCATAGGTAACGTGAAAATACATATAGAGGAATTGTACCAAAAGTGGACCCCCATTTTGAATTCTCCTAATAAATCTTGGAAAAAAAAATACAAATACTTTAAACGTTATGTGAGAAATAGGCTAGGGGTCCACTTTAGGGGAGGGGTCCACTTTTGGTACACTTCCTCTAGCATTCATATACAGCGATAAAAAAAAATCATTGAGAATAGTAGTTTTTTGAGAATATTAGTTTTTTGAAAAAATAAGAAAATCAAGGTGGGCGGGGAATTTTGGACATGAGTGTATGTATATACATGCATACACATATACAAGTGCATTTCGGGATGTATATACAGGGGTCAAAAGTAGAGTTCACTAACTTTCACAATTATTATGGCTAATACCGTTTTTTTTTCTAATGTACTAATACCGCTTTTCTTTAATGGTCCAAAATTTGGCACCGGCTGTCGGTACTGCATTACTAATACCTCTTCTTGTATGTATTTCAGGCTTTCTCAACACCAACACAGACGTCCACATGCGTTTACCATCGAATTATGGTCTGATGGATCAAATCGCCGCTCTTCATTGGATTCAGGAAAACATTGCCTTCTTCAATGGAGATCCATCAAACGTAACGTTGGTTGGTCATGGCACGGGAGCCGCTTGTGTAAATTTTCTTATGATATCGCCTGCAGTACCTGATGGTAAGTCTTTTGTTTCATTTTTTTTTATCTTCTGGTGCCTCTTTCACAGATTATGTATCAATCATCTGACTCTCACGTTGGCCCAATTGTTCCGGGACGATTTTGAACCGAATCCATAATAACATCACAATCGAGAATAATCTATCGAAAAAAACCTGATGATTTTTAAAAAAATGATGCTACACATGCAATTTTTGAGATATTAATAAATTTTATTTTATCAGTTTTATTTTATTTTATGATTTTAATTTTATTTTATGAATTTAATTTTATCAATTTTATTTTATATATCAATTTAAATCACGTAATAATAAATAATTATTTATACTTTTTTATATAAACGAACTTTTTCTTAGATCTAATAGCTTCTTAGAAAAGTGAGATTACTTGCATGATTCACTGACAATTAAATTCATTTACTATACAGTATGTCTCAGAAGTCCTGCCCGGTGCCCATAACTTTGGAACAGCTTGGAATTTTTGAATTCTGTTTGTTTCTAGGGATAGAAAAGGGCGCATGGCCATTCGAATGGTAATATCAGTATCCAAGTTCGAATCCTGGAAGTGGCTTTTTTTGACACAAAGTTTCGATTTCTCGGGAAATTTAAATGGAATGGTAGAAATATTTTTTTGAAGAATAAAAGTGTGAATAAAATAAGTAATATTCCCATTTTTTTCAAAAAAAATAATCAGGGGTGGAGCTAGAGGAGTTCAAACCCAATACTTACTACACCCTGTATAACAGAAACCGAATTTAATTTTGATGTAGAAATTCGTTAAGAGTGGCTCAAAAAAGGTTTTTCATCCACATAAGTGACAGAAATAACATCTTCTAAGTTTTATCAGTGCCGTATTTTATTTAGAAAGAAAATAAACTAGCGGATTAAGATGATCTGGTGATCACGTTAGTGTTGTAGTCATAAGAGAGAAATTCAGATAGTTTTAACATTCGTGTCCCTCCTCGGTGATTGTTTTTTGACCGCTTGTTTTTTCGGGTATTTTTCTTTTTCAAATTACTGCAATGGCCAATAGGTATGTAGCACCAAAGAGATTTAATCAAAAGCATTATATTTTTCCACTAAAAAAATGGGTTTTAGGGTCAGAATCTCATTACCGTCCGCTGTCCCTCGACATTTTTATTTTTTTCTGAATAACAATTTTTTGATATTGTAATACATGTTCAGAGATATGTATTTGACTTCATTATTAAATAACTATTAAAAAATCTGTTAAAAATTGTACCTCAATTTCAACCTCATTACCATCCGACGTTTTCCATGAGACGAGAAATCCAAACCATATACAACAAGTTATTAGAAGTGTGATGTCTGTACTACTTGAATGATCAGTCAGTTGCACAGAAGCTGGGAGTTGAGAATTTGGGTTGACGTCGCTCGATCGATTTTTTTCTTCAGTAAATACAAGTTTAATGATTAGTGTGCTAATTACCGTCCGCTATTTTTTTTTTTTTGAAAAATTATACTTACTAGTCTGTATTTTCATACAGTTTACTAGTAATTATAGGTACTTAATACTATGTATGTATACGTATGTACATAATGTGTAATTTCTTTCTTGTTCTGTCAATTCCTAATTGTATTGTTTTAGAATAATTGGTGCTATAAAAAGTAATGATGATAGCTCATTACCATAAGAGGCGCCATTTTAAAAAAGCTCATAATTTAAAAAAAAAAGGTCTGGAGGCGTGCCCGACCAGTTTTAAATTTATGGCATAACATATATTTTCCATTGGTAAAACAAAATTTAGGTTTTCTAAAAAAAATCTTTGAATTTAGAAACCAAAAAGTCAAAACTATCTGAATTTCTCTCATATAGGTATATAAAAAATAGCTTAATCAAAGTTTAAAAAGTCATTTTCAAAAAACAAAAGATCAAGGGGGCAGAGCCCTCATCAAAATCAAAAATCCCTTAACACCAGCCATAATATTTCAAAATTTTAGGTTTCTCCACAACGAACCACTAAAAAGATAAAAATCATTTTCAAAAACCACAATATTGGACCCCCAAAACTATACAGCAAATTTTCTTCATGTTTTTTTTTTTTTTTTTTTTTTTTTNTTTTTTTTTTTTTTTTTTTTTTTTCTAGACCCTCCATCCACCCCTGGTGATAGGTTGAAAGGGGGCACCTGGCTTTTGCCTCAATCCCCTTCATGTCCTTTTGTATACCAAATGTATACCAAATTTCGTCATAATTGGATGTAATGTAGCTTGTATCGCGTAACAAACATATAGAAATGTATACAAATACATACATAACATATACAAGTGCATTTCGAGATGTATACCGGGGTCAAAAGTGGAGTTCACTAACTTATTGAACATATAAATCATTTCTGGGAGATATTTGCAGAGCGGCGAGGACTCTGTTGCATTGCATCTTCGAAGATTTCATGTGTTCTGACAGTTCTTGTTCTGCCTAAAAGTTTATTTTCCAATATAGAGCCAGTCCCTCTGAAATTTCGGACTCATACAGAATGGTATAGTAGGAACCCTCCCACGTGGTCTAATCAGGTAGTGAGAACGAGACTAACAATGGGAAGAACAGTTGATTTCATACCAGAATGGTATAGTAGGAACCTTGCCACGTGGTCTAATCAGGTAGTGAGGACGAGACTAACAATGGGAAGAACAGTTGATTTCATACCAGAATGGTATAGTAGGAACCCTCCCACGTGGTCTAATCCGGTTGTGAGAACGAGACAAACAATAGGAAGAACAGTTGATTTCATACCAAAGTGGTATAGTAAAAAACCCTCCCACGTGGTCTAATCAGGTAGTGAGAACAAGACTATAACAATGGGAAAAACAGTTGATTTCTTACCAGAATGGTATAGTAGGAACCCTCCCACGTAGTTCAATCAGGTAGTGAGAACAAGACTATAACAATGGGAAAAACAGTTGATTTCATACCAGAATGGTATAGTAGGAACCCTCCCACGTGGTCTAATCCGGTAGTGAGAACGAGACTAACACTGGGAAGAATAGTTGATTTTAAGGAGAACACAGCTACAACAACAACATCAACTCCTTTTTGGTAATTAATACACCTCTCTTTAGATTTTTGTTTCCACATAGAAGAACAACAGATTTTAGAATCCACCCCTCAACCTCACACACGGCTTTCATTTTGAAAATGGAAAAGCTTCTACTTTTCCTCTCCGCTTTTTGCGAAAAAAAAAAGTTTCAAATTTTTAGGAAGCGCAAAGGCAGAAGGAATGAAAGTTTCCGTGAACTTATAGAAGATATAAATTCAAAATACTAATTGAGTCAGAGTCAATCTTTGTTATGGAAAAACATACACGGTCGAATGACGCGACGCCATACTTACCCACCTTATTGTATTGCACGCTTTTTCGCATGTATGCATGGAAAAATAAATACACTATAGAGTCTGCAATATTATCTGATCTGCGAACTCCTATGAGAACATGTGTGTTTCTTTTTCCTTGCATATATGCAAAGTTGTGTACTATGCAATAAGATAAGTCAGTATGAGGCTGTCTGAGAGCACGCTAAATTCGTTTTGAATATGCAATTTCTATAGGTAGTCTTTTTTTTATCGAACATATTGGAACATATTTCCACTTTTAAGATATGAATTATTTTAAAAGTGGAAATATGTTCCGATAGAAAAAAAAAATGTTTATATAAAAATAAAAGTAATATTATAAATAATATTTTTTTTTTTTTATTATTTTTTTTTTTTTTTTTTTTTTTTTTT
>CM022885.1:21130558-21161216 GCA_012654025.1 Pachypsylla venusta
TGTAACTTGCTCCAAAAAAAAATAATAGTATCTGTCTGGTACCTCAAGGACAATGGAAATTGGGGGGAGAGGGGGTATTTGTGCTTAGCCTGTATATTACAACCTTTAAAACCCAACATTTAAACGTTTTGCCAAGCGCCTTAGAGGCACGGCCATTCTGACTATTAGTATTTTCTAAATTTTATTTTACCCGTTCCCGGTTTCGAATCTGTAACTCTGGAATGGCTGATAATACCTTTGTAGAGAACGTTCCTTTATACAATAAGGAAAATGGTCACATAAAACTTTCTCGCTTTGAGTTGATAAATTGTCGTGACAAATTTTAAGATATCGGACCGTGACTGTCCTATTTTGGTGAATAAACTATAATTTTGGCCGTAACTCAAAAACGACTTGACATATTTTAGTTCTGATAATTTTCCTGGGGTCGTAGATCATGATTTTGGGGAAGGGGTCAATTCCATTCAATTTTTCGCTATCTGCTACCGTTTGGGCTGTGTTATTGTAACACTGTAACAGACAACCCCTCATTCATAGGTACACACAAATTTCTGATTTATATATTAAGATAATAAACAATTAATCGAAATATTGAGCCCCGATTAGTCGGATATAATAATGGTTCCCTTGTTGAGCGCTAGCCATCATGCCAATACAAAACTAATCAAAATATTGAGCCCCGATTAGTCGGGTATAATAATGGTTCCAATGTTGAGCGATAGCCATCACGCCAATACAAAACTTAGTCGGGTATAATAATAATAATGGTTCCTATATTGAGCGATAGCCATCATGCCAATACAAAACTAATCAAAATATTGAGCCCCGATTAGTCGGATATAATAATGGTTCTTATGTTGAGCGATAGCCATCATGCCAATACAAAACTAATCAAAATATTGAGCCCCGATTAGTCGGGTATAATAATGGTTCCTATATTGAGCGATAGCCATCTTGCCAATACAAAACTAATCAATATATTGAGCCCCGATTAGTCGGGTATAATAATGGTTCCAATGTTGAGCGATAGCCATCACGCCAATACAAAACTAATCAAAATATTGAACGCCAATTAGTTGGATATATTACAAAACTAATCAAAATATTGAACCCCAATTAGTTGGATATATTACAAAACTAATCAAAATATTGAACCCCAAATAGTTGGATATATTACAAAACTAATCAAAATATATACAAAACTAATCAAAATATTGAACCCCAATTATTTGGATATATTACAAAACTAATCAAAATATTGAACTCCAATTAGTTATATATATTTCAAAACTAATCTGACCTACTTTTTCATTTCCATTCTGACTTCCTAATCCCAATTCCATAGAAGAGACACACCTAGCTCAAGAAAGCATTTGTTGACGAAATGAAGCACAAATATTCAAATCCCACAATTCTTGTTTCTACCTCACTTAGTTAAACAGGGTGTCTAACAAGAACAGAAGGTCCAAGTTTTATCAAAACACTCTGTCAATGTGACACATGGGTTTAATATTATTTTACTGGCGGAAAAAATACCCTGCTACCCAATTAAAGATTTCGAATCATACTGAGGCCCTAAATATGACGTACATACCAAATTTTAAGTCTCTGCCTCTTAACATTCCCTTTTTAGGCAGGTTTAATGAAAACCGCTAAAAAGTGGTAAAAAACGCCAGGCGGTATATTCGATTGCAGTCAAAATTTCGGCGCATATTTAGACCCTAAACGAGACACATATACCCAATACAAATCGGTGATACTAAGGCGGCGGCGTACGGAGGACAAACTGATGAAACATAAAATATCAAAATTTCAGGGGGGGGGGGGGAGGGGGGTATTTTAAAAATAGTAAAACAATCAAGGGTCGAAGTTTTTTCAAGTTTTATTTGAGTTTTTCTAGAACTTTGCTTCGCTGTGTAGCTCTTCATATTTGGCAAAATAACATTGAAAACATTGATGGAATGCCACAGTTATTGTATCACAAGCACTTTCAGTCCTGTTGAGACTTGGGTGCCGGGGCTCATATAGCCCCAAAGAAGAATCTGGCTCACGAATAGAATATTCGTGGGGAATATGAAAATTGCGTAGAAGTGGGGGAAAAGTTGAATTTCAGTCACACTATTTTGGTTAAAATGTCAAAGGAAATCTCGAAAAAGCACAGATCCCAAAATATACGAATATTGTATCATGAAACACCGACCCCATGAGACTTAGCGTGATTACACGTCCCACAACACAAAATAACAATCAAGCTTACTCTAGTAAGCTTCTTAAGATAAATAACCAATCACCTATTCCACGGTTCCACCAAGAAAGTCGCTAAAGAACCGAAAAATCGACCAAATAAGCAAAAAAAAAAATAGAATAATAATACGAGATCTGGTTATTAAATAAATAACGAGACTGGTTACGAAAAAGGGTTTTATTATAAAAATTATTCTACATTCGAATGTCCCTCCCCTTCAATATACTCCTCTCCCCTCGCCACACACCTTTCCAAACGTTTTTTTTTATTGATCGAAGCAGTGCTGGAAGTCTTCTTTGCTGAGGACCTATAGGAGCTCTGCCGTTTTTTTTTATTTTACCGCTACCATCGACTCAATTCGGGTCCCTTTCAAAGCAGATTTTATCTTCGGAAAAAAAAGTCGCGCGGTGCCAAATCTGGCGAGTACGTTTGAGCTCTGGAGTGCGTTTATCAGCCAAATACCGCTTCAATGATAGCGCATTATGAGCAGGTGCGTTGTCTTGGTGCAAAATCGACGAGTTGTTCTTCCACAACTTGGGCCGTTTCTTTAATAATTCGTTCTCGCAGTGTTGCCAAAACTGACCAATAGTAAGACTGGTTGACAGTCTGACCTTCGGGACTCATTCAGTCATCCCGATACCGTTAATGTCGAAAAAAAACGATCAACATTGCCTTGAATTTTGATTTGGGGCGACCTGGGCGCTGGTCATCTTCAGCGCTCTCTCGGCCCTCACTGAAGCGCTTACACCACTCAAAAACACGCGCATGAGACAGAGCATTGTCCCCATAGGTCTTTTGCAACAATTTATAGCACTCGGTCGGAGTTTTTTTTTTTCAATTTAAAGAAATATATGAGATTGCTCCAGTTTTTCGTCACATATGGTTTTCGGCACAAGAAAAAAACACGTTCGTTTCAAATCGCTACTGCACAAAGATTATAATAGTGACAAAAACGTGTTTTGGTACGTTAATAGAGAAGATTTCCAGATACCCAACGCACTACTCGTTTTTTTCCCACCCCTCAAGACGCGCAATCTCGTTATTTAATAGCCAGACCTCGTACTACAGGCTACAGTATCTTTGTTGACAACAGTATAAAGACCAGATAAGGTTTGAAGAGAAAAGAAAAGTCCAAAGGCGCCCTCGTCTCAACTACAACACGCTTTATATTTAGAATTTTCTAAAACCTCCGGGACATGTCCCGATAGCACAATCTATGTAGAATTATAATTATCAAACTTGTGAGTTGTAAGAAGATATGAGACTTCACCTCCTGCTAATGAAGGAGAGTGAGAAGGACGGAGGAGGGAGTGAGAATAATATAGGGTGGTCCAATTCGATTCACGCAAAAATATATTCTTTACCAAAAAATCAAAATATTTGGGGGGGGGGGGGAATATTGTGGTGACCTTAGTAGATCTGTCGAGGTTATTCCAAGATCGCCTTTAATTGAATGACATCTTTTTCCATCGAAGTCTACATTTAATCAATTACCTAGGGGGGAAATATTGTGGTGACGTTAGTAGATCTGTCAAGGTTATTCCAAGGTCGCCTTTAATTGAATGACATATCTTTTTCCATCGAAGTCTACATTTAATCAATTACCTAGGGGGGAATATTGTGGTCACGTTAGTAGATCTGTCAAGGTTATTCCAAGGTCGCCTTTAATTGAATGACATATCTTTTTCCATCGAAGTCTACATTTAATCAAATACCTAGGGGAGAAATATTGTGGCGGCGTTAGTGGATCTGTCAAGGTTATTCCAAGGTCGCCTTAATTGAATGACATATCTTTTTCCATCGAAGTATACATTTAATCAATTACCTAGGGGGGAATATTGTGATGACGTTAGTAGATCTGTCAAGGTTATTCCAAGGTCGCCTTTAATTGAATGACATATATTTTTCCATCGAAGTCTACATTTAATCAATAACCTAGGGGGGAAATATTGTGGAGGCGTTAGTAGATCTGTCAAGGTTATTCCAAGGTCACCTTTAATTGAATGACATATCTTTTTCCATCGAAGTCTACATTTAATCTATTACCTAGATGCGTTAAGTTAGCCGGGTCATGTCGGAATTTCCATTCCCTACTTATTTTTTTCCCTTCAGAGTTTAGATATGTAATTGTAAACTAGGCATTGAAATGTATTTCACCTCAAAGTTGCATGGAGGACGTTTCAAACGAAAGGTCAGAATCACGAGACCTTTTGTTTGATTAAGAGAGGGGGGTCTCTTTACCTATCTTCCAATATGACGTCTATAATTGGAATGGATCACCCAGTATATAGGAAAGAGTAAGAAGAATGGCGGAAAAGAGAGAATAAAAAAGGAAAGTGTGAGTAGAACACAATCGTGACATCAAAACATATTAGGAGAGGGGGGGTCTCTTTACCTATCTACCAATATGACGTCTATAANTTATCTATATACCAATATGACATCTATAATTAGAGTGGATCACCCAGTATATAGGAAAGAGTAAGAAGAATGGCGGAAAAGCGAGAATAACAAAGGAAAGTGTGAAAAGAACACAATCGTGACATCAAAACATATTAGGAAGGGGGGGGGCTCTTTACCTATCTACCAATATGACGTCTATAATTAGAATCTTAATATATAAATCAGAAATTTGTGTGTACCTATGTACCTGTATACCTATGTGGTAGGGATTGCCTGTTACAATACCATAGCCAAACGGTAGCAGGTAGCAAACAATTTATGGGATTGGACCCCCCACACACAAAATCAAGGTCTACGACCACAGGAAATTTATCAGAACTAAAATATATCAAGCCATTTTCGGGTTAGGGCTAAATTTATTCAAGAAAATCGGACAGATACGGTTCGATATATTAAATTTTGTCGCGGCAACATATCAACTCAAAGCGAAAACGTTTTAGCTGGCCCTTTTTCCCACTTAGCGTTGACCGATTTGGATGAAATTTAGTATACATATACTAGTAAGTCTCATATGGGCTCTAATTTTGCCCGAAACTTTTGGGAGCAATCGAATACACCCTTGGCCGTCTTTGCCCCTTTTTAGCAGTTTTCAGTATTGCTGTATAAAAAGAGAATGGTAAGAGCTATGCTGGAATTTTCGTATGTATGTCATATTTGGGGTCTCAATAAGCTTCGAAACTTTTGAATGAAATCAAATATATGAGGGCCCCCCAGATGGAGGATTTTGTGAGTGTGGGAGGGGAAAGAAATCAGAGGATTATGATTTGAAACATCCTGTATATGCGGGCCCCCAAGTTGGAGGATTTTGTGAGTGTGGGAGGGGAAAGAAATCAGAGCATTATGATTTGAAACATCCTGTATATGAGGGCCCCCAGATGGAGGATTTTGTGAGTGTGGGAGGGGAAAGAAATCAGAGCATTATGATTTGAAACATCCTGTATATGCGGGCCCCCCAGATGGAGGATTTTGTGAGTGTGGGAGGGGAAAGAAATCAGAGCATTATGATTTGAAACATTCTGTATATGCGGGCCCCCCAGATGGAGGATTTTGTGAGTGTGGGAGGGGAAAGAAATCAGAGCATTATGATTTGAAACAGCCTACATATGAGGGCCCCCCAGATGGAGGATTTTGGGAGTGTGGGAGGGGAAAGAAATCAGAGCATTATGATTTGAAAAATCCTGCATATGCGGGCCCCCCGGATGAAGGATTTTGTGAGTGTGGTAGGGGAAAGAAATCAGAGCATTATTATTTGAAACATCCTGTATATAAGGACCCCCCAGATGGAGGATTTTGTGAGTGTGGGAGGGGAAAGAAATCAGAGCATTATGATTTGAAGCATCCTGTATATGCGGGCCCCCCAGATGGAGGATTTTGTGAGTGTGGGAGGGGAAAGAAATCAGAGCATTATTATTTGAAACATCCTGTATATGAGGGCCCCCCAGATGGAGGATTTTTTGAGTGTGGGAGGGGAAAGAAATCAGAGCATTATGATTTGAAACATCCTGTATATGCGGGCCCCCCAGATGGAGGATTTTGTGAGTGTGGGAGGGGAAAGAAATCTGTATTCATATATTAATATTAATTATAATGAAGACTACAAAGCCGGGTTTATTGAAAGCTAGGAGGCTGAATATGAAATGCAGGAGGCATTAGAAATAAAATTGATATAATCACGAGGAGGCTTAGTATTGATAAGAGAGGAGGAGGGGGAATGCTATAAAATATAATGGCTTGGGGGAGGGGGCTAAGTATATGAAAAGTCAACTAATAATTCAAAAATGATGTCACTCCATAGATTGATTGTGTACGGGGTGCAGAGTGAACGTAATGTGAACGGTTATAAATTTGTAAAAACACTGAAGTCAGGGCTTGTGAAAGGTTATAAATTTGTAAAAACACTGAAATCAGGGCTTGTGAACTGTTATAAATTTGTAAAAACACTGAAGTCAGGGCTTGTGAACGGTTATAAATTTGTAAAAACACTGAAGTCAGGGCTTGTGAACGGTTATAAATTTGTAAAAACACTGAAGTCAGGGCTTGTGCATGGTTATAAATTTCTATAAACACTGAAGTCAGGGCTTGTGCACGGTTATAAATTTGTAAAAAGACTGAAGTCAGAGCTTGAGCACGGTTATAAATTTCTATAAACACTAAAATCAGAGCTTGTGAAAGGTTATAAAATTCTAAAAACACTGAAGTCAGTGCTTGTGAACGGTTATAAATTTCTAAAAACACTATAAAGTTCTGTTTTAATTCCAAAGTGGATTTTTGTGGTATGTATTTGAAATTGGCACTTTCTGGGATTTTGTGCTTGGGGAGGGGGAGGGGGGTGGGACAAATTTGAGATATTGTGTGCTCCAAACAGGGCTGGAGTTATTATAAGTTGAATTTGAGTGTTTCAAATACTTTTTTGAAACACTCAAACTATAATGCAACCACAATTGAGTACCATTCTTTGATAAACGTCTCAAGGTGTGTGTGAAAAAGATTCCTTTGTTAACGTCCTTCTTAACATTATGTCTACCCTCGAATGGGGTCATATCTTTTTTTTTTTAAAAAAAAAAAAAATATCTTAACGTCTCTTTACCATTTATTGGTCATTCGAGAAGGGAGTTTTACCCTCCAATCGCTGGAACCTCACCCAGCCTGGGTTGGGACGGAAAAATAGCCAGCATCACAACCGTGCGGACCCACGTGGACACTCACATGGTACAACCTAGATAGATGTTGTTTAACCTCAATGATCTAACGGGAACTGGTGTATTCAACGTGCCATAGACGGCAAGTTTCCAGCGAATAGAGGGTGAAACCCCCGTCTTAAATGACTAATAGATGTTAAAGAGACGTTAAGCCAAATTAAAAAAAAAAAAAAAAATTACTTCTACTTTTCAAAATTATATTCCAGTTACGAGTTCAAATTTGACTCAACTGAAGCCTTCCCCAAATCAACCAGAGGAGATTCCCCCCTTGAAAAAGTTCCCAAGCTATTGTGTTCAGCGCCTATTTTTTCGCTCCCTGTATACTATACTGATAGACCTAATAATTAGTTTTGATTGATATGGCCTGCTTAGGACTAGTGGAATAATATTAAGGCCTGCCATACACGCAACGATTAATTTAGTTTCGAGTTATGGCCGTTTTTCCGATTTTTGTGAGGGGCATCATAGAATACTATTAGCTTCCTATTTTTGAAATGGAAATCATAGAATACTATTAGCACGGAAACGGCCATGTCTCTAAGTTGCCAAGCAATATACCGTAGCGAAGCACGTGCAAAACAGCTAGTTATTATTATAAATGCAAACCAGATGATTAACTGTTAACTTAATGATGATAATGAATTAGTGATTAGTTTTTGGGCTATACAGGACATCAACCCCGGGACCAAATGGCTGATGGGTGAAATCTAAATTTATAAAAAGCAAGAAAAGAACGAAATAACAAAAAAAAAAAATAATCTACTAATGGTAGATAGGCATAAGGAGAGGGAAATAAAAACGAACACATAAATAATATAAAAAATATTGAAATGGTATGAAATGTCGAAGCCATGTTGGCAACTTCTGGAAGTCTTCATGGATTTGAGCTCGAATGAGGCGGGGAAAGAAATTTCCAATGAGGCGAAGAAATATTCCCCTCCCCCCCATCACCACCACCCAGGAATTTGATAATGAATCATGTGGCATGGAACGTTTCATTGTATGAAATTAAATACACGAAACGTACGTCAAGGTAAAAAAAAAAAAAAAAAAAACGTCACACAGTTTCCCCACCTTCAAAGAAGCAAAAATGAATTAGAAAGACCGAGATTCAATCAAAGAACTCAGCGATTCTAATGGTAGCTAGATGCAGATGGCTCAGAATGCATCTCTTAAGGGGCGTTTACACTGCCTGAATATCCCCGAGCATCGAACATTCGTGATCGTTGCTTACCAGTTTTCAACGAGCACAAACACTAACGAGCCCTCTGTTCACACTGCTGGAGCATTTCTGAACCGTGAGGATTCGCAGCGAACGGAATGCACCCGACGCTATCCGAAATTGCGGTTTCCGCGGCGGTTATCCTCATTCTAGACAATCTAGCGGAGAAGAAGCGAAAAAGGAGAAGGTGTCGCGAAGCGAAAAAGGAAAAGGTGTCGCATACGGGAGTCGTCATTTTTAAAGTAAATAAATCACTCCCTACTGCTGAAGGATTTGAAGGAGATAACAGTGGGCTATTCAGAATAAAATAAAATGTATGGTCTGCCTGCCATAGGTCAGAGTCCCCCGCATACAGAGAAACTAACAAAAGGCACTTTTCATTTTCCCATTCCATCAGTCAAATACTAAAAAGCAACAACACCACACACAAAATAGGAGACGTGTATCCTTCAACAGCTAGACGAGAACTAGATTCATAGAACACCATTCGACGAATCCCGGGGTGTTTACACAGAGCGAGCGGCGAACAAGAGTCCCTTTGATGATTCGCCGGAGAACCGACATCGCGCGGATCAGACACGAGCACGAACGAGCATTTACTTCGAACTTGATATTTGATTTTAATAGTTTTCAACGAGCACGAACACAAACGAGCCCTCTGTTCACACTGATCGAGCATTTCTGACCCGTGAGGATTTGCATTTACTTCGACCTTGATCGGCTCGCGGCGACTGTTTACGCTGCCTGAGCCTCGAACGAATGCTCGTTCGTCACCCATGTTCGTGACGAATGCTTGGGCAGTGTAAATGAGACTTTAAAGATTGTTTACGGCTAAAATTGTTAACTGTCCTGCCAATATCGTATCAACTTGTTTCTACCATTTTTTGTTTATTATTAGAATCGAAAAATCGAATAAAAAAAAATCGGTAAAATGCTGTGATGACCACAAATTTGTGATGTAATTTAAGAACTCTGCCAATCTGACACATGGGTTTATTATTTTACTGGCTAAAAAAATAACCCCCCCCCCCAAAAAAAAATGAAGGGGGTAATTTTTTTTCTCGTGATGATTCCAAATCTGGGGCGTAATAAGACCCTAAAATTTGGAACATAAATATACTAAATTTCTTTCAAATCGGTCAACGCTAAGTGGCAAAAGTACCCATCACGGGGTACGGCGGATTTTTTTTATTCGATTTTTGAAATCGTACCATGAAACGTAAAATATCAAATTTTGGGGGGGGGGAATTTTTTTCCCCCTCCGTGACCAACTCCAAAGGTTCATTATTGAATAATAAACCAAAATCAAAAGCAGGCTCGGAAAAACTGGCTCTCCGGAAAGAAAAATAATTTAGTTCACGCAAGTTTTCCACATGACAAGATGGATGATCAAAGCAGCTGTCCCAAAAATAAAAACTCCAAAAACTTCTCTCCACATAATTTTACGAAATTTATTTTTTGAGGTCAAAGCCCAATATTATAAAAGACTTTAGAGAGAGAGAGTAACCCATTCAAAAAAACTTTGTGTTTGAAAAAGCTTGCAGTCCCCCCCCCCCCTAATATTATGTCATGTGCAAACAACAGACTGGGTGTCAGGATATCATTATATAAAAAGCAGGGCGACCGAAGAGGTACGGTATTCGGAATCTGATGGCTCTTAAAGTCATTTTCTTACAGCACGTGTGAACAATGATGACGAAAATTTTGAAGGCAATTTCATTGAACCTAAACAATCTGCAAATGATGTTTTTTTCAATAGGATGAGAAAATATAGATTTTTTAGTTTTTGTTATTTTCAATGATGAACTTTTGGAATCGGAAAAAAAATACCCCCCCCCCCCCCTCCCAANAAAAAAAATTCCGTTTGTCCGCCGTCCGCCGTGATGGGCACTTTTGGCACTTAGCGTTGACCGATTTGGATGAAATTTGGTATATAGCTCCGATCTGGACTCTAATTGTGCCCCGAAACTTTTGGGTGCAATCGAATACCTTGGCAATTTTTGCCGATTTTTTATAGCGGCAAAAAATTTTTAGTTGAAATTTTGTATGTATGTCATATTTGGGGTCTCAGCTAGCTCCGAAACTTTTGGGTTCAATCAAATATACCGCTGGCGGTTTTTACCGCTTTAAAGCGGTTTCCATTATCCCGTCTAAAAAGAGAATGGTAAGAGCCAGAGACTTCAAATTTTGTAGATATGTCAAATTTAGGGTCTAATTACGCCCCAGATTTGAAATCGTAACGAACCCCCTCATTTTTTTGGGAGGGTACCCCCATTTTTTTTTTTGCCAGAAAAATAATAAACCCAGATGTCACATTGGCCGAGTTTTTGGATTAGGATTATGTCAAATATACAGACAGAACACAACAAATCCTACCGTTCATGAGACACATTGTTCAATCAGTATGTATTAGGATTATGTCAAATATACAGATAGAACACAACAAATCCTACCGTTCATGAGACACATTGTTCAATCAGTATGTATTAGGATTATGTCAAATATACAGATAGAACACAGCAAATCCTACCGTTCATGAGACACATTGTTCAATCAGTATGTATTAGGATTATGTCAAATATATAGATAGAACACAACAAATCCTACCGTTCATGAGACACGTTGTGCAATCAGTATATATTAGGATTATGTCAAATATACATATAGAACACAACAAATCCTACCGTTCATGAGACACATTGTTCAATCAGTATGTATTAAGATTATGTCAAATATACAGATAGAACACAACAAATCCTACCGTTCATGAGACACATTGTTCAATCAGACACACACTGGAAATCGAAATGCCAGTGCATTGAAAACTCTACATCGAAAATTTCAGCCCAGGGTAAGGAGAGTGAAGATACTAGAAAAACATTATAAGGTAGGAAAAGCATTTTTCAAAATCGTTTTCCATACAAGCCACCTGGAGTTACATTTTCAATGGAATGAAAAGCAAACATCAAAATTGAAAAGGTAGTTAAATAAATAATAAAAATATGGGCAGAAAAGGGAAACAAGTAGCCTGCCTGGAACAGCAATTTTATAAAAAGATTCTACCCAGCCCTTCTAACGGTCCTTACACACCCCACCTCACCAAAAAGAAAAGAAAAGGAAAAGTTATTCAAGATGAACTCTGTAAATATGGACCATTAACCTAATGAAAAGCGCCGGGAGAAGGGGGAGAGGGGGCATTCTCAAAAGCAATCTCCTAATTTTGTTTGTCTGAACGTTTTACATAGAACATTTTTAACAAAAAAATAATAATAATAACTGCACTATTTAGGGTAGAGCCCGCATGTCTCCGTGGCAGAGTGTGGGTCATACCCGGCTTGCACCAGGGAGGTACGGGTTGCAATCCTGGTCGGGTGGAAAATTTTAAAAAGCTTTTCTTGAAATTTTCTTTTTTTTTTCAATTTTTTTTTCTAGGTCTGGTTGTATTTGGGGGTAACTCAGCCTCCTGCGGCTAATGAAGTATAGCTGTGATGGTGATTAGCGTTGCGAGTTAATTGTTATGGCATTTGGTGTATTTTGGAATAATTGAAAAAAAAAAAATACCTTGTAGTGCTATGATGCTCACAAAATTGTGATATACAGGGTGGGCCATTTAAGGTGGACATATTTGGTTTTTTAATAGAATGAGAAAAAATGGGATTTTTTAAAAGCGAATTGTATTTTATTGTAGAAAAGGCTTTGTACAGAGAGCTCTTTTTTCAGCATTTTCCATAACTTTTCGTAATGTTTCGGGCTGAATAGCCACTATTTCTTGACGAATGTTGTGTTTCAGGGCGTCCAATATTCGGTGTCTATTAGCAAAGACTTTAGACTTAAGGTATCCCCAGAGAAAAGAAAATCAGGGACCATTAAATCGGGCGATCGCGCCGATAATCATAATCACCATTTTTGGATTTCAGGCGACCAGAAGAGCGATTGTTTCTCGAGCTGAGTGAGAAGTGGCCCCTTCTTATTGAAACCAGAAGTTCTCCATCCTGTTTGCACGAAAAATTCCCTTATCATAGCTCGATAGCGTTCTCCATTGACAGTTATCAAATAATGATGATTATGATTATCCGGCGCGATCGCCCGATTTAACGATCCCTGATTTTCTTTTCTCTGGGGATACCTTAAGTATAAAGTCTTTACTAATAGAAACCGAATATTGGACGCCCTGAACCACAACATTCGTCAAGAAATAGTGGCTATTCCGCCCGAAACATTACGAAAAGTTATGGAAAATGCTGAAAAAAGAGCTCTCTGTACCATCCACTCCCGTGGACGCAACCTACGTGATATCATCTTCCACCATTGATGGAACCAATTTCCCAAGCCTTTTCTACAATAAAATACAATTCGCTTTTAAAAAATCCCATTTTTTCTCATTTTATTAAAAAACCAAATGTGTCCACCTTAAATATACTTTTACATAATGGTAGAGCTCACTGGCTCACTCACATTAGATGGCCTGTAACCCTTACAACCGTGATTTATAATTTTAGGACAGTTCAATTTACTTCTTTTTATTGAACCTGAGGTGGGAAGTAAATATTGAACTTTAAGACAGTTCAGTTTACTTTTATTGAACCTGAGGCGAGAAGTAAATATTGAACTGTAAGGCAGTTCAGTTTACTTTTATTGAACCTGAGGGGAGAAGTAAATATTGAACTTTAAGACAGTTCAGTTTACTTTTATTGAACCTGAGGGGAGAAGTAAATATTGAACTGTAAGGCAGTTCAGTTTACTTTTATTGAACCTGAGGGGAGAAGTAAATATTGAACTGTAAGGCAGTTCAGTTTACTTTTATTGAACCTGAAGCGAGAAGTAAATATTGAACTTTAAGACAGTTCAGTTTACTTTTATTGAAACTGAGGCGAGAAGTAAATATTGAACTTTAAGACAGTTCAGTTTACTTTTATTGAACCTGAGGGGAGAAGTAAATATTGAAATTTAAGAAAGTTCAGTTAATTTACTTTTATTTTATTCTGGGCTCTTTGCGAAGAAGTATTTGTGACAAAAAAGTGGGTAAAAAAATTACCAGAAATACCGTTTCCAGGTACGCAGAACCCAAAAATCAAATCAAAAAAGAAACCGATTTTTGCCGGCATACGTCATTCGCCGCGACGGGCACTTTTGCCTCTTAGCGTCGTCCGATTTTGATGAAACTTGGTATGTAGGTCTCATTTGGCGTCTAATTGAGTCCCGAAATTCACATATGTATAGGGTTCCATATTAAAATTTTAGTGTATTTTTTGTGACTAACGGCGACGAAAAGTTTCGGGGCACAATAAGACCCCCAATTGGACCTACACACCAATGGACCTTGTGTTCTATATGTATATTTGACATAATCATCAAAATCGGTTAACGTTAAGTGAACAAATATACCATAACGACGGACGGTAAACACGTACCGAGCAATGAGGGCGACGCGGTGGACAAACGGATTTTTTCATTAGACTTTTGGATTTGGGGGGAATTTTTTTTTATGACGAATCATTCATAAACAAAAACAAAATTTTTGAGGGGGGGGGGGTAATTTTCTTTTCTCGTGACGGTTCCAAAGGTTTATTATTGAAAATAACAAACCAATGTATAAAGAAATTCCTGTCGAAACTTTTTGATAAAAAACAAGACTTTCCAAATCACCTGTATACATAAATATTCGGTTGGCGCCCACCATTTGTTAAACAATCATTCTACATATTTGAGAACCCCTGGACACATTAAAATGTTAATTAAGACAGTGTTAAAGGTCACCACAATCAAGATTCCAGATCTAATAAAAAGGATAGGCCTACCCAAGCGAACAGACGAATAAACGGCTGTAAGGAGAGAAGTATTTAGAAATTAGTGCTGGTGAACGGATGGAATACTTGCATGAGATTGAAGACAAAGGAAATAGAAACCTTTTCGGACAAGGCTTGGGGGATAAAGATAGTCGGATGAGAGAAAGAGGGAGGTTAGGAGGAAAAAAAGGTCCTTCCTCAAAGGCTGGAAGATTTAAATCCCTTGATAACCTTTAATCACGTATTAGGCCTGCGAAAGGAAATTACTTTATTTTGTTAGGGAACTAAATATACAGTATGTCCCAGTCCCAGAAATCCTGCCCGGTGCCCAAAACTTTTGAACCGCTTGGAATTTTGGAATTCTGTTTGTTTCTAGGGATAGAAAAGTGACCGTGGCCATTCGAATGGTAATATCAGTATCCAGGTTCGCATCCCGGAAGTGGCTTTTTTTGACACTATGTGTCGATTTCTCGGGAAATTTAAAAGGAATGGTACAAATATTTTTTTGAAAAATAAAAGTGCCAATAAAATAAGGAATATTCCAATTTTTGTTTTTTCAAAAAAAAAAAAAATCAGGGGTGGAGCCAGAGGGGTTCAAAACCAAAACTTGTTACACCCTGTATAACGAAAACCGAATATTATTTTGATTTAAAAATGCATTCAGAGTGGCTGAAAAAAGGTTTTCCATCTACATAAGTAATGAAAATAACAACTTTTAAGTTCTATCAGTGCCGTAGGTCGGGAAAACCAAATCTCGTATTTCTACCAGAGGTTAAAATGACGACTTTTAGAAAACGGCCATTTTAGGTTAGAAGGTCTGAAGTAAGTATATGATTTAAGACTTAAAATGGGGAGTGGCCTCAATAAGGAACCATTTTAGCCAAAAAAAATAATTACTAATCCTCACACTCATTCTCACGGGCTAGACTTCTGACACATACTATATGCACGCATTGCTTTTCAGCCACGTGGACACCCACATGGTACAACCTCGCTGGACGTTGCTTAACTTCACTGATCTAACGGGAACTGGTGCATTCAACGTACCATAGACGCTGGCTAACTTTATACTTAATTAACATTCAGTTTTCTCCATCTTGAAAATTATTATTCAATTAAATTCAAAACTTTACATTTTTTCTGAATTCATTAAGTTTTCTGAACTTTGGACTTCTAAAACAGAACTCTTCCAAATTCATTATGTTTTCCGAGCACTCAACTAGTTCTAACTTTGAGACTTCTAAAACTGAACTCTTCCAAATTCATTATGTTTTCCGAAGAATCAACTAGTACTAACTTTGAGACTTCTAAAACTGAAATCTTCAAATTCATTATGTTTTCCGAAGACTCAACTAGTTCTAACTTTGAGACTTCTAAAACTGAACTCTTCCAAATTCAATATGTATTCCGAGCACTCAAGTAGTTCTAACTTTGAGACTTCTAAAACTGAAATCTTCCAAATTCATTATGTTTTCCGAAGACTCAACTAGTGCTAACTTTGAGAGTTCTAAAACAGAACTCTTCCAAATTCGTTAAATTTTCCGAGCACTCAACTAGTTCTAACTTTGAGACTTCTAAAACTTAACTCTGCCAAATTCATTATGTTTTCCGAGCACTCAACTTGTTCTAACTTTGAGACTTCTAAAACTGAACTCTTCCAAATTCATTATGTATTCCGAGCACTCAACTAGTTCTAACTTTGAGACTTCTAAAACTGAACCCTTCCAACTTCATTATATGGATAGATCTGATGGAAAAAAAGGATACTCGGAAAGTAGTAGAATGATTTTTAATCTCTAATTTATTTTAAACGGGCGAACCGTGCTTCGCTACGGTATTTTTTTTTTTTTATTTATTTATTATTTTTTTTTTTTATTTACGGGCGAACCCTTTATACATAAGTTACAAAGCAAGTAAGTACATAAATATCACAGGTTAATAAAGACAATTTCGATATATCCCCTCAAAAAATGGAACATTTTTTTATTTATCATGATGAAGGGTATTTTCTGCCATTACATTAGGAATAAGTAATTTACGTTAGAATATAAAACGGGTACGCGGAACAAAGTTATAGTTAATAGAATTAAAAAGATTATTTAAAACCAATACAAAGGCAGATATTAGAATTAAAAAGCATTATTTAAAAACAATACAAAAGGCAGATATTAGAATTAAAAAGGATTATTTAAAAACAATACAAAGGCAGATATTAAAATTAAAAAGGATTATTTAAAAACAATACAAAGGCAGATATTAGAATTAAAAATGATTATTTAAAAACAATACAAAGGCAGATATTAAAATTAAAAAGGATTATTTAAAAACAATACAAAGGCAGATATTAGAATTAAAAAGGATTATTTAAAAACAATACAAAGGCAGATATATGGCGATACACAATATGAAACACATCACGAAACAGGGAACATAATAAATACGAAGAAAGAATCAGCGATCGGAAAACCGCTGATTCCAAGGCCGTACCCAGAAGGGGGCCAGACCCCCCCAAATTTCAATCGTATTTTTTTTTTTTTTTTTTTTTTTTTAAGAAAATTCTCTACTTTGGACGTGGCCCATAATATTAAAAAAATCAGCAACATCAACAAAATCAACAACAAACAGCAGCAACAACAAAAGAAGCAACAGCAGCAACAGCAAAAACAACATCACCTTCCATGATCATCATTTTCAGGTGTTAGTCCTAGCTTGGCTGTAAATTCTTCGAACCTGGTGTGGGTCCGAAGAATTTACCGAAATCAAATTACGACCCTGACTGATCCAGAACACATACTAGACTAGGATCACGTATTGACTACCGGGTAAATATGCGAGAATAGAATGGCAATGTCTTCGCAAGGTTTCCTACAAAGAGAAAAAGAAACAACACAGCACGACAATACTTAGGATAAAGTATTGACACAAGGATATACAGGACAGGATGATAGGAGGTCGAGCACACTCCGAATAAGTCTGCAAGACGTTGAACGAATGTCCACAGCAGGTAAAGAAGAATTAACAACAGGCGCAAGAGATCGATCCGGTGCAACAATATACCAAGTGGACGCACAATTCAAGTCCCTCTACACCAAGACAACCGATCTCACGTAGCTCGATTGTCTTGTGACGAAAGGTGACGAGACAGGATAACAGGAACATCACAGGAAACGTAGCTCGGTTGGGAACTACAAGAACACGTACACTCCCAACACGAAAAGTGGCAAGACAGGATAACAGGAACATCACAGGAAACGTAGCTCGGTTTTGGGAACTACAAGAACACGTACACCCCAAACACGAAAAGTGGCAAGACAGGATAACAGGAACATCACAGGAAACGTAGCTCGGTTGGGAACTACAAGAACACGTACACCCCAAACACGAAGAGTGGCAAGACAGGATAACAGGAACATCACAGGAAACGTAGCTCGGTTGGGAACTACAAGAACACTTACACCCCAAACACGAAAAGTGGCAAGACAGGATAACAGGAACATCACAGGAAACGTAGCTCGGTTGGGAACTACAAGAACTCGTACACCCCCAACACGAAAGGTGACGAGACAGGATAACAGGAGCATCACAGGAAACATATACAAAATGTTCACAGCAGACACACAATAAACAGAAAGCAATTCCAGGATAAGATCATCAGAAATCAAATAAATTGGAAATAAAAACGCATGAACTGAAAACAATGCAGAAACATATATTGGAAACAAAAACAATGAAGACACAAAATAATCAAAAGAATATATTTTATTAGTGAATATAGTTAATAAAAGATCAATTTTAAACCACTTGATAATGTTGTTATAAAAAAAAAAAAAAAAAAAAAAAAAAAAAAAAANAATAGTCATCAACTATTTCAACAAAATAAGAAAAACAAAATTTTAAATTTTGATCACAAATCAAACTAATCAAAACAGCTGATTAGAGGGAGTCGTATTTTGATTCCCGAAAATAATGAATAAGAAAAAGAAAAAATCATACTATTTGTCAATTTTAAACCACTTGTTAATGTTGTTATCAAAAAAATAAATAGTCATCAACTATCTCAACAAAATAAGAAAAACAAAATTTTAAATTTTGATCACAAATCAACCTAATCAAAACAGCTGATTAGAGGGAGTCGTATTTTGATTCCCGAAAATAATTAATAAGAAAAAGAAAAAATCATACTATTTGTCAATTTTAAACCACTTGTTAATGTTGTTATCAAAAAAATAGTCATCAACTATCTCAACAAAAACAAAATTTTAAATTTTGATCACAAATCAAACTAATCAAAACAGCTGATTAGAAGGAGTCGTATTTTGATTCCCAAAAATAATTAAGAAGAAAAAGAAAAAAATCAAACTATTTGATTTTCACAAGTTGTAACCAGAGAAAAAGTTGATGTTAAAACTTAAATTTAAAACCAACTATCAAATATGGCGACTGAAAGTTCTCCATAAAATAATTACGTAATAATTTAAATTAATTATAATACTTTTAAGAAAAAAAAAAACTATTGTTTTTTAGGGGAAAAAATTGAGAGGGGGGGGGGCACAAGCCCCTAAATAATTCCCAAGCCTGCGACTAAATAGAAATACGTGAATAAAAAATCGTCAAAAATTCTGTCATCCGTCATGGCACTTTTTATTCGTCATCACGCTTATAAAATCGCTTATCACCCTTATGAAAGTATTTGTGATGGTATAAGCTTTTAACAAATTAGGTGTCGATAAACATTGCATTAAAAAGTACTGCCCAGGACTCGACCCCCCCCGGTCTCTAGGTTACGGGTCCCTCCCCCATCCAAATTTTCTATTAGGTATTTTTTTTTTTGACGTCTCCGTGGCAGAGTGCGCATCACACTCGGCTTGCACCACGGAGGTTCCGGGTTCGATTCCCGGACGGGTTTGAAATTTGAATTTTCTACTTAGTCTGGTTGTGTTTGGGGGTAACTCAGCCTACTGAGGACAATTGAGTAGTTATGGTAATAGCGCCAAGTGGTAGCATTATAAGGAAATTGTTAAAGTGTAGCTTAGGCTTAGTGATATTGGAGTGAATGTTGAAAATTCCTTGTAATGCTATGATGAAACATTGTGACATAATAACACAAAGAAATAAACATTAAATTTTTACATTAGATATTTTGTGCGATTGTACCCCCCCCCCCAAAAAAAGACGTCTATATCCGCGCATGTCAATAGGTTCCAAAATATTTGACTGTATAGCCCTGTATCTATTAATGAGCTTTAAAAGCTCATTGTTAGATGGTGTAATGGACTGACAGCACTATCGAGAGGTAGAAATCTTAGAACTAGACAATAAAGGCGAGTATATCAATCATTATCAATCAAGATACTCACTCATTCACTCATCTTCTCAAAATGAGTTTCTGATGAGAAAACTTTCGGCCAGAGGAAGCCCCCCCCTCCCCAAAGAAGAGAAGAAATTATTCCCAATAATAATATTCCTTCCTTTTTAGACTTTTAATTTATACAGGGTGTAACAATACAACGCGTTCTCCGGGTCAAATTAGGGGATATTCTCTGAGAAAGTTTGTAATCCTTTAAGAAAGAAGTAAATCTAGAACCTACAATTAAAAAATCTCGTGATTTAAATTGATAGAAAAAAAACTCTGTTAATGTGAAACATGGGTTTAACATTTTACTGGCTAAAAAAATACCCTCTACCCCCCCCCCCAAAAAAAAAAAAAAAATACTCTGGGGCGTGAGACCCTAAATTTGACATACATACTAAATTTCAAATCTCTGGCTCTTGTACAATTCTCTTTTTAGACAGCAATACTGAAAACCGCTAACGATGTCTTCAATTGTACCCAAAGTTTCGGGGCACAATGAGATGAGACCTATATACCAAATTTCATCCAAATCGGTCAACGCTAAGTGCCCATCACGGCGTACGGCGAACAAGCGGATTTTTTTTATTCGATTTTTGGATTCTACGAACCTTGGAACGTATAATATCAAATTTTAAGGGGGGGGGGTAATTTTTTTTTCGTGACGATTTCAAAGGGTTTTTATTGAAAATAATAAACCAAAAAGACAGAATTCAGTTTCGGGGCGTAGTATCAGATTTGGCATATTGTGAGAGGACTTTTGTCTGCTGGATTTGGTGGATCTCCGCGTGGGTTAGAGCCCTCGCGTTGCTGGCTATTTTTCCGGCTCAACCCAGGCTAGGTGAAGACAATTATGTGGGTAGCTGGTTTCCAAGTTTCCAGCGAATTTTAAAGAGACGTAAGCCAAAAGGAAGAAGCTAGTATGCCTTATCATAATAAAATGCGGTCAAACGGGGTTACTGGAGAATCAAGCGGAGACACTAGTGGCCCCGCTTTAAACTATAAACATATAAATATTAATCATTTGACCTAGTGTCGAATGTACCCTGTCTCAGCTGGGGTTTCCACCCGCGCCCTCTGTTACACCCCAGTAGACTGAGAGGGAATGGGTGAGCAGTGCCGGACCTGTATTTGTTTCTCTGCCAGGTTTCAGGATATTTTCGATGGGTTCATCTACTTTGTTACACCCTGTATATTTGAGTTCCCTTCTAATGCTTCTTCCCCCCCCCCTTTTTTATTCAAAGTTTTCTCATTAATGGTTGAAAGTTTACTACGTCAGATTCCAAACAAAGTCACCAGTGTCATTAGGTCAGGTGGATACAACTATTTTTATTGTCTCATCTCAAATGCATTATAGTTTGTTTCCCGGAATCTTCTTATTATTGCTTTAACGTCTTCAAGGAAACTTTGGATTCGTTACCGTCACACATGTTTCCCAGAATCTTGTTAGCACTGTTTTACGTCTTCCGGGAAACTTTGGATTCGTTACCGTCACACATGTTTCCCAGAACCTTGTTAGCACTGTTTTCACGTCTTCCAGGAAACTTTGGATTTGTTACCGTCACACATGTTTCCCAGAACCTTGTTAGCACTGTTTTCACGTCTTCCAGGAAACTTTGGATTTGTTACCGTCACACATGTTTCCCAGAACCTTGTTAGCACTGTTTTCACGTCTTCCAGGAAACTTTGGATTTGTTACCGTCACACATGTTTCCCAGAACCTTGTTAGCACTGTTTTCACGTCTTCCAGGAAACTTTGGATTTGTTACCGTCACACATGTTTCCCAGAACCTTGTTAGCACTGTTTTCACGTCTTCCAGGAAACTTTGGATTTGTTACCGTCACACATGTTTCCCAGAACCTTGTTAGCACTGTTTTCACGTCTTCCAGGAAACTTTGGATTTGTTACCGTCACACATGTTTCCCAGAACCTTGTTAGCACTGTTTTCACGTCTTCCAGGAAACTTTGGATTTGTTACCGTCACACATGTTTCCCAGAACCTTGTTAGCACTGTTTTCACGTCTTCCAGGAAACTTTGGATTTGTTACCGTCACACATGTTTCCCAGAACCTTGTTAGCACTGTTTTCACGTCTTCCAGGAAACTTTGGATTTGTTACCGTCACACATGTTTCCCAGAACCTTGTTAGCACTGTTTTCACGNAGGGACTCTGAATAAAAGGTTAAAAACAGTGGTTATATAATTTCCAATACTTTGAATGATCCCTGGAGGCTCTAGACATTATTTTTTTTTTAAATTTTTTTGTGAAAATACTGATCTTTTTTATTTTAAAAGGAATTTCCATTGTTTGGCTCCTGGCGGACCTTTTTTGGCCCCTGGCGGCGCCCCTAACAGGGAAATACCCACGTAAGACCATTTATTTTAGATAAAATGATTCCATAATTACTGATTTTAAATTTCATCAAAATTGGTTATGTGCTTTGGATTTTAGAGATTCGGACCCAAAAAACCTGTTCGGGGAGCTAGGACCGCCCCTGGGGGTGATATCGAGAAAAAGAAAATTATGGGTCGCGCTTTTTGCCCAAAGATGACCTGTACCAAATTTCATCAAAATCGGACTAGTAGTTTGGCTTCCAGAGCTCTGCACACGATTTCGTACGTACGTCATACGTGGAACGTGGAACGTGGAACGTGGAANAAATTCAAAAATGACCCAAAATTTTGAAAATATGGCCCATAAACAATATGGCCCAATATATTTGATCTTTATTTTGGCCTTTGGCTTCCCGTCAAACAATTTTTTGAGCCAAAATATGTCTAAAATTTCTGCACGAATACAATACTTTATCTTCTATGGAAGAGAAAGTAAAAATCGCTATGGTGATTGCAATAGTCTTAGTGAGGCCTACAAACATTTCTCATAATACGAGTAGTAAAAATAGGAAACATATACATGATGATACCCGTCAACTGTCATTGGATATATTTTTGAACGGGTCAATCAATATGAACTAATGAATCTTATGATCTACCGTTATATCCATCTTCCTTTTTTCTTTCATTGCAATTGTGTCTCTTCTTATTTCCGTTTTATGATAAATATCCTGACCACAAGGATTGATTACAAAATGTTTATAATAATTAGGTATTAAAGTCAAATGTCATCTGACTCATACTAAGTGAGTCACGCCTCGTACTATTGTTCTAGTCAAGGAAAGAAATAAAATCATTTGAAAAATCAGTCATCTGAAGACCCTCAAGGATGTCGCCCTCATGTTCATTGTTTTTATAATGTAGGTTACCAAAATGGCTGTACTCTGCAATCAGTTCTTCCATTTGAAGATTTACATTTATTTTAAATAAACACATGCATCAAGCTGTTCTATTATGAGAGCCGTGAATGTTTATAATGTCATGGATACAAAGCCATGTCTCATTGCATAACTTCATGAACACGCTCTCACTTCACTCACACCTGGACATTGTTAACCAGAAGCAACGTCAGAAATTATTGCTTTTACTCCAACATACACAGATATACGTATGCATGTACCTAGAAAAGTGATGCGTGCATCTAATATAATAATAAGCGAACGATTTACAATGTCCCACCTAAAATATATTCGGAACCACTGAACCTAAAAATCAGAAATATGAGGATTAAAATTTTTTTGACAGGACTATACGCTATACGAGTATTTTGATGTTCATATATGAGGAGACCCCTTAACAGATATTTCTGTTTATTTTTCAACGGGTACAACAATAGTATTTTATATTAATAACAACATAGTTTACCTAATCCTTACTTTCACAACACCAATAGAGCTCTGTCGGCACCCTTCTTGTAAATAGCCCTGTACGACAATAACCAGGCAGGATTTGTTCATGTTGCAATAGATCTGATATGCAAAATGTCTTACTCATCATTATAGAAATTTCACGTTACATATCTGAATCTAATTTGAACATTACTTAAAACAATTGTTTTAACGATCAGCAAGATAGTACTTTCACTTGCCAACAACACAAACTTTGAGACGGATAGGGAACAATGATTATGTAAGGAGACAATTGTAGGAAATAATCAAGCTCGCTTTTGAAAATAAAGTTTAAAAAAATCTGAGAGCATAGTAGGCCAAGATTCAAATCAATTTAGCCTGGACTTCATCTGTATTACTATGCATTATTTTTTGTACCCATCGACTAATCTCTGGAACTGAACGGATTGAAATATATTTTTCACCGATGAAATCTTCTCTATCCTTGAGTAAATAAAATAGGTTATTTTAAATAAATAAATAAAATTTAAATAAATAAATTTATTTTAAATAAATAAAATATTCATCACATGAAGGATGGTTATGCCTCTCAGACTTATTTGAGTTATTTGTAATGAAGTAACAATGTTTGTATGTAAGGGGTAATTTCTGAAACTACTGAATAATTTTTTGCACAGAAAAAGTTAAAAAGGTGTACTATCTCTGAGTAACATGTGCTTTAATCTATTACATATCCCTCTTGGTTTTTAAGTGCCAGCAAAGATTTAAAAAATGCATACATAGGGAAAAACATCTGACGCTGCATTGTGATTATGTACCTAGACCATATTTGAAGTCTTTAAGTCAAATGACGCCATCATAATTTTAATCTGGGGGTAGCCGCTGCCCCCGCGCCAATTGAGCGCTCAACGTAAATGTCCCTATCTGATTCCAAGGGCATATACTTATCAACAGGTTTTGGACGGATCAAAACCCCATCCTTGTTCCAACTTCAAGTCCTATTTTATGGAAGGCTATCATGTAGGTTACTTAAAATACGCTCCCCAGGACAGAGGAGGAGCGATTCTGCCTAGTAAAGTGTGCGCCCCACTGTACTTGACAGATGCATACAGACTGGGATAACTGTCGTGCGGGAATAGAGCCAAGGTATTAATAGCCAAAAGTAAACAATAATAAATAATTATTATGTAGAAAAGTAAGGATTTGCCTCTTTCTAATTATGTTCTCTGTTGATAGTACTGAATATTTTATCATCATTTCTGATAGAAGAAGATGTGGTTTGATTATATTTGTCTAGGTATCAACGAGTACATAGTGTCGGTCATTATTCATATTATTATTATTAGCATAAAAAAGAGAGGACATGCTAGGAGCTGAATACAAAAGTATTATTGAATCTACTAGTGCAATGAACCTTAGGTACCTAGGTACTTGACAAGATGGAGGTGGCAAACTGTATTGAGTATCTAGTTCGGGAGCTGGCTAGCCATATCTTACCTCATAAGGCATAAAATTTTTGACCCGTGGGCTTAAAGTGCATCGGTGGGGTTATGTCAAAACCCGCTTTCTTAGTTGCCAGACCATGGGCGTACGCAGCATCTCGTCTAGGGGGGGGGGGCAGCCGAGTTTGTGACCCGGGGGGGGGTCAATTTTTTGCTACCGCGTGTGTGTCTGTGTCTGTCTGTGAACAAGATATCTCTAGAAAAGCAAGTGATAGAGATTTGAAATTTGGTATGTATGTCAGTTTTATGCTATGAACAGCAAAATAAGCTTTTGGTGGAAATCGAATATACCGTTGGCGGTTTTATGTCGCTTTTTAGCGGTTTACTCATATCCCGTTTAAAATGAGAACGGTAATAGCTAGAACTTTAAAATTGGTGCCTATTCATATCAATTTTTTTGAAATTGAAAAATACAACTTAGATTGAATGTAATATATTTTTGGCCGCTAATTAGAGTAGTGATGGACGCGGTGCGGTTCCTGGTTCCGAACCGCACCGCAAATTGCGGTGCGGTGCAAAGTAAAGAATCGCACCTCGTGGAAAAGCACGGTGCGGTGCAGAGTTAAAACCGCAAACCACAGGAATTACAAACCGCACTGCGGACCGCGCGGTGATCACCGCATGCACCGCGGTGCGAAATGAAAGAATGTTGAAATTACACTGGAACCTCGATTATTTCACCTAATTGGGACCGAGGTTATAGATGAAATAATCGAGGTTATGTATAAAAGGTGATTTAATCGAAGTTCCATGTAAAACAATGAAAGGAGTGCAAAAATTTTATTTTTAAGACTGAAAGGGTTACCAAATAACCCTCCTATTTGAAAATTTTAATGAAAATTTCAAACAGAAAGGGTATCAAAACTTATCCATTTTTCCTTCTTCTTGACCACAGTTGAAGAAAATTTCAATTTTTCAAAAAAAAAAAACACGGATTTTTCGGGTGAAATAATAGATGGTTCTACTGTAAGTACAAATCTATTAGCGGAGGAAGAACAAAAGCGATAGAAATAATTTCTATTACAGGGCTCCTAGCTAATATTTTTCAAAATGAAATAATCGAGGTTCTACTGTAAGTACAAATTTATTAGCGGAGGAAGAACAAAAGCGATAGCAATAATTTCTATTACAGGGCTCCTAGCTAATATTTTTCAAAATGAAAAAAATAGTTGAAAGGTGTTCATAACAAAACTTTGCCAATGTGACACATGGGTTTATTATTTCACTGGCTAAAAAAACAACCCCCACCAAAATATATCTGGGACCTACATTTGTAACATATACCAAATTTTAAATCTCTGGCTCTTACCATTCTCTTTTTAGACAGGATTAATGAAAACCGCCGGCTGTATATTTGATTGCACCCAAAAGTTTCGAAGCTTATTGAGACCCCAAATATGACATACATACCAAATTTCAAGTCTCTGGCTCTTACCATTCTCTTTTTAGAAAGCAATACTGAAAACCGCTTAAAAGCAGCAAAAACCGCCAAAGGTTTATTCGATTGCACCTAAAATTTTCTGGGCACAATTAGAGCTCAGATGGGTTTTAAATACCTTCAACCTATTGTAGTGGGGTGCGGTGCAAAAATAGGAAACCGCACCGCACGGTGCGTTGAAATTTTTGAAATATGAAAACCACGCACCGCAATTGCGGTGCGGTTTTTTACGTTATTTTTTTACGTAATTCACCGCGGTAATCACCGCAGCTGCCGGTTTTTTCCATCACTAAATTAGAGGCTGAAGGCCGCTTTTTTTGTGGTTCTGCCTAAAACCAGAATGAAAGGAGATAGAACTTGAAATTTGGTGCTTATTCATATCAATTTCATACAAGAAATTGAAAAATACATCTTAGGTTGAAGTGTAATATATTGTTGGCCACTAATTGGGGGTTAAAGGCCGCGTTTTGGAGGTTCCGCCTAAAACCAGAATGGAAAGAGGTAGAACTTGAAATTTGATGCCTATTTTATCAATTTCATATACAAAAAATACAACTTAGTTTTAAGTTTAATATATTGTTGGCCAGTAATTAACAGCTGCAGGCTGCTTTTTATAGATAAGGAAAGTTGTGTGATGTTCACACCAGTTTTTTTTAAGTTACAGGTGAAAAGTATTTTTATCTAGTGTAAGTTACGCCGAAAACTCATATTATCTAGTGTAAGACCCGCCAAAAATTGAAATTGGGCCAAAAATTACCTCATAAGGTACACGAAAAAAACAAATTCCGAAATGATCCCCAGAGTGTCCTGAACAAGAAATCATGTCGTAAGAAAGGGTTTCTGGGGGCTTTCCACCACTACACGAAAAATTCCAACGCCATAATGAGTGCACTGACCGCCTGAGTTCAAAAATGTGTTGTAAGAAACCATACCTGGGGGCTTTCTGTCACTAAGAAGGTACCCAAATTTCAAATTTGGGCCAAAATTTACCTCATAAGGTACACGAAAAAAACAAATTCCGAAATGATCCTCAGAGTGTCCTGAACAAGAAATCATGTCGTAAGAAAGGGTTTCTGGGTGGCTTTCGACAAATAAGAAGCCTTTTTTGAAAAAGGACCAAATTTTACCTCATAAGGTACACGAAAAATTCCAACGCCATAATGAGTGCACTGACCCCCTGAGTTCAAAAACGTGTCTTTAGAAACCATACCCGGGGGCTTTCTGTCACTAAGAAGGTGCCCAAATTTCAAAATTGGGCCAAAATTTACCTCATAAGGTACACGAAAAAAACAAATTCCAAAATGATCCTCAGAGTGTCCTGAACAAGAAATCATATAGTAAGAAACGGTTTCTGGGGGCTTTCGACCACTAAGAAACCTTTTTTTGAAAAAGGGCCAAAATTTACCTCATAAGGTACACGAAAAATTCAAACGCCAAAATGAGTGCACTGACCCGCTGAGTTCAAAAATGTGTCGTATGAAACCATACCCGGGGGCTTTCTGTCACTAAGAAGGTTCATTTTGAAAATTTACCTCATAAGATACACGAAAAAATGAAATGCCAAAATGATGGTGTCCCGAATTAGAAACCATGTCGTAAGAAGCGGATTCTGGGGGCTTTCGACCACTAAGAAGCCTTTTTGGAAAAAGGGCCAAACTTTACCTCATAATGTACACAATGAAACTAAATGCCAAAATGATCCTCAGGGTGTCCCGAACAAGAAACCATAACGTAAGAAACAGATTCTGGGGGCTTTCGACAACTTAGAAGCCTCTTTCCTGGGATTAAGGCCAAAATATACCTCATAAGTATAACACAAGGAAAATGGTACATTCTGATATGCAAAATATCGGGTAGTTCTGATTTTTCGATTTTAACTCAGTAAATTAATTTAATGAGGTGTAATTATTAACTTCTTGACTTTAAAAGTGCTAGAAATAATTTTTCTGGTGGTCATTCTTACGCCAAAAAGCGTCACCAAAACTGTAATTCCGCAAGACCTCCTGACCACTGCAAATATATTCAAAACCTATATCATTACTTTTTAACCTAAATTTCTATGTCAATTCCTATATCTCGGAAAAGGTAAGAGATACGAACAAAAGGTATAAAACTAAGATTATAGAAAAATTAAAAGTCGTTCATATATGAGTTCATAAAGCTTTTTGGCGTAATAATGATCTTACGCCAAAAAGCGTCACCAAAACTGTAATTCCGCAAGACCTGACCACTGGGAGCGGAAAGCGGCAAAAAAAGGTTAAAAAGTAATGATATAGGTTGTGAATTTATTTGCCGCTTTCCGCTCCC
The DNA here is from genome assembly GCA_012654025.1 of Pachypsylla venusta. Taxonomy (NCBI): domain Eukaryota; kingdom Metazoa; phylum Arthropoda; class Insecta; order Hemiptera; family Aphalaridae; genus Pachypsylla; species Pachypsylla venusta. The sequence continues at coordinate 21,159,314 of CM022885.1, forward strand.
AGTGGTCAGGAGGTCTTGCGGAATTACAGTTTTGGTGACGTTTTTTGGCGTAAGAATGACCACTGGAATAATTATTTCTAGCATTTTTAAAGTCAAGAAGTTAATAATTACACCTCATTAAATTAATTTACTGAGTTTAAAAAGTTATTTCCACTCCGTTTATTGTATGCACTTTAATAAGGAAGGACATATTTCGACCACTTTTTGTCGCTTTTCATGATCGATAAGTGACATGAAATTAAAATGTAAAGACCTAAAACTTTTAATGGAGTGTTTGTTTGGTTTTGAAGCTTTGTTTAGGAAATACATCTGGATATTTTTGTGAAAATCGATATTTTTGTCAAAATTGATATTTTTGTCAAAATCGATATTTTTGTCAAAATTGATATTTTGTCAAAATCGATATTTTATACCAAAACGGCAGTCGCTTGTAGCAACGCTTCCTTACATCCTACAGAAAAAAGGTGTGAAGCTAAATTAAAGGAAATTTTATTTGTCATCTTTTTGGAGAGAGCATCAATTTCGAAGCGGGAATCATTCTTGAGATATATACGCAATAACAATATTAGTCGTAAATTTTACGCCAAAAAGCGTGGCCAAACATTCCGGGGTTAGAAATGTTGTTATTACCTACTTATGAAATTAAGCTCACAGTCACAACACTAACAACGTATCGAAAAATCAGAATTACCCGATACTTTGCATATCAGAATGTACCATTTTCCTTGTGTTATATCTTATGAGGTATATTTTGGCCTTTTCCCAGGAAAAAGGCTTCTTAGTTGTCGAAAGCCCCCAGAATTTGTTTCTTACGTTATGGTTTCTTGTTCGGGACACCCTGAGGATCATTTCGGCATTTAGTTTCATCGTGTACCTTATGAGGTAAATTTTGGCCCTTTTTCCAAAAAGGCTTCTTAGTGGTCGAAAGCCCCCAGAATCCGCTTCTTACGAGATGGTTTCTAATTCAGGACACTCTGAGGATCATTTTGGGGTTTGTTTTTTTCGTGTACCTTATGAGGTAAATTTTGGCCCAATTTTGAAATTTGCGTACCTTCTTAGTGACAGAAAGCCCCCAGGTATGGTTTCTTACAACACATTTTTGAACTCAGGCGGTCAGTGCACTCATTATGGCGTTGGAATTTTTCGTGTACCTTATGAGTTAAAATGTGGTCCTTTTTCAAAAAAGGCTTCTTAGTTGTCGAAAGCCCCCAGAAACCCTTTCTTACGACATGATTTCTTGTTCAGGACACTCCGAGGATCATTTCGGAATTTGCTTTTTTCGTGTACCTTATGACGTAATTTTTGGCCCAATTTCGATTTTTAGCGGGTCTGTAGCTTTTAAACGCCCCCGATCTGGCAACTAAGAAAGCGGGTTTTGACATTACCCCACCGATGCACTTCCAGCCCACGGGTCTAAAATGTTATACCTTATGGGGTAAGATATGGCTAGTCAGCTCCCGAACTAATCTACGGTGGTCTCCTGAGACAATTGCAAGAAATATGCATCTGAAGAACAGCAACATTTAGCATTCGCAAATCCAATATTAATCAAAAGTATTACGAGAAATAATATTAATCAAAAGTATTAAGAGAAAAAATATTAAACAAAAGTATTAAGAGAAACAATATTATTCAAAAGTATTAAGAGAAACAATACTAGGTGTGTCCGTGGACAAAAACGGGCGGAGCCATCCGTTTCACCTCGAATTTTCGGGCACCACATAAACTTTAGCATACTGCTCCATTATTCAGTTAAAATAAGATTTTTTGAGAATACCACACCTTTCTTCATCGCATCATGCCGTTGAGTAGTAGGCCTTTTTAAAACGCAAAATAATCGGCCGAAAAATCGGAAACGGTTCAAGATGTTGTTCCGAAAATAGATGTATGCACCCTTGGGGGG
>CM022885.1:21167849-21201123 GCA_012654025.1 Pachypsylla venusta
ACTGCGTGTTGGTGAAAAGAGTGAGGAAATCAGACTAAAATTTTGAAATCGTTTTGGGTGGGGTCGGAATTTAAAGTCATTAGGTATTTCGAAGAACGGAAGAGCGGATAGCGGGGCCCAAAATAGATTTCATGCCTTTTTTGGGGTGATGACTTGGCGGGGAATTTTTATAGCACGCAGTGGTATTTTTGGGGGGTTTATATAATTTTTTGTGTTTAATCAAATACAACCAAATAGCGAATTTGATCAAATATATTTGCACATTACTGTTTGGTATATAGGTACCATTTGTGTTATCATTGTGCCCCGAAACTTGTGGGTGCAATCGAATACACCATTGGCGGTTCGGTTTTTGCCGCTTTTTATTGGTTTCCCTTAATACTGTCTAAAAAGAAAATGGTAAGAATAAGAGACTTGAAATTTGGGACAGCAGCCAAAACTGCTTACTCAATATAAACAACTGACTGCATGTCCACCAGATCAAGTCAGACAATCAGATATCAGATAGACAGAGTTGCAGTTGCATCGAGCATTCTCGTAATTATTTCCCAAAGTTATTTATTTATCAATTTAAAATTAATTTTATTATTACTATATTTATTTTATTATTTTTTAGAAAATTAAAATATTCTTTTTAAAAACTTAAATCTCAATTAATGTACTTATTATTTTTATGTCAAATTGGNTGGGGGGGGGGGATGTATGTTTTTAGCCAGTAAAATAATAAACCCATGTGTCACTTTGTCAAAAAAATTTATTGCCATTGGAAATGACGTGTTCTATAACCCCTTGAACTTTTTTGCAGCGTCCTTATGGACTACCCTGTATAAATATTGCTCAAAGGTATTTGCGTATAATACTCGTATAAGACAATGTTTACAAATACCAAAATGATAACAAACTAACTTTTTGCATAACTTAAGTTATGTCATATAGTACTGATAAATATAACTTTGTAAGATTATTTCAAGTAAGTTTTCACAATCTCAAGAATGATTTATTTTCCTTATGGAACGCATATACATGGATGGCTCAGGTGTACTCGGTTCGTGAGGATGTCACCCTCAAGTAACTTCTCAAAATCTCAAGTATGATTTATTTTTCTTATGGAAATCATACATGGATGGCTCGGGTGTACTCGGTACGTGAGAATGTCACCCTCAAGTAACTTCTTAAAATTTATTTTCCTTATGGAAATCATACATGGATGGCCCGGGTGTACTCGGTACGTGAGAATGTCACCCTCAAGTAACTTCTTAAAATCTCAAGTATGATTTATTTTCCTTATGGAAATCATACATGGATGGCTCAGGTGTACTCGGTGGTCTGTGAGGATGTCCCCCTCAAGTAACTTCTTAAAATTTATTTTCCTTATGGAAATCATACATGGATGGCTCAGGTGTACTCGGTACGTGAGAATGTCACCCTCAAGTAACTTCTTACAATCTCAAGTATGATTTACTTTTCCTTATGGAAGTCATACATGGATGGCTCCGCTGTATTAGGTCCGCGAGGATGTCACCCTCAAGTAACTTCTCAAAATCTCAAATATGATATCACCTGTATTCTGCATCGCCTTGTCTCGTTGTGATCTGCCCGGTCCATGGTTCCTTCCATATTTTAGAGTTCGAGATTAATAAACTTCCACTTTGGCAGCACAAACTCCTGATTGAAAATATTGCCATCAGCAAAATGTGAGGTTATATGAAAGCAATGCAACCTGCATTCTACATCGCCTTGTCTCGTTGTGATCTGCCCGGATCAGTCCATGGTTCCTTCCATATTTTAGAGTCCAAGATTAATAAACTTCCACTTTGGCAGCACAAACTCCTGATTGGACAAATTACCATCAGCAAAATGTGAGGTTATATGAAAGCAATGCCACCTGCAATTTGCATTGCCTTGTCTCGTTGTGATCTGCCAGGATCAGTCCATGGTTCCTTCCATATTTTAGAGTCCAAGATTAATAAACTTCCACTTTGGCAGCACAAACTCCTGATAGGACAAATTACCATCAGCAAAATGTGAGGTTATATGAAAGCAATGCAACTTGCATTCTACATCGCCTTGTCTCGTTGTGATCTGACCAGATCAGTCCATGGTTCCTTCCATATTTTAGAGTCAGAGATTGGTTAGCTTCCACTTTGACAACACAAACTCCTGATTGGACAAATTAACCATCAGCAAAATATGAGGTTATATGAAAGCAATGCCACCTGCATTTTGCATCGCCTCTGCCCATTTTGAGTTATTACATAAAACCTCCCGAGGGGATATCAAACATAATATTCATCATTATTATCACAAAAAGGATATAAAACATAAACAGTGACGTGGGGTAAGGATTACTTATCTCAACGGTGGCTTCGGAATGCATTCCCACTGGACGCGAGAATTATCTGATGTATTTTTTTTCTCTCGAAAGGGTGGCTTCGGAACGCATTCCCACTGGACGCGAGAATTATCTGATGTATTTTTTTTTTTTTTTTTTTTTTTNTTTTTTTTTTTTTTTTTTTTTTTTTTTTTTTCTCGAAAGGGTGGTAATTTAAAAGTCTGTTATAATTTTTTTGTAAGCCATTGTTAAATCTACAATTTCTGGACTATATCTATATATCCCCCCAAAAAACCACATGGCGGTAAAAAGTTCCCGCCAAGTTAATAGTTACGAAAAGCACTGAAATAAAAACAGTGCCCGTCTCAATTGTATATCTTTTTTCTCCCTTTTTAAACCTTCCTTTTTTACACTAATTTCACTATGTTTAAAAATCTCACAAATTTCGCAAAACCTCTTTTTTACGCCCTTTTTTCGCAACTTTTCGCACTTTAGAAATTCACATTCACACCTTTGGCAGTGTGCCCATTTAATGAGTTAGAGTTGTTATTATTTTTGTACTAATTTTTAAATTGTACTTCTCAATTTGGTGTTTTTGATGATATTTATCCTAGACATTTTCTGCTACTATTTATTTAGAAAATTAATATTTATTTCATTTATTGTTATTTTTGTACTGTGGAACATCATTGTTTCAAATTTCAGCATTCTACCTTATCCCGAAGTGTATCTATTTCTCAATTTTGGACATATATTCGTACCTACCCTAGTGTGAAAAAATCCCCTATTTATATTTTACTCATGGATTTTATTTTTGTACTGCGGAACATCTTTGTTTCAATTTTTAGCTTTCTACCTTGCACCGAAGTGTACTTCTCATTTTTCGACTTTTGTTCGTACCTACTCTAGAGTGAAAACGGCTAGTATTTACTTAGAAAATCAATATTTTACTGAAGGATGTTATTATTGTACTGTAGAACATCATTTTTTCAATTTTCAGCTTTCTTATTATCCCTAAGTGTACTCCACAATTTTGAATTTTATTCGTACTTACCCTGGATTGAAAACGGCTCCTATTTATTTAGGAAATGCATATTTTATTCAAGGAGGTTATTTTTGTACTGCGGAACAACTTTATTTCAAATTTTAGCTTTCCAGCTAATCCTGAAATGTATTTCTCAATTTTGGACTTTTGTTCGTACCTATTCTAGAGTGATGATCCACTAAATATATTGTTATCATAATGCTATGACATCCACTAAATATATTGTTATCCTAATGCTATGACATCTACTAAATATATTGTTATCCTAATGCTATGACATCCACTAAATATATTGTTATCCTAATGCTTTGACATCCACGAAATATATTGTTATCCTAATGCTATGACATCCACTAAATATATTGTTTTCCTAATGCTATAACATCAACTAAATATATTGTTTTCCTAATGCTATAACATCCACTAAATATATTGTTTTCCTAATGCTATAACATCCACTAAATATATTGTTTTCCTAATGCTATGACATCCACTAAATATATTGTCATCGTAGCCTCCATGTCTTTGAGAGGCGACTCCCCACCACGCCACTGAAATTAAACCTTCTACTCTCTGCTCAAACTTTGAATTTTGTTAATATTTATTGTCCCCAAGCTAACAATAACTTCGTCCCACAAAACAAAAAAGGATGTAATTATCTGAGTTTTACTCAAAATTAAAAAGCTCACAGTGACTGTGTGATAATGCATTGGTTTTTAAGCAGAAGCAGAGCCGGCCAAAAGGGGACAATGAAGCGCCTTGCCAAGTGGTTTAGATTGTTATTCTACCAAGAAGTAAAGACTATTTTATAATAATACAACTATGCTTCTATGCTTTATGCTTTAGGATGCGATAAAGTTACTGTCCATTTACCAAGAAGATTTGTAGCAAATCTGTTCTGTGGTCTGCCAGTTACAGTGTCGGTTACAGTTTATGCCAAATCGGATGAAAATTGTGGCTTCCATCGGGTGACAAACAAACAAACATATACATACACATATACACAAATACATGCACATATATATATATATATACATACACTAGTGCAGGGGTTCTCAACATTCTCAATACCAAGTACCACTTGGTATTTTTTCGGATTTTTCAAGTACCACCACCCTGGGGGGGGGGAGTTGTATAAAGGAATCCATGCACTAGTGGATCAAGATGATCAGGTGTTCACGTTAGTGTTGTAGTCATTAATAGAAAAAAATATCTTAATCAAATATAAAAAAAAAAAATTGGGGAGGGCCCCCAAATTTTTCAAAATCGAAAATTTTACGTTTCTACAACAAAACGCTGAAAAGATAAGAATCATTTTCAGAAAACACAATATTGGGCCCCCAAAAACTATACAGCAAATTTCCCTCATACCCTAAACATGTATACCACATTACGTCAAAATCGGATGAAAATTGTGGCTCGCATCGCGTAACATACATATACACACATATATACAAGTGCATTTCGGGATGTATATGGGAGTGAAAAGTGGAGTTCACTAACGTTCACAACAAGTGGAATTTAGGATATATGCTGGGGTCAAAAGAGGAGTTCACTATAACGTTCACAATTATTCTGATAATGTCGTCAATGTCCCTCCTTACATTGAAGTAGCTGCTCGTACGTTCAGACATCGTCTATGGCGCGTTGAATACAACCGTTAGATCACTGATGTTACGCAACTCCAGTGAGGATTTACCTCACTGGAGTTGCGTAACATCAGTAGATGTCCAACAACGTTCAAGCCCTCGTAATGCTGGCTATTTTTACGATCCACCCCAGGCTGGGTGCGATTAATATGGCCGACGAAATTTTGGTGTAATACTCACTAGGCCTGGTTAGACACAACCACTATAGAAGGACCCACCGGTCGCCACTGAAACCTCAAATATTTTCACTTGAATCGCATGTCACCAAACAAAAACAGAATAAATTGAAAGCAAATATAATTTTCTTCATTTGTCGTCCCCGTCCAGCAACTCTCACCCAGAATATCCCCTCTTGTTTCCCCAACCTGGGAAAGGACCCCTACTAGAAGTTACCCCTAATATTGTATCACAAAACGTAAACTAATTTGTAACATACGAGTACTTCAAAGAGAATCCCCTATCCAGACGGTGTACCAAAATCCTCATGGTTAAGCACTTACATGTTGTATGTGCTAAAATAAATGGTCACAATAGAACAAGAACGCGGGACGAAAACATCGACTTTTTGACCCCGATTTTCTCTCCCCGTAGTAAAGGGTTGTCACTTATGTGATTCAGGAAGTTTGCGACTACCAGATCTGAAAATATCGTGAAGGCTTGAAGCCTTCACGATGCAGACGGTTCCCGTCTTCTTTGATGCAGAATCACTGTGGTTCTCATGATCGATTTCTCTCGTCTCGCACCCAAAACATGTACCTGAACAATCGCAGGAATTCTTTAAAATATAAAATAAAACAACGAGCAAGATAATATCCAAAGGATCAAACATTAAAAAAAGAATCAGCAGTTTCCCCCAACCCGCCTTCTATTTCAAAAATAAGATACTATCATTAGAAAGCTGATAACTACGTCTTGAACTAGAAGAAGAAGAAGAAGAAGACGAAGAAGAAAACAGAAATAAACGTAAAACATTAAAATTTGATAATTTCATTATCCGGAAGATAATAACAGCAAGAGAAATATATTTTCACGGACTGCAAGCATTGCCTCCATTATCGGTTTTCATTTCCTATGCAATGCATAGCTTTCCCGTTGCTTTCTTTGCTTGCTGACTATAGGGATGGTCTAGTCATCCAAGAGTCGAGTCATAAGTCGACTCACGACTCGACTCACTCACGAGTAGAATCATTGTTTTGAAATGAGCCGACTCTTCAAAGAGTCGACTTACGAGTAGCTTTTTTTTATTGACTGATAAAGATCATAAAGGGAGAAATATTTTTCCGGGTGTTTGTTGTTTACTGAAGGAAAATTTTCTTTTATTCTGGTGACGATTGATTGTGATGTCTTTTTAATGTATTCACTGAGGTTGGCGACGTTTATTTGGTAGATGCCCCTTTTGTCAATTGGTTTTATTATGTCTTTGTGATCAAATAAGGTTTTTTTTAAAATTGTCACTGGATAAGAGTCGACATCGAGAGTCGACTCGTATTGGTGAGTTGAAAATCCCATCCCTAGCTGACTATGTTGAAAATGATATGTGGATTATTGATGATTTCAGTTAAATAGTGTGAAGATTTTATGAGTTGGGTCAGAAGACTTTATACAGGGTGTCCGAAAAGTCCGAGACCACCTGAATATCCTTTGAACGGTTTTATGTGAAGTTTAGAAATTTTGCATGGTATATCCCAAATGAAACCACCTGAATGGGTGACCAATTTAGGCAAATTATTATTTTATTATTTATAATTTTCTCTAATTATGATGGTCACTATCTTTTTTGGGGATGTGTACAGTAACAAGTGGCTCCTCGGGGTCACAAAAATTTATTATATCCCAAATTAAACCACCTGAAGGGGTGACCAATTTTTCAGTTTTTCAAATACGAATCCCCATCTTGTGATACATTTTCAGATAGACAATAAAATTAGAAGTACTTTGCAAAAATTTCACACGTCTAGCGTGTTTGGTTCCAAAATGGCGGCCATTTGAAATTTCAAAACATGACTTCCAAGAGTGTCTAAAAATAAGCGAATTATTTGCAATTGGATACTGAATAATTGCTTAGGACACTAATGTCGAGGAAACTGTTTTTCGGGGGCGGAATCTTTGTGACCCCGATCAGCCACTTGTTACTGAACGAACCCCATCAGGATATTATTGATAGAAGAGTTATAACTTATAACTAGGTAAATTTCTCTAATTATGATGGTCCACTATCTTTTTTGGGGATGTGTACGGTAACAAGTGGCTCCTCGAGGTCACAAAAATTCCGCCCCCGAAAAAAAAAATGCCTAAAAAACAGGTTCCTCGACATTGGTGTCCTATGCACTTATTCAGTATCCCATTGCAAATAATTAGCCTAATTTTAGACACTCTTGGAAATCATGATTTGGAAATTTCAAATGGCCGCCATTTTGTAACCAAACACGCTAGGCGTTTATGTTGGGATATAATACCATGCAAAATTTCTCCACATAAAGCCGTTCAAAAGATATTCATCAGGTGGTCTTGGACTTTTGGGACGACACGCTGTATTGTTGGATACACTCAAGAATGTTTAACTCAAACGACTTGATCAGATCTTATCAGAAGGGTGGAGAAACAGGCGCTGGTCTTCGTCGTTCGGAGCTTGTACAAAGTTTAACTCAAACGACTTGATCAGATCTTATCAGAAGGGTGGAGAAACAGGCGCTGGTCTTCGTCGTTCGGAGCTTGTACAAAGTTTAACTCAAACGACTTGATCAGATCTTATCAGAAGGGTGGAGAAACAGGCGCTGGTCTTCGTCGTTCGGAGCTTGTACAAAGTTTAACTCAAACGACTTGATCAGATCTTATCAGAAGGGTGGAGAAACAGGCGCTGGTCTTCGTCGTTCGGAGCTTGTACAAAGTTTAACTCAAACGACTTGATCAGATCTTATCAGAAGGGTGGAGAAACAGGCGCTGGTCTTCGTCGTTCGGAGCTTGTACAAAGTTTAACTCAAACGACTTGATCAGATCTTATCAGAAGGGTGGAGAAACAGGCGCTGGTCTTCGTCGTTCGGAGCTTGTACAAAGTTTAACTCAAACGACTTGATCAGATCTTATCAGAAGGGTGGAGAAACAGGCGCTGGTCTTCGTCGTTCGGAGCTTGTACAAAGTTTAACTCAAACGACTTGATCAGATCTTATCAGAAGGGTGGAGAAACAGGCGCTGGTCTTCGTCGTTCGGAGCTTGTACAAAGTTTAACTCAAACGACTTGATCAGATCTTATCAGAAGGGTGGAGAAACAGGCGCTGGTCTTCGTCGTTCGGAGCTTGTACAAAGTTTAACTCAAACGACTTGATCAGATCTTATCAGAAGGGTGGAGAAACAGGCGCTGGTCTTCGTCGTTCGGAGCTTGTACAAAGTTTAACTCAAACGACTTGATCAGATCTTATCAGAAGGGTGGAGAAACAGGCGCTGGTCTTCGTCGTTCGGAGCTTGTACAAAGTTTAACTCAAACGACTTGATCAGATCTTATCAGAAGGGTGGAGAAACAGGCGCTGGTCTTCGTCGTTCGGAGCTTGTACAAAGTTTAACTCAAACGACTTGATCAGATCTTATCAGAAGGGTGGAGAAACAGGCGCTGGTCTTCGTCGTTCGGAGCTTGTACAAAGTTTAACTCAAACGACTTGATCAGATCTTATCAGAAGGGTGGAGAAACAGGCGCTGGTCTTCGTCGTTCGGAGCTTGTACAAAGTTTAACTCAAACGACTTGATCAGATCTTATCAGAAGGGTGGAGAAACAGGCGCTGGTCTTCGTCGTTCGGAGCTTGTACAAAGTTTAACTCAAACGACTTGATCAGATCTTATCAGAAGGGTGGAGAAACAGGCGCTGGTCTTCGTCGTTCGGAGCTTGTACAAAGTTTAACTCAAACGACTTGATCAGATCTTATCAGAAGGGTGGAGAAACAGGCGCTGGTCTTCGTCGTTCGGAGCTTGTACAAAGTTTAACTCAAACGACTTGATCAGATCTTATCAGAAGGGTGGAGAAACAGGCGCTGGTCTTCGTCGTTCGGAGCTTGTACAAAGTTTAACTCAAACGACTTGATCAGATCTTATCAGAAGGGTGGAGAAACAGGCGCTGGTCTTCGTCGTTCGGAGCTTGTACAAAGTTTAACTCAAACGACTTGATCAGATCTTATCAGAAGGGTGGAGAAACAGGCGCTGGTCTTCGTCGTTCGGAGCTTGTACAAAGTTTAACTCAAACGACTTGATCAGATCTTATCAGAAGGGTGGAGAAACAGGCGCTGGTCTTCGTCGTTCGGAGCTTGTACAAAGTTTAACTCAAACGACTTGATCAGATCTTATCAGAAGGGTGGAGAAACAGGCGCTGGTCTTCGTCGTTCGGAGCTTGTACAAAGTTTAACTCAAACGACTTGATCAGATCTTATCAGAAGGGTGGAGAAACAGGCGCTGGTCTTCGTCGTTCGGAGCTTGTACAAAGTTTAACTCAAACGACTTGATCAGATCTTATCAGAAGGGTGGAGAAACAGGCGCTGGTCTTCGTCGTTCGGAGCTTGTACAAAGTTTAACTCAAACGACTTGATCAGATCTTATCAGAAGGGTGGAGAAACAGGCGCTGGTCTTCGTCGTTCGGAGCTTGTACAAAGTTTAACTCAAACGACTTGATCAGATCTTATCAGAAGGGTGGAGAAACAGGCGCTGGTCTTCGTCGTTCGGAGCTTGTACAAAGTTTAACTCAAACGACTTGATCAGATCTTATCAGAAGGGTGGAGAAACAGGCGCTGGTCTTCGTCGTTCGGAGCTTGTACAAAGTTTAACTCAAACGACTTGATCAGATCTTATCAGAAGGGTGGAGAAACAGGCGCTGGTCTTCGTCGTTCGGAGCTTGTACAAAGTTTAACTCAAACGACTTGATCAGATCTTATCAGAAGGGTGGAGAAACAGGCGCTGGTCTTCGTCGTTCGGAGCTTGTACAAAGTTTAACTCAAACGACTTGATCAGATCTTATCAGAAGGGTGGAGAAACAGGCGCTGGTCTTCGTCGTTCGGAGCTTGTACAAAGTTTAACTCAAACGACTTGATCAGATCTTATCAGAAGGGTGGAGAAACAGGCGCTGGTCTTCGTCGTTCGGAGCTTGTACAAAGTTTAACTCAAACGACTTGATCAGATCTTATCAGAAGGGTGGAGAAACAGGCGCTGGTCTTCGTCGTTCGGAGCTTGTACAAAGTTTAACTCAAACGACTTGATCAGATCTTATCAGAAGGGTGGAGAAACAGGCGCTGGTCTTCGTCGTTCGGAGCTTGTACAAAGTTTAACTCAAACGACTTGATCAGATCTTATCAGAAGGGTGGAGAAACAGGCGCTGGTCTTCGTCGTTCGGAGCTTGTACAAAGTTTAACTCAAACGACTTGATCAGATCTTATCAGAAGGGTGGAGAAACAGGCGCTGGTCNATCAGATAAAATGGATCTGCAAAGGAAACTGAAAACTAAATAGAACTTGGCGAAGTCTAAAGTGGCCAATTTCAGAAGAGGAGGCAGAGTTGCAGTATTGCTGCCTAAAAGGAGAATGGTAAGAGCTAGAGATTTGAAATTTGATACGTATGTCATATTTGGGGTCTCAGCTAGCTCCGAAAATTTTGGGTTCAATCAAATATACCGCTGGCTGCTTAAGAGAATGGTAAGAGCCAGAGACTTCAAATTTGGTAGGTATGTCAAATTTAGGGTCTAATTAAGCCCCAGTTTTGGATTCGTCACGAGAACCCCCCTCAATTTTTTTGGGGGGTACCCCCCAATTTTTTTTTTGCCAGAATAATAATAAACCCACGTGTCACATTGGCAGAGTTTTTTACAAGGTATCCTAACAATCGTTGTTTAAATGTTGTGTGGCTGTGTCGGAACGTTAGAAAAATAATGTCATCCAATTCAAAGATTAGTAGTTAGAGCTTCACTATGGGGACGAGATTGAGAAATGCCTGGTACAGTGTTTTAAATCTGTTAATTGTCTTCCTTTGGTACTCCCGGTTATACAATAAGATAGAAAATGGGGGTGCTAAAACTATCCTACCATTCATTTAAACAAACTCTCATGTGGCTGTGTAAATTTATAACATTTGATTAAGTATACTTTTATACTAGATTGATAGATACCCTCGAATATGCTTTAATCGGATGTTAAATTTACACCAAAGGCAGGGGGGTACACAGGATTTTTTTTCGGGGGGAGGGGCTGGCTGGGCAAAATGTATACCATAACAGCATCGTGGCGTTGAACCCATCTACGATCATACCACGTTGAATACAACAGTTCCCGTCAGATCACTGAAGTTAAGCAACGTCGGGCGTTGTCAGTACTTGGATGGGTAACCGCCTGGGAACACCACGTATCTTTGGCTCTTTTTTCCGGCCCAACCCAGGCAAGGTGAGGTCAATGTGGGTAACTGGTTTGCAATTTTCCAGCGAATGGGGGGCAGAACCCCCGTCTTGAATGACCAATAGATGTTAATGAGACGTTAAGCCAAATGGAAAAAAAAGAACCCATCTAGTTTCACAGAGAGATAATGTAAACAAAGTGTAAATATAGAGCTATAAATATAGGGCTATACAAAGACAGTTTTCAAAGCAGGACCGTCTGGTGGTTGTTAGGCGGCAGGGGCGAGATTTCGAAATGCGCCCCCCCCCCCAACGATAATCATATGTTTCTAGATATAAAAGGCGTATCAAAGCCCTATAAGACCGGCATCTGGGGCGGTTTGCCCCACAGTTTCTACGCATCTGCCTATTAGTGATGTACTCTATCGCGCATCTTCTTTTAGAGGTTTGGATTTCTTCTGTTTTTCCACATCACCCAGGAGGTAACAGAACGAATGCATTTTTTTTATAGAGGAAATCCCCAAGAGCTCTAAGAAAACCTCTGTTAGTTTATGGGATCCTGTCTTACTTGGGAATATATTAAACTTCAACCCAAGTTGTATTTTTAAATTTCTTGTATGAAATTGATATGAATAGGCAACAAGTTTAAAGTTCTAGCTATTGCCGTTCTCATTTTAAGCAGGATATGGGAAAACGCTTAAAAGCGGCATAAAACGGCCAACGGTATATTTAATTACCACCAAAAGCTTGTTTTGCGGTCATGGCATAAAACTAACGTACCTACATACCAAATTTCAAGTCTCTAAAACTTGCCGTTCTTGAGATATCTTGTCCACAGACAGACACACACACGCACCAATGGCTGAAACTCGAGATTCGGGTTCTGGGGACCCCAAAACGTGTTTTTGCATTGAAAACTCGAAATCGAAAATTTCAGCCCATTAAAATACTTTTTTTTTTATAGGATAAGGAAGGTAGAAAAAAATCGTCGTAACTTTGCACTTTGTTATGTAAGTATCCCAAAAAGTGTTTTCTGCGTGACATTGAAAAAGAAGCACACTGTTAGATGTTATACACTCGCGTTTCACATTTGATGGCTTATCCCGAAAAAAATTTCGGGGGGGGGGCTATAGCCGGCCAGCCCCCCCCCCTTGTGTACGCCCCTGACCAAAGGTGATCCAATACATTTATATATAATTGGGCTAGTCAAATTAAGAAGAATATTAGAGACTTAGGATTTGAGGAAGTGTGTGGGAGGCCCAAAGTTCAAACGATCTTAAAAATAATTTGGAGAATATTTTACAAAAGTATAAAATATATCCCTTAAAAGGCTTCAGGCAACTTCGTTCAGTACTCTGCACAAATCACCAAAACATTTTCCTCAGGAGATCGAGCAGAACACAGAAAAATACTTATTGGACGAAAGTCCCATTTTTAAGCATCGTAATATGGCTCAACTATACCATAGCAATAATAAAAAATAAAAAAAATCTGGTCATTATTTAAGAGTGGAGCACCGAGGAGGATATGTGTGACATTTGCTCTGTGTCGGAGGCAGAAACAGTAAATCACTTCCTCATCATATGCCCTCAATAAGGAGTGGTCAGAACACACTTCCTCGGTGCATTGCTGGTGAAGTATGATCAAAAGATTGATCTAATAATGAACTCAACAAAAAAGGATGAACTTTCAAATATCGTATATTATGTCCAAAATGCGCTGAAACAAAGAGCCTTTCTAAGAAACGAATAAACTTAAGAAAAAAATCTGGTACTTATTTAAACACGTGGGTATTACAATAAATTTGGGGGTAGAAATGAAGTGTTCTAAAATTTAGTGGGTAATTACATTTCCGATGATTTTAATTAGCCAACTACATACATCTTAGGTTGTAACAAAAATTTATTTTTAATACAAATGTATTTATTATCTATCTATTTCTTTTCCTTCAATCTTCACTTCCTTTCATCTTTTAGTTGTAAGGAATCTCTTTCAGAGTATGACTAAGTCTGTTCAGTTGCATTTTCTATGTTCGCTTCAACATTGCTCTCTCATTAGGATGCAGTTTCCACTTTCAATTTCCCTCTTTTGTATTGTGGTCACTAAACTTGGTGTTTTCCATTCTCACCCAAAGTCACTCTTCATTCTAGTCATAATGAGAAATTTGATGAAGGTTAACATTAAAAAATGTTTAAGATATCTGCGAGTTAAACATCATAGAAATGTTCAATTTATGTCTTATAGGGAGCCTGTCTTATTCTTCTTTGACTGACTCTATTCAAAATGGCGCATATGAAAAGACTATATTTTAACCTTCTAAAAAGTAATAGCATCTTGAAATTAATGTATAGTGAATTTTTGTGTTCGTAAATGATTAGATGGAAATAATTAGTGCATGAAATTTAAAATTATATGCAAGTTGATCTATTTTCTGTAGCTTGTCAAGTTATTTCCACACAAGAGTATTATCATATCCCTAGATAAGAATAATGTCCACAAACAAGCCCTTTTTAGAAGGGACCAGTAAACTTTTGCAATAGCAAAATGATTAGTTTTTTTACATTCTCGTATACAGTCGGAATAAAGGACTTGGACTTATACATACTCATACACATTTCTATAGCGAAATGATTAGTCTTTTTACATTCTCGTACAGTCGGAATAATGGACTGGGACACATACATACTCATACACATTTCTATAGCGAAATGATTAGTCTTTTTACATTCTCGTACAGTCGGAATAATGGACTGGGACACATACATACCCACACACATTTCTATAGCGAAATGATTAATCTTTTTACATTCTCGTACATTCGGAATAATGGACTGGGACACATACTCATACACATGTATTTCAACTTGAATTCTGGTTTGAACAAAATGTTTGTTTGAAATACTAGTAAATTTTAATTAAATTTTATTTCATAATATGATTCAATTAACAATAGTTAACATTCCTTTGAAGGTACGTGATTGGAAATATTAGAATTAGAAATCATTATAATGGTACGTATTGAAACAATTTTTGGTACCTGTTATTCATGCTTTATAGCAGTGGGAAATAGTATCCAGGGTCTCACCGGGACCGTTTAATGTTCAAATGTGGCATCTAATTCTGAATAAAAATTAATGTAGAAAATAAAATTCTAAACCATTATTAAATATCTGATCCATTAAGTTCGCCCATCATGCGTGGAATATTATTAACGAATACCATGCCACCACTAACAACAATCTATTTTATGAGATTATGAGGAATAGCACAATACATTGATAAATAAATAGTTATGATCAGAAGATTTGATGTGAAAATAAATCATTGCGTATAATATGATTCAAGGAACATTTGTACACTATTAGAATTGTATAAGAAGATGATGGAAACTATTTACAATATATACTCGTATTCTTGGTATTCATTTGTTTCCTGTAAAGTGTCCTCATGATCTATTGGGTGATTATCTTACATTCTTTCTCTTTTAATGAGTAAGAAATTAGATGAATTTAGTTAGGCGACTTGATTATTTCACAAATATCAGAATAAATGTGATTAAAATCTGTGCCCAAGCAAAATGAGTCAATTATCAAGGCTGATTTGACAGAGAGTGGGAACACAATACCAAATTATGTAAATGTTTCTTGTGTTATTATGTCACAGTTTGAGTTTAACGACATTACCAGGTATTTTAACAAACATTCAAATATCACCAAATTATGCTCAACCTCATAATGATACCATAGCCACTTAATTACCCCCAGGAGGCTATATTAGCCCTAAACATTATCAATCTAAGGGAAATATACAGAAAGCCCTTTTTTAAATGTTCTGGCCGACCAGTATATTCGATCCCGGTACCTCCCTGTAGCAAGCCGCGTGTGTTGCACACTCTGTCACCAATCATGTTTTACAGATGCTATTTATGCATTTTTGTATTGTTTCACCACCTAATTAATACCCACTGGTAGCAAATTTAGTCTTGCTCTTGCTGGAAATGTTCTCTTTTCTTTTCGTAAAGTTCCTCTTCGGTGCAGTTCTGCAAATCGTTAAAATTTTATTTTTCTTTTTGCGTTGCCGGTAATCAGTGATGATGACTTTTTATTTTTCCCAAAAGGTCACTAAAGGAAGTCATCCCATTGTTCTTATTACAGAAAGTAAAAGAATATATGTTCCAGTTTGTTTCCCTTACAATAATGTCCTTGAATTATAAAACTCAGTGGACGATGAACAATGCCACTTAGTCAAATCAGACCTCATGTTGTCTTGTAATTAAACACCTCAATTTGTATTATTAAATCTTAGGAGTAGGTTCTTTCTTTAATCTCAGAAGTAAATATTCATGCAATCACAAACACTTCCAATATATTCTGATACTTGATATACTCTACAAATCCATGGATAAAGAACACAGTTTATACTTGTACCTAGTGTTGACCTGTTGAAAAGTCAACTAAAAATGCATTTTTCTCTTCACAAAGAATATATTGCTTTTCACAGTCGCCAAACTAAAGGAACAAAAAAATTACTGAATCAAAATTTCCCCTTCATTGTCTGAGTAGGTAAAATCTCTCATAAAAATTTCCATTTTCTAGCACTTTTAGTTTGTGATATACAGAACGATCATCAAATCCGGCGTGGCCCCCTATTTTTTTAATATTAGCTTAAATTTTTTAATCTTAAGAATTTTGGTTTAAACTCAGCTATATTTTTTTTTTTTTAGAAGACCTAATTATGCCCATATCATTAAGACCAAAAGTTAAGGAGGTGGAACCTTATCACAATGTTTTTTAATTTAGAAATGGTATTTAGGATGTTTGTAGTCATTATGAGATATAAATTTGAATAAAATATTGTGTATCAACTACAAATAATAAGGCCAGTCACGAGCGCTTTCCTTTGTTACTACATTCTCAAGTAGACTGACTCTGATTTGAATTCTGATGGTAGAGAGAGAGAATTCTAATTGATGGTAGTAGGGGGGGTCATCTTATTTTGTTTCTATTATTTGTAGTTGATACACAATATTTTATTGATATTTATATTTTACAATGTTTTTTGTATGATGTTCAGAGTTCCATTTATCTATGTTGTCCTGATATACACTCAAAAATTGAAAACCCTTCCATATTATTTTTTTAATCAACTCTGAAGGAGTTGAATACAGAAAATTTCATGCAAATTGAATGCAGTCGTAATTCCTTGTTTTGTTTCTGACTCGGAGACAGAGGCGTCACAATGTCTACTATTTGATATAACTGCGAATATATTTTAGCAAACTCATTGCTAAAATATTGGATACTGTATAACTGTTTCATGCAGAATTACTGTTCCGTGGAACTCAGAGAACGAGTGAGACAGAGGTCTCACCAGTCAATTCATGAAGAAGGAAATATTTCCATTTTCTAGCACTTCCAAATTATGTATACTTGTTTGCTGTATGATAAATAGTGCACTTGCTCGCCATGTGTATTAAAAACAATGAAACAAGAGGGTTAGGAATCAGAGATCCTATAGCACTGCTATTGTCGTGATTAGAACTGATTTGGAATATTGGGCATTTTCTTCTATTTTCAGTTTCAATTCAGTATCGAACCGACGCGAAGTTGATAAGACGGCCTAAAATATTTATTATGTTTGACTGAAACTATACGGAGAATGTCAAAAAGTACTTTAATTTAAGACAGTTATATTTAAAAATATCGTGATGAGAAACCAAAAACATTCTTGTTTTTACTCAATGAATGAAAAATATGCCAAAGTTGAAAAAACCTCGCTACTCGTTACAACTCTAGAATTCTCAAATTTCTTATATCATTTGAAAGCACTGACTTCCTAAATGGGGGCCAGATCATTGAGATATTACTTCCTCGATTTTTTTCTTTTTAATCATTTCTTAGTTAGAAAATGGTATTTGTTTTTTAGTTAAAGTAAACAAATACTAAATGAATTAAAGTATTCTGCATTAACAACAAGACTTTTACTGGCCTTTCTTTTAACTATACCTCCAGTGGCTTCCCCTGTAATTGTTTAGTCTAATGCAACCTTTTGTGGCAATTTCTCTCTATTCGTTTTAATCAATAATATCAGATCAGATTTTTATACAACGATACTGCAAAATATTTACCTTGCTGCCAAATTGAACTAAAAGGTCCAGAGGACAATCACAGAAATGCTCTCAGCAATATTATATAACATTTCGTATATACTATAACAAAAAATAGGCCTATGTAGATAATAATGAAATGCAAAGTTTGTGACATGCTATCAGCAAAATGAATATTGTGTAAACTATCTCACCTAGTGGTAGTTCTGAGAACTATGTACCTACTATGAAGGGCCTCTGCGCTTCTGGATGAACCAAATAGCAATCAGCTAATACTATGAATCTAATAAATGTGCATATTAAATTTCACAAAAATGTTTGATAATTATCATGGTACAAACTGTCAGACAGAAAAAAAATCAGATGAATTTCGCCTTCCATAGCTGTAAGGATAAGGTCAAGATGATGGAAACCCGGAAGATATCTGTCTACAAAGAATGAATGAAATTCCTTTCCCATGAAACACATAGAATAATAGTACAGGAAAATATATAAATAGATGCAAAGTTACCAGGAGAAAGAAAAATATATTTAAATATGCTACTGCCATGTTGTCGGTGGTAACTTTTGTAAATAGACTATCTAGGAAGTCGTCATCGACATTCTACAAATTCCAGTTCTGGTTTGGTATTACATAGTTTGACCTAAGCTAGTTCTACATTTAATCATCAAGGTTACAAAATTGTCTGCAAGAAATGTAACATTTGTAAACAGGGCCTATAGTAAGTATTTTTAAAGGTTCTTAACTTAGCTATTATAAAGCTCACGATGTTCTCCTCTCAATAGTTAGGCCTACGTCCCAAAGCTTCATGGTACTCTAATCAAAGGCCATCACTATTTGACCCATCAACGAAAAGGTCTTAGCTGGAACTGTGATTCTACCATTTTTCCAAACCTAAATCTAGAAATGGGGAGAACAAACATTTTATTTTAATAGAAAACCTGTACAACAACAATAACTGCAACTACTATCAGAAACATTGGAAGTTTTGTTCACTCCCTTGTCCCAGTTTTTTCATCTGAAGAGCATCTATTAGACGATCTCCTCCAAAATGAGATTGAATAACATCGAGGTTCAATACTTCCTGCACCTTGTCAATAGCCTAGTCAACCCCACAGGTGTTCAACCCAATTTCACATCTGTATTAGACCTGTGAAAAAACATGGAGGTGTTTGTTTCTCTTCAATTCATATTTGATTTCAAATTTTTCAAATAGAGAAGAATTCAGTAGAATCGTCACCTTATTTCAGAAGTAAAAAAAAAAAATACAGAAGAGTAAAAAACCGTTTTTTTTTTTTTAAAAAAAAGAAATATTTTACGTTTTATTTTATATCTTGCAGACGAATTGGATTATAGGTTTCATTCAATTTTCATTTAAAATAAGACATAAGGAGGGATCAAACAAAACGCCAAGGAAAAACGAGCGTGGTATAAGTTATAAGTACGCTAAACCTATATTTTATTACCTCTAAAAAATCTGTAATCTCTTTTATTCCACTTCTAAAAACCCTTCCAGAAAAGGTCTTCGTTTTTGTACCTATAAGGAAACGTTTCAATAAATACTGTAGAGATCTATTTTGAAATAGATACCTACGTCTTTAAGAATACATGTTTTTGTACCTATAAGGAACCGTTTCTATCAATACATTAGAGATCTAATTTGAAATGGATGCCTACTTCTTTAAGAATACATGTTTTTGTACCTATAAGGAACAGTTTCTACCAATACATTAGAGATCCAATTTGAAATAGATACCTACTTGTCTACGTCTTTAAGAATACATTAGAAATGCATGAAATTACTGTATTAACTTTGTTCCAAATTCAGTCAAATAGATCCAAGTCTATAATGATCCCCCATTCCCTCATGCTATAAACAAATTAGAGGCAGTATAGAAACAAATAAAACTGGCTCTCTAGCGAAAACTGTAAGATCTAACTGAATTCTGATCATACCATTAGATGCACCTTGATATTTTACATTATATGGGACAAAAAACCCGATTTTAAAAAATTTCGAGTAAGACCCCTTCTGAAATAAGGTGACGACATTATATAGAAAACATGGATGGGTGTGTCAGAAAATATATAGCTTAATACTTTTTGTTTTCCAAATGCTTTAAAATAATTAATAGGTCACAGTTCAAAATAATTAATAGAATTTTTAAAAAATACCTGATAATTATTAACAGGAATTAGGTATAAAGAACAAATGTCCAGGAAGCGTTTCGAAAAAAAAAAACCTTTCCCCCCGAATTAGTGGAACCATGTTGTGAAAGACTTCAGTTGTTGATTTCCCAGTAAATATGAACAATAATAAATCTTGCCAAATGTATGTACTAATTTTTTTCATTAGACACGATATTTATTGAAAAAGTCTACTTTAGTTGGATAAAATATTTTTCGAAATCAAATAGTTCTGATTTATAAATGCAACCTCATGTTTTTTGTAAAAGTATACCACCCCTGTTTAGAAAATCAGTAGAATCATTATTTTTATATTTGAGTATCCATTAGGTATTATTTGCAGATTTTAATCCGGATAATCATTAATTGTGTCTTCTTGGAAACCGCTGAGGTCATCCAGCAATAGCCAACGTATTCAGGAAATTGAATGAGTGATTAGCAAGGTTGATTGGTGTTTGAAGAAAGTAAAAAAAATATGGAAACATTGAATATTGCTGTGAATGCATGTAAATTGATGATTTGACTTTCATTGAGATTATCATTCTATTGGATGAAGTACAGTTTCATTTGTCTGTTGCGTTCATGTTTATCATAGATTAGTACAATCTTTTAACGGACAAACTGTTGAGTTTGGTGAAATATTATTCTGAGGCCATTTCATTTGATTGTGTGCATCCTAATTGTGGCAAGGTTAACTAACTCAAGGCAAAATGTGAAAAATGGCAACGTATGATATTTAATTTTGATAACTTTTTGATCATGTCTGTAAACATTATAAGTAATTTGAAAAATATTCAGTCATTCCCATGTTAAGCTCCATTCACCTTCAAATCCTACATTTTTTCACTATTACTACAGGTACACAATTTTCTCTAGGTTGGTTCATCCCAAACTTGGGATGAACCAACAATTATAAATTTGTAAAAAAAAATCTTAAATTTTCGATCCGACTTTGAAGCGAATTTTTATTTTGTATTTCTGGTTCATCCCAAGTTTGATGCGCATTCTGCACGTAGGCATGTAGCCGTTATATTTAACATCATGGGTATTTGCTCATCATTCTTGAGGTGAAATTCGCTGATATTTTGAGTACATTTTTACCGATTTAAAAAAAAAAAAAAAAATGACTTTTAGTGTACACCCATAATTATTTGGGTCAAGCCAAGATACTAAACAGAGATCAAAAAGGTAATTCCATGTAATAATTTACACGGAACATCTTTGGCATTCTTCTTCAGATGCATGGCATAGATTAGTAGCAATTTCTCAACTCTTCTTCAAAGTTCAGTCATTATTTTTCCTTTGTTAGTTCCATAAATTGTTGCTATTGTTTGATGCTCTGTTTTTATTTTGCATTTCCCCCATCCCTTCTTACCTGCATCACTTGTATATCTTTCACAACAAGGTTTTCTATTGCTCATGTCACTTCAAACTGGATTGTAATATTTGTTTTATCTACTTTACTATCCAATTGTCGAGTAGTAACCATTCATGATTGATATTATTATTAGGTACTTAAAACTTTTGATATCAAAAGGATTTTTCTATTTAATTTCACGTTGGTACTACTTTCCATATTATTTTTGTCACAAAAACAAATTGATAATGTTTTCAAATATTTCTATGTTGACATTCCTCGAGTATGTGATACAATAAGACTTGACATATGTCCTTTAATCCCTTGGGGGGATACAGGTACCCTGCAAATAATCTCCAGCGGTCTCGATACTCTGTCAGGTACATCACTCCAGATTTCTTGTTTTATCTCTTTTTCAATTGTTCTCCGCCAAGTGTTGCGGGGTCTTCTACTATGTAGAGGGATCAAATAGGGAAAGGTTTGTTGTCGTCGTCAATACAATTCTTGAGATACATTTGCCTCATTGACTGTAGCGCACCACACACATAGGTTATTATTTTAGTAAGTCTGCTCTTCAACATTTGGAATAAAGTAAAGATTTGTCTCAGCTGATAATTATTCGTCATTCACTGGCCTCTTGGTTGTAAACAGAAACATAAAAGTACAAAAGTTAATTTATTATGCAAATTAAAATACGAAATCATTTTTGACTTGATCTTATTGAATTTCAAAGATTTAAATATGATAATTTTTTTTTTTTTTCATTATTCGGTTGTTAGATTGTTGATTCTTCAATCAACCAATTACATACTGACACGATTATAGAGATTACTCAACATAGTAACCTGTCTGGCCACTAGAAACAAGTTTATCTCTTGATGTATTCTCCTGCCCGCATCTCTTGTAACTTTGGGTCCATCATCCACGGTCTATGCTTTACGGTCATGAATTCTTTCATTTTTTTTCCTGTTGTGTTAATAATAAGCAAGCAGTTCAAGGAGCATTAAAACGTGAAGATTATAAGCTAAATTATTGAACGCAGAGAAAGCTCAAGTGGCTACTTTTTCTTGTACAGAATAGTAGTATTAAATGACCCACTTAAGCTTAATTTACGTTTAATAATAAAAGCTTTGGTGACCTTCTATACACTTTGTGAAGGTTAGAGAAATATTTCTTGGGTGTATTCATTGAAAAGTAGAGAAGGCATCCTAGAAGTTGTTATATTCATCCTAAAAAATTATTTGAATAGCTAATAAATGAAATAATAAGAACTTTAGCACATAAAATTCTTGTACCTACTTTGTACTTTGTTAAAAGTCTGAAGACACGTAACTTACAATTTTATGTTTATCATATAAAAGTCAACCAAAAATAAGCTACAAACCACGAATTAGAAAAGAAGAAACATATCATAGTCGGGTTTTTGTGTCAAAGATTCTTTATCATATCTGTCGTAACTCATTTTTCCAACTCATTCGATTCTATGATTGTGTTAGTTGTTTCCTTAATCCATTATTTTTTCCCTGAACATATCTCAGTAATTGTCCAACGTACACAGTTCTTTTTCTCAATCTTTCAATAAAAAAATGATTCATAATGATAAAATTTTTTAATCTGCTAATTAAAATTTTGACTAAAAAAACATTTATGCCGTCAAATTAATTTCATTATGTTTCAACCACCCAAGCCCATAAAAGATATATTCATTAACAAATGTATAAACTAATAACATCAATATCAATTTTTATTTCTTACAATTTTATGGTAGACCCTATAAAATACAAATAGTCATTCAAACTCTTAGTTTGGAATTCGAAAATGAAATAAAACCAGAAATTCAGAGCAAGATCTAGAATTTTTTAAGGTTATTCTAAATTTGAAGTTGTTCTTCGGTCTTCCAAGATTTTTTTATAAATATGCGGATATATCATTTGCTGAAGTTGGATAATGTAGAGGAATTGTTGAATTCACGATGAGGTTTTATGATAATAACAAATGTAGTTTTTTGAAAATTTGATTGATTTCCTGTATCCTACAATCAATATTATATTCACAATGCTTATATTATTCTATTTATTGCATTTATGAATCATTATATGTATTGTTTTATTGAGTCTGTGAAGGATGTTTCGTGCAATTCCTTTTTGTTGTTATGATAATTACTCGCGATCTGGCGCCCCATGACAATAATTAGCCTCCTAAAATAGATACATGCTTACAATTACTCTATTGACCATGATGATGTTTGATTATGATAACCGTAGTCTTTTTTCATAATATTCTGTACCTACAATTTTTATTTTTTGTATTTAACTTTGTATTTTTGCTATGTCTACTAAAAATTACTCTGTGTATAAGTAATATAATAGAAATGGACCTGTTGGGACAAACTTGTTGTTCTTGAGTTGAATAACAATTAAGTCTCAAAGTTGTCCTGAATCAAGTTTAACTCTTCTTTTTTTATATATAAAACTTTGTCCTCTTCACCAATTCCTAAAAAAACAGGTTACCCGACTAGGTTACTAGTCCCTCTCTGTTTCATTCTCATTCATAAGTCTAAGTATGTTGCGACATATTTCATATTAAAATATTATGAGCTTGTTTAAAAACAGCCTAACTTTTTACACTCATAGGTTGTTTAACCTATGAGCAGCAGCGTCAAAAATATTTCCTCACATCTATCACATGAAATAACTTGTCAGATTAAACTTGCAGTAGTTGTTTGTTACGATTTCAATAGTTATCTGTTATTTTGTTTTCCTTGATCGTTCGCTCTCAGGCCAAACAAAAATTAGAATCAGTTGCACTGGCTCATAAATATACATTTCCACAAACCATCGCTTTATTCACTTAAATGGACTGATGAGTTATTACTTCTAACCATTCTATACGTGGCTAAAAATCTCAACAGTAGTTACTTCTAACCATTACTTCTATCCGTGGCTAAAAATCTCAACAGTAGTTACTTCTAACCATTACTTCTATACGTGGCTAAAAATCTCAACAGTAGTTATTTCTCACCATTACTTCTATACGTGGCTAAAAATCTCAGTAGTTACTTCTCACCATTACTCCCATACGTGGCTAAAAATCTCAACAGTAATTACTTCTCACCATTACTTCTATACGTGGCTAAAAATTTCAACAGTAGTTACTTCTAACCATTACTTCTATACGTGGCTAAAAATCTCAACAGTGGTGTCCAATTTTCCCAGAACTACTTTGTGGCATTAAGTTCAACCAAATGGTCTCTGGGTTGTAAATTACTTCAGGTTTTGAAATTTGGAAAAAAAAAAAATCCTAAGATCTACTAGAATCGAGTTATCACCAAAAAAGACGATTTTAGCGGTACAGTCACACGTTATGAGATATCAAAAATTTGTACCTAAAACATCCAGGAAAATGTCAAATTCTTGGCAGATTTTTCCAAAATTTAGCTCAGGAGGAATTCCACAGAAACGGGCAAGGACGCAATGGAATTTGTAGACATCAGTTTTTTATAATTATACATATGTTTACAATGATCTATAAAGAACTCGTCGGTTTTCTTTGCATGATTTCAGTATCCTCACAAAAAGCTGATTTTCAATGTCCAGATGATTTTGGCTTCTACCCTCATCACATATCTTGTGACAAATATTGGAAATGTGACGGAAGAGAAGCTGAACTGAAAACTTGTGGAAATGGTTTGGCTTTTGATGATACAGATCCAAAATATTTGAAAGAAAATTGTGACTATCTTCACAACGTTGACTGTGGTGGCAGATCTCAATTAGGTAAATTGGTGTCAAGTTTAATTCAAGAATTATTTTTTGGTGTTTCGTACTCGAGGGGTAACAAAGGAAACCCTTTAAATATACCTGCCCTAACACTGAGAAGTGACGTGATCTTAACTTCGCCAAACAATAAAATATTCATAGATAAAAAAGTCCCTATCATGGCAGCAAAAAATTGTAGAGTGAAAAATAACAGGGATCTTTATCTTAGTAACCGTTAGAGCAATAATATTCTGTATTACTTTTGGCTTACAAACTCATTTTTTTAGCCATCACAGCATTATAAAAACAACTCTTACACCTGACGGAGTAAGAGTTTTTCTCTTTGTTCAAAATGTTATCCCATTTGAAAAACTTTTCTTTTTTGAACACAAAAAACAACAGAAATATTCGTTTGAGTTGATATTCTCTCGAAGAAAAATTGTTGTGAATAGGTGTTCCTTGGAGTACAAAACTGGAAAAAGCTGATTTTATAGTTTGCCCCTGATTTCCTCTGAAAATTATGATGAAAACTAAAACGCAAAGAAATATACGTTCTTTAATTTTTAAAATCCCCTCTTAGTGCCCCAATATGAACTGCGATTAATATAATTACCGAATTTCAACTTTTAATTTCAAGGTTAATCAAATACAGATACACCGAGTCAGACATGAATTAAGTGGTATTTTGGCCTCATTAGTTTGGAAATAGATAGTTCACTAAACGAAATAATTTCTCTGTGTAATTGCAGGTCATCTGGGTATGATGATTTATCTATATATATAAAAATGAATGTTTGTATGTGTCCTATATGCATTCCTAAACCACATCAGATTACTATGAAACTTTCGCAAGTTATTGGGCATATGTAGGTGAGACCGCCAGCTTTGAATTTCGCTTTTCCATCATATTTTGAGAACCGCTTAAGTGATTGGTCGCCATAACTTAAGCGGTTTTCAAAATATGATGGAAAAGCGAAATTCAAAGCTTGCAGCCTCACCTACATATGCCCAATAACTTGCGAAAGTTTCGAAAGCGGTTCTCAAAATATTGAGGAAAAACGATTTTCCAATATGGCGGTCTCGCATGGCCCCGCGCACATAATATATGACTCAAAGTAATCATAAGCCGCTTAAGGCCAGGCGGATAACATCTCACAATGTTATCCGCCTGGCCTTAAGCGGCTTATGATTACTTTGAGTCATATATTATGTGCGCGGGGCCATGCGAGACCGTAATATTGGAAAATCGTTTTTCCTCAATATTTTGAGAACCGCTTAAGTGTTATTCAAGATGTATGTCCCTAGCAAATATTTTTCAACAAATATTGTTTAAACTTTTTGTAATAGAAATGAACACCAATTTTGATGGATAGGACGTGTCGGGAGTAATATAGGGTTAAAGTTTTATTTAACAAAAAGTGCGTCTTGAAGTCTGTGCAATGTTAACACTTCCCACGTTCTACACAGGTTGAGAAACGTTAAATATTCATTTCGCAACCCAATATACCATTCCAACAGTAATCCACATGTGGTACAGTTAGTTGTAAGTTAGGCTTTATTTGGCTGACATATTGGTATTGAAGTGGTTGTTCCTGACTCAAGATTATAGAACTGACCTGAACAAGTGAACACCACCAAGTTTGTTTGGTAGAACTTGTTGGGAGTAGTTTCGGGTTAGGTCCCAAAAAAAATTTAATGCGTGTTGAAGGCTACGCAAGCAACTCAGCAGGCTTCAACACGCATTTTGNAAAAAAAACTCAGCAGGCTTCATCACACATTTTAATTTTTTTGGAACCTAACCCAATACTACTCCCAACACATTCTACGCAGATTAACAACCCGTTACTATTCCCCATGTTCTACATAGGTTAACAAACGTGTAGGTAATATGTAATCTATGTTTGATCTCGTTTAAACGGTTGTACCTCGGTGATAAGATTATTAATGTAAAAATCAGATTTATTATAATTTTTTCTCTCATCTTCTCGAAACAAAGTTCGATACTCAGCTGGCTACTTATAACTCGTTCATTAGAACTTTAAGTCCCTATTAAACCTCCTGAGGACTCATGGCGGACTTTAAGATATTTGAGTGAACGTTAGGGAGCATCATATGTTCCAAAGAAAGTTTTAAGTGCTTTAACTTAATGGGCAGAACTAAGTGATGTCTATATATCACAGGACAAGTTATAGTTACGATCCAAGATAATTAATTACATTAATATCATTATTAGGTGGCAACCTCGTATAAATTTACTTGAGAGTTGAGCTCCAAAGAAGTCTTTGCTTGGAGGCTAATAGGAGACAAGTGCGGTTGGAACCAATTTTACGAGTATATGTAACACTATCAAATGAACGATGGGTTATAGTTTTTGTATTAGTTTAAACCATTAGTTTAATTGGACTCCTCCCCTGGGGAGGTGACCCTCAACTAATTTCTCTCATTATTAAGAAGGTCCAAAAAGTAATTTCTCATATCTACAAGTATATGTTGTGCAAGAATTTACGCCTCTGGAGAGAGCGGAAGTAAAAATTGATAGTTTTGTTTTTAAATATGCATGAATGAGTCGAGCGAGACACTTTAAACACGTTCTTTAATTAAACACAAACAATGATTTTCCTATTCAAGTCGCTTTGAAGTGAATAGACAAAGGTAATTTTTTTCAAGTTTTTTCTCATAAACTATCTATCGATCACCGTCAAAATAAAGAGTCCGTTATTTTTAAATGGTAAGGAGATAGTGCTTTCACAATATTTTACCTTTCTACCCTTTGACCATAAGGCAGAAGGAACCTGTTAGATCATTTTTGAACGAAAATAGAACTTAGAGAATTGATATAGGCAAATTTGAGTGAAAATGTGTATTGGACAGTTTCAATCCCGGAGTAATTTTAATAATAATCTTCGGTTTATAATTTTCAATAATGAATCTTTGGAATCAATCATTGAAAAGAATATACTAAATTGGCTGAGTTTTTTCTTTTTTACTTTCTCTTACATATAGCTAACATAGCAGAAAACAGATAAATATAAGACTTGTGAGGCAGCAGTAAATTTGGTGCGAATCATGAAATTTGGGTATTATCTAACTCTATGACGCTTCCCACTGCTGCCGTCTTCATAAGATTGAGTGCACTCTCTATCAACAACATTGTACTCTTACACATAATGTGTTACCTGGAAGGTGTTTACCCCGTACGGACCTAGAAACACAATACACTCTTTATTGTGGTCAAAATCCCAAAATACGAATTTTACATTCTACATACTTCTATATTTCGGTTGTTTTTGAAACAGTTTGCAAATTATTGCTTCCTCTATTCTAATGGTTGAGTCTGTATTTATTTTCAGAGCCTCCAGTTGGCACACCACATTGTCCTAGATTGTATGGAATTTTCGCTGATGATGTTAAATGTGATACTTTTTGGAATTGTTGGAACGGAGAATCTAGCAGATACCAATGCTCCCCCGGTCTTGCTTATGACAGAGAAGCTAGAGTGTGTATGTGGGCTGATCAAGTACCGGAATGTAAAGTCGAAGGTACGTGAAATTAATTAAGTTTTTGTTCTTAATCACAGTTTATCTTACTATTATACTAGCTGTTTTACCCGTGCTTCGCTACGGGCTATAATATTGTAAGCTCAAGTATCAATGATACGTTTGTTGTAAGTTCTAGATGTGCAATAGAAGGATTTTTGATATTTTAACTGGGACGATAGTCGTGGAGGAAAAACTCCGTCAATGTAACACATGGGTTTACTATTCTTCTGGCAAAAAATAGCCCCCCCCAAAAAAATTGAGGAGTGGGGGTTCTCGTGATGATTCCAAATCCGGGGCGTAATTAGACCCTAAATTTGACATACCTACTAAATTTGAAGTATCTGGCTCTTACCATTCTCTTTTTAGACAGGATTAATGAAAACCGTTTTAAAGCGGTAAAAACCGCTAGCGGTATATTTAATTGAACCCAAAAGTTTCGGAGCTAACTGAGACCCCAAATATGACATACATACAAATTCATATCTCTAGCTCTTACCATTCTTCTTTTAGACAGCAATACTGAAAACCGCTAAAAAGCGGCAAAAATCGACAAAGGTGTATTCGATTGCACTCAAAAGTTTCGGGGCACAATTAGAGCCGAGATGGGACCTATATACCAAGTTTCATCCAAATCGGTCATCGCTAAGTGGCAAAAGTGCCCATCACGTCGTACGGCGGACAAACAATTTTTTTTTATTCGATTTTTGGATTCTACGTACCTTGAAACGTATAATATCAAATTTTGAGGTGGGTATTTTTATTTTTTTCGTGACGATTCCAAATGTTCTAAAAATAGAGATCACCTTTTCATCACTGTTTCTTCGTACCTTTAACTTAAAGGGGACCAAAAAATTAACGGAATTTTTCGGTTCAGTACTTTGGATGTTACGGGGTCCATTCATACCTCGTGAGGAAATATGAGCTGTTTTTCACATTATGGGCAGATAAGATATTTAATTTTTTTTTTTTTAAAAACGCATCTTTTTCCCCGCGGCAGGGTTCCCATAACAAATTTCAGCAACCGAAAATTTACCGGCACGGAGAAACAGTGATGATTTTATTTTATGGCCGTGGCTTTATCCCCTTTATAGCGCCACAGTTGGAAGAGGTATTGAAAAATCCTTTCTCATTTTATATGTAGACCATGAAACGATTTCAGCCTCCAGAAAATTACTGGTACGGAGAGAGAGTGATGAAAAGGTGATAATATTTTATGGGCGCGCCTTTTTCTCCCCGTGGCTGTCACCCCAGTTTCTTATTGCACATCTAGAACATAAAAGTAAACCTACATACCAAATTTCAGCCACCGGAAATTTACCGGTATGGAGACACAGTGATGAAAATGTGATAATATTTGATGGGCGCGCCCTTTACCCCCGTGGCTGGCGCCCCAGTTGGAGTATTAAAAAATCCTTTCTTATTTCACATCTAGAACATAAAGCGAACCTACATACCATATTTCAGTCACCGGAAATGTACCAGTACGGAGAAACAGTGATGAAAAGGTGACCTTCATATGTAAACGCGCCCCTTTTTCCCCCGCGGCGGGCGCCCCAATTCGAATATTTAAAAATCCTTTCTTAGTGCGCATCGTATACCTAAGTGCGACCTACATTCAGACCCCTAGGACGTACCAGTGCGGAGAAATCGCGATGAGTGTTAAGTGAGTGTGTTTCTCTTTTATATATATAGATAGAAGCAAATAGGGTAGAAATGGAGATAGTTATTCAAATCCAGGTTCGACCTCACGAAAATGCTATTTTTTAGACAAAACTTTCGGTTTCTGGAGAAAATTGAAGAAATACAATTTTGTCTTTTTATTTTTTGAAAAAAATAACGGATACTATTTTGATTTTTGGTAAAAAAAAATATCAGGGCCGTAGATAGAAAGGATTAAGGTAAAATTTGATACACTCTAGTATAACGGATACTATTTTGATTTTTGGTAAACAAATTATCAGGGCCGTAGATAGAAGGGATTAAGGTAAAATTTGCTACACTCTAGTATAACGGATACCATTTTGATTTTTGGTAAAAAAAAATTATCAGGGCCGTAGATAGAAGGGATTAAGGTAAAATTTGATACACTCTAGCATAACGGACACTATTTTGATTTTTTGTAAAAAAAAAAAATATCAGGGCCGTAGATAGAAGGGATTAAGGTAAAATTTGATACACTCTAGTATAACGGATACTATTTTGATTTTTGGTAAAAAAAAAATTATCAGGGCCGTAGATAGAAGGGATTAAGGTAAAATTTGATACACTCTAGTATAACGGATACTATTTTGATTTTTGGTAAAAAAAAAAAATTCAAAGTGTATCTCACAGGTTTTACATCTACTTAGATATAGGCACTTCCGGAGTTTGAACCAGCATCTCACCATATCCTATCGAATGGCCATGGCTCCGTTTGTATCCCTAGGTAGGATCAATCGTAATTAAAATATTCCTAGCGTTTAAAAGTTACAAGCACCGGGCAGTACTTCCAGGACATACTGTTTATGTTTATATGATCATGCGCGGATATAACCCTCTTGCCTTGGGGGGACACAATCGCACAATATAACTAATAGAACATTTGGAGGGGGAGAGGGAGGGACTCGTAACCTAGAGACCGGGGGTTCGAGTCTTGGGCAGTACTTTTTAATGCAATGTTTATCGAGGTACGATACCTAATTTGTTAAAAGCTGTAGAGCTTACCAAAAATAACTTTCATAAGGGTGATAAGCGTGATGGCAAAAAAAATGCCATGACGGATGACAGAATTTTTGACAATTTTTTATTTACGTATTTCTACTTAGTCTCAGGATTGGAAATTATTTAGGTCCGGTCCTACCAAAAGCCGAGTTTTGAAACACTAGGGTCTGGGTATTGTATTCACACAGGTTGACACAGTGTTAGAATGAAACTCCCTGAAAACTCGTCGTGGTAGGATCGGGCCTTAGGGTCTGTCAATGGGATAAAAGACACAACGGATCATCATTCATTTGATTTTTTTTAAAAATTTTACGTGATTAGGTATAATTAGGTATAATGTATTAGGTATTCATTATACCTAATACATTATACCTAATTTGAGAAATACCGCCCGCTTAAAAAACTGGGGGGCACGTGCCCCCGGGACCTTCCCTATATCCGCGCATGTATATGACTGGTTATGCTTTAATATGTCATTCTCCTGGTACATGAACTAGCATTGAGTAAATTGAGTTTCATGAGAGAAATTCTTTTTTTAAACAAAGATTTTTCTTTTTTTGATAGAAAAAGTAATCTTTGTATTCAATCACACTTTAAAATATTTACTTTTACACTTTCATTTTGTTCTGATTTTTTAGTCTCAAGTATAGATACTATCTATAGACGTATACTCGTACATACATAAAGATAATACGTAATATATTGCCTCTCATTGAATTTATTATATTTTATGTTAATTTTTAAAGTTGACACCAAATAGGTACACGTGCAAAAAGAACAACTTTAGGACAATATTTGATTAGTCAGGCCTTTGAACGCATATTTAAAACAATAAACTTGTCAAGAGTTGCTTTATGAATAAAACAGGGTCTGTCAGGGAGTACTGAATTTCTGTATTGCGCAGCATAACATCGTGGTCTGACTAATTTCATAATGGATAAAATGAATTCGTCAAAATTATCAAATTAAATAATCTTCCAATTCTGATACAATCAGAGGCAATTTTGAAACTTGCTATTTAATAAATTATTAAAGGACTGGCACTAAAAAGTGTAAAAATAGTTGTGCCATAGGTGGTATAAGCTGGTTTGAAAGTAGGCATGTCATTTGTGCAACGATTGACAAGTACTTCCCGTCTATTCAGTATATCGGTCGTCTTAAGTGTTAATAGTTCTTATTAAGAGCTTTATCGCTTACAAATCAGAAGGTTCCAGGTTTGAAATTAGACAATTTCCTCTCGTTCATCAGATGAGAACCTGATGAGTAAGGCTTCTCTGCTTTTATAACGAAAAAAAGGCAATGAAACAATCATCTTTTTTTTAAAAAAAAAAAATAATCCCCTATTATTTTTTTTCCTTGGTAGATTTCAAAGGCTCATTATTAAAATTAATACACCAAAATTAAAATAAGTAAAAATATTACAGTTTATTTCTGTAGTCTGCTATCTTACGCGACAAGCTCTAGTGTTATAAAAAAAGCAGCCTGAAATACAATTTTGCAGACCTGGTTCTTAGAGGTTGAGTCCTACCATATCTCAACTGAATTGCTTTGTCAATGTCGCGTAGACCGGAGTATTGGTTATTCATTCTGCTTAAGTTCCTGTGGTTCCTTCTCTTTTTCTGGTATGATAATCACAGCAATTATACACACTATCCATCAAATTCATTTGAAAAATCGTTCGCATGACACTCAAAGAAAGTTGTTAAATAATTAATGTATCCGTAAACTGAAAGCTAATGAAAAGCTCTTCTCTCTGTATTCTAACTTTAAGTAGGTACTTTATAAATCCTTTTGACCATCAAGAAAGGCTCAAACATAACGTCAAGCTGCCGTCCATGTTTTTAAAACTCACAGCTTCATAGAGGCGAATGAAATTTCTAGCCCAGGTTAGTGATGGACGCGAGACGAGACGAGACGAGACAGGCCATGTCTCGTCTCGTCTCGTGTTTTCGCGAGACGAGACAACGCCTTGTCTCGTCTCGTGTTTTTTTCACGAGACGAGACAAAATCCTTGTCTCGTCTCGAAACCAAAAAGTCTCGTCTCGTAAAAACACGAGAAATTTCTCGTCTCGTGAAAAATAGGTACCTATACTTAGATATTGTTGGGTGTATCAGATAGAACTTTTCCTGGGGATTCTAACAATATATTATTTGTATATTATAGCATATATTATATTAGCAATATATGTATTAGTGTAGATACATAATATGTATTATGATAAATGATAGTTATGTAAATACAGAG
>CM022885.1:21206257-21218111 GCA_012654025.1 Pachypsylla venusta
CCGTTTTTGAGATATCTTGTCCACAGACAGACACACACACACGGACCAATGGCTGAAACTCGAGATTCGTGTTCTGGGGACCCCAAAACGTGTTTGGCATTGAAAACTCGACATCGAAAATTTCAGCCCATTAAAATACTTTCTTTTTTATAGGATAAGGAAGGTAGAAAAAAAATCGTCCTTACTTTGCACTTTGTTATGTAAGTATCCCAAAAAGTGTTTTCTGCGTGACATTGAAAAAGAAGCACAGGGTTAGATGTTATACACTCGCCGCACTCGCGTTTCACATTTGATGGCTTATCCCGAAAAAAATTTCGGGGGGGCTATAGCCGGCCAGCCCCCCCTTGTGTACGCCCCTGTCCTTGGCCTTTGATCTTACAGCTCGGATTACGAAAATTGAGGCACAAAAGAAATAAGATATATTTGTTTACAAATATGAGCAGAAGGAGTGGCAGAACGTTATTGCTTTTATTTTTTAATACATCGCAGGACTTATTGTTATCATCATCTATCATCTACAAACTTTGCTTGGCAACTATGTTGTCTCGTTTACCGTGATTCCAAGTGTTCACTTTTACATATCTAAAGGAACAATATTTGGTTGAGAAGGTGATATGTGAAGAAATTATGTTTTGAAATTTTCATTTTATTTATTATTACAGAAGTAGCCAATGGTTTCAGTTGTCCTGCTGCAGGAGAGATTGCAAATTCAGGATCTTTCTCTAGACATGCACATCCAGATGATTGCAGAAAATATTATATCTGTTTAGAGGGCACTGCCCGGGAATATGGTTGTCCAATTGGAACAGTTTTCAAAATTGGTGATGCTGAAGGTACCGGAAACTGTGAAGACCCAGAAGATGTTCCCGGATGGTTAGTGCCTATTTAAAAATATCTTGAACGATTTTTAGTTCATACAACGAAACACATTTTGTTTCAAGTCTTAGAAGGGAAGAAAAAAATGCGTTAATATGATATTTCGGCGGTTAGTATATTGATTACTTTTCCTAGTTGATAAATAATGTTACAATTTTTATGCTATCTGGCTAGTTTGCCAATAAAATATAAAAAAAATAGCCGTAAATCAAAACGGGAGACATATCTAAGTTCTGGTAATTTTTCTGGGGCCTAATAATCTCTTCTCCACCACTGCTTTCAAAGTTAACGGAAGCTTGAAGTTTTTTGCTTCTAAAAGATTTTAAAAACACGTGGTTAGTACACTAGCGACTGCCCTTCAAAGAGTTTTAAAACATACTGTCAATACCATTTTTTTATTAGATAATATGTTTTGTTTTATTGTCTTTGATGACTGTAGAAAGTTTTTTGTTTGAAGGATTATTTTAAATATTTTTAATTTTCGTCTTCTGACTTTTTTAAAATAGATTAATATCAATCTTTCAAACAAAAAACTTTATCAATACCATTTGCAACACAAACGGAAGACTCAATTTTGTACATAACATCATACATGGGTATGTGCGGTAACTAATAGCAAATATACGTCACATAATTCAACCTTGGTCTGAAAAAGTTTTAACCTTCACCTAATGCTAAATATAGGCCTAGAACTATTAATATTACCTATAAAATAAATTGCTAATTTCTATTTGACAGACTGAGAATAAAGTGGAAACTTATTGAGAAAAAGCACAAGGAGAACTAATGGAAGGGGGGTTATGCTTATGAAGATAAGAAGAAGCAGAGGAAAGATAATCAAAATGTATAAAGAGAAACTCCGACCTTATATTAAAAATATAAAAGTGTAGGAAAAGTTGATTGAGAGAGAACAAGTGACGTTATTTACAGAGTTTCATTTTTTTTCCTTTATACCCAACCAAATCGTTTCCCCCCGGATCTAATATAAAAAAATTACAGTGCCAATATTCCATCCTGAGAGTTTAGTGACATTTTCGAAATGTTCAAATCAGCCTTCTTTAAGCAGCACTCTATCCTTAAAAGGAATAAGGCACTGCGAAGAGCAGTGGCGTACCTAGGGCGGGGCCGAGGGGCGGTCGCTCCGGGCGCAATGATTTGGGGGGCGGCAAAACGATCTTCGCTGTTCCGTAAGATAAAGAAATGATACTAAAAAAAAAAAAAATTATTATTAATAAAAAATCAAGTTTTTCATTCATACAAAGATTACGTCAACATTAGATCTCAGTTTTTGATGAAAAATGAATCTTTGATCTAATTTATATAATCTCGAAACATTACAAACTTCAATTTTTTTCTCTATCACAATTGCAAAACTCAAATGTTAACTTTTCTCGCTTTAATCGCTGCAAATGTACATATTATATCCTCGTAATCCAACATTGCAGCAATTTCATTTTCCATTGAAACTATTGCAAGATTTGTTAATCTACTTTGACTCATGGCTGATCTCAAGTAAGATTTAATCAATTTGATATTCAAAACTATCGATAATATCGATCGTTCTCATACTATATATTGGACCAAGTATTAGCGATTGTTTAGTGACGTACGAATACGTAAGTGAGTTAATAATGAAATAAGGCATGAAAATTGTTAAAAATAATCTGTTACAGAACTTAATACGGAGAACTACGGAGTTTTTATGATAAGAAACGTGTAAAACCATGGATGGTTGGGCGGCGAATCATTCTTTGCCCCGGGCGCTCAATGATCTAGGTACGCCACTGGCGAAGAGCTATGTTTGCAAAAAAAAAAAAAAAAATAGACACCTTTGGGTTAAAATTCTTTATTTGGTAAAACAATTGTGAAACACTTCCTTATTAGAATTATTCTATTTTTTAAAGAATAGTTTCAGCGATGACATCGACTTTATGAATGGGCCCTAACCAGAGCATGACACTAGTCTGTAATATTTCGAGATTTATTATAATACACAAAACAACAAGAAAACATGAAAAACACAAATACACTTACGACGTTATTCTTGATTTGTAAAATATTCCTTTGAGTTGAAACTGCCGTCCGGTTGTTATTCAACTTCGAGATTT
Organism: Pachypsylla venusta; assembly: GCA_012654025.1. Classification (NCBI taxonomy): domain Eukaryota; kingdom Metazoa; phylum Arthropoda; class Insecta; order Hemiptera; family Aphalaridae; genus Pachypsylla; species Pachypsylla venusta. The sequence goes on from CM022885.1 coordinate 21,209,242, forward strand.
GAGAATCCAATGCGTTAACTGCAACAAAGAAATCCAAATATGAAATAAATTGTTTACTGTGATTGTTCGAAATAACTTTTATTCATAAACTACGGAAAGTTAGAATATAAGTCCTTGTCATCAAATGTCAGTAAAGGTCGGAATGAATCAGACAGTTTAATTATAAATTTATACTAAGAAATATAAATTTTGTTTGAAGTTTATGTTCTAATTCATCCCTGTTTTAATTGATGCCCCACCCAGTACATTGACAATAAGCAACAGATTTCTGACATTGTGTTCTGTTTTCGAATTACAGTGAAGACTACTATGGAGATTTGGACTTGAAAAGCATCCGTAAAAGTGAATTATTAGCCGGTCTTCCAGGAGGTTCAGGAGCTTCAAGCAATGCCAGAAGTCAACAACAATCATCTCAATCTTCTGAACAACCAACCCAATCTTCAAAATCTAAATCAAGACCCCAATCTCAGTCTTCAAACAGACCTCAACAAAATATCCCTCAGAGGTTAATACCTCAAGATGAACAAATTTAGATGTTAGTTTTAGCTGAGATATAAGAGATAGACGTAAAACTTTTGTACAGATTCTCAATTGTCTGGACGCTTAACAATAGCAACAAATCACTCGGTAAAGACAATTCCTCAACACATCTTGTTTTGTCTATAGGCATTACAATTCAGTATTGTCTGGACGCTTAACAATAGCAACAAATCAGTCGGTGAAGAAAATTCTTGAACACATCTTGCTTTGTCTATAGACATTACAATTCAGAATTGTCTGGGGCCCTTAACAATAGCAACAAATCACTCGGTGAAGACAATTCCTCAACACATCTTGCTTTGTCTATAGACATTACAATTCAGAATTGTCTAAACAGTTAGCAATAGCAACAAATCACAAGACAATTCCTCGACACATCTTGCTTTGTCCTCAGACATTACAATTCAGAATTGTCTGGACGCTTAACAATAGCAACAAATCACAAGACAATTCCTCGACACATCTTACTTTGTCTTCAGACATTACAATTCAGAATTGTATGGACGCTTATCAATAGCAACAAAAGACTCCTTGAAAACTGAGGACGATTCTTCAACAAATATTAGAGATAGTATTTTCTCAACAAATATCGCTTCGTCTTCGGACATCACTCTCTTGTGTTGTCTCAGAAATATCTTGTGATCATAGAATATAACCCCCCCCCCCCCACANTGTTTTTCACCCCCCTTCAAATATCACTAAAATACGTATTACGATGTCAAATCAAAATTCATGCCGATTTAATTAAAATCAGTTGCCTTAAGATCATAATACTGAATCATTCTGAGGGTAAAAATCTATATTTTCTACTTGTATATCAATCATCTCACATGAAACAATCTATCTATCTATCAACATAGCAATGCATTAGAATTAAAAAAGAAAATATTTCAATGTTTATACAATCAAGTATGTAAATAAATGTTTTTCATGTAAAGGATCGTCATAATTTCATAAAATACATTTTAGGTGACCTTGGATATATGTTTCAGACTACTTTTCAATGGAAAAGTATAAAGCTGTATACATTCATACTCATCCTAGATTTTATTGGATATGTTATTAAAAGTGTGAGGTTTATTTCCTTTGATTATTCCTGAAGAAGAATGATCGAACAAAATTCTAATATCATTACATTTAATTTTGAAAATCCTGATGAATCATTGAATAACATATATTTATTTACTTATAATAGTTTCATTATATATTACCTACGGCACCACTTCCCTCGTCCATATTAACTCAACTCAACAATAGAAATTGGTACCTATAACTATCAGCGTACTTAAACATTGAGTTATTATATTCATATGCAATAAGCATAGAGAACTAGAAATTTCTATTTTTGAAAAACAAAAATGAAAGTCATAAAAATGATATTGATAGTGTACGTTTGATGAAACATTAAATTTGATAAATCATGCCAGCGTGTGCCAGCAATTAGTTGTTGAAAATTTTCTACGAATTAAGTATGTATGTTATAAATAAACTTGAAAATTATATTGTAAATCAAATTTATTTAGGCAGAGTCATATCATTTCTTTTATTTTCTAGAAATTGTTAATAAATGTGTATGAAAGAGGTGGGGGCAGTCATAGTTTTTAACTGTAAAACAGTAATTATAAAATCTATAAATAGATTTTCAATAGAAATATATGAAAGTTTTGTAGAGTTTGTACCTTATTTTTTCCACTTTTTGTGGAAAACAGTGAAAATATTTGTTAATCAACTCTAAATTAATTGAGAGAAAAATAATTGAAATAGGTAACAGGATAAAAAGAAATACACATACGAAATATTGCAAAAAGTGAGTTTCTTTTTTGCAGAGACGTTAGATCGGATACATTTGTTGCTTTTTATTTAGCCATCCCTATTACTAAGATTATATATTTTAAATTCGTGATAATTTTATTAGAAACAAAATATCCTCAAAGTTTCACTAAGAAAATTGAAAATCAGTTGTGATCTGAACCTGTCTTTTAAAAATGAGTTTACCTTCGTTTGCTTAAAATCATTTTTCAAGAGAGATAGTTTAAACTGTTAATAAAATACATGGTACGGAAAATTTGGCAGCCTTTGAGTGATGTCGCCGTTATTTGATGAAAATATAAATAAATTAGGAGTGTCAGCCTTCGGCTGTTGTCGCAGCTCTCCAGTGAAAATATTTCTGGAAATGGATTTGGCAGCCTTTGGGTGTTATCGCAGCTTTATAATGAAAAAAATATTTAAATTAGCTTTGGCAGACTTCGGCTGTTGTCATATCTCCCTAGTGAAAATATTATATGAATAAGATTAGGCAGCTTTTGGCTGCCGTCACAGCTCACTAGTGAAAGTATCTTATGAATTAGATTTGGCAGCCTTCGTCTGTTATCGCAACTTTCTAGTAAAAAAATATTTCAATTAGATTTGGCTGCCTTCGGCTGTTGTCGCTCTTGTGAATATATTTTAAGGTAAAGATAGCTTCATGAGAAAAAAATTGTCGATAATATGTTTCACAGAGTGTGTGTTTTAAATTTCATCAAAATTGAAGGGAAATTTGCCAGTTTTAAAGAGGTGACTTGAATTTTTAGAGGGGTGACTTGGTTTGGTGCCCTAATAGACCACCAGATGAAGATAGCCCCATGAGTCCCAAAATTTGCTAGTTTTATATGGCCGGATTTAGATAGGTGACCCGAATTTCAAGTTTGGTGCCCTAAAGGACCCCTAAATGAAGATAGCACCATGAGTACCAAAATTTGAGGATGATATGTTATATAAAATGTTCGTTTTAAATTTGATGAATATCGGGCTTGCCGTTTGGGTTCTAGAGGGTCACCCCAAAATGACCCCTTTTGAGCCATAAATGTCTCCAATGTTAAGGTTTTTGTTCAAATTATGGCCTAAAGAAATATTGGTACCAAATTTCATCAAAATCGGACAAATAAGAAAGTCTGTAGATGCGCGAACACGATTTTGCGGACGAACGGAGACACATTTTTCCTAAACCCGATTTTTGGAATCTAGTCGTCATTATTCGCCCAGAAAAACAAAAAAAAAAAATTCATGAATACAATACTTTACATACCATTAACCATTAATTTGTATATGAGAAGATAAAGTAAAAATCACATTTTCAGTATCTTTCAAATATAAGGCCACTTTTGAAATTTTAGCTGCCTCCCAGTCCCCATGTTGCCCGTTTATGCGTGAATCGAAGAAGAAGAAAGAAGTTATTTTTTAGAACTATCCAAAAAATGATCTAAATATTTGAATCGTTCCTAAATTTTGATTAATGACTAATGTAGGTACTGTGAATAAATCAAACTTTGTAGATGATAAGAATACATACCTAAATCAAGGCTAACAAATTATAAAAATTCAATATAAAATAGCTGATTAAGATTTATTTAGAATTGTAAATAAAATGAGATTATTTTTCCTATTTTATAGAAAACTAAATTCACGTCCGTCTTTAATTATTACTTTTATTGCGTTTCAAATATTTTATCTGATGCCTTAAGTCCATGCACCAGACTAAAGGCAATCAAATAGCATTCAAATTTCATTAACCTGCGAAATACTTCTTCTGTTTGCCTATTAGTATTCTATTTTACTTGAATTGCGATACTGTGTCAAGTAAAGCCATAATAAATATAAAGGCAGACAAAATACGATATCTTCACTTGACTATAAAAATTATAAAGATGTTAATTAGAACTAGCTCTCATGATTACATCATGAGAGCTAGTTGAATGGAAGGCTCATCTAACAAGTTTTCATCTAAGGAGAGTATGAAATTTTTTGGTAATCATGTGAAGATTATGGTATTTTAACTGCCTTATTTTTTTCAAATTAATAAACCACGCTACTTTATAATAAATTGTATTGCGGATGCGTCAACATTTCTGACGGAATAGCATCAACCGTTGCTATAATTTTACCTCTGTGGCGCCCTATTTTCGAATTAATGAACATTTTACATTAAAAAATAGCTACTATTGGCGCTATAATATTTCATTTTTGTTTACTTTTTGGTAGCATCGCCTTTCCTTCGCTATAGCGACAGATCTCTCTTCTGAGATAAGAAATTGTGTCTTTCCGTATTTCACCAATTCTCTTATTGTTATCATCACTATACTTTCAAATTTAAAATCATTCATTTTTATGAATTCATTGTCTTGAGAAATTTAAGAAAGTAGGATAATAATATTGTTCATTCTAATAATTTTTGACCGAACGAAGTGAGGTCTAGTATTAAACACAACCGTAAATCTTTTGTTTTTTTACCGCGATAGATAAATCTTGAACGCCTTATCCGATTTTGATGAAAATTAGTATACAGGGTTTGCACTTTCTAGTTGTTCCATAGGATTTTACATGTAAATTTCGACTTATGGTTGGCATATCCTCCCAATGTGTCACAAAATAGAAATGATAGTGTAATTTTTCTACTTTTTTGAGTTTGTAGTTTCTTCAATTATCAGAAACTGAGTTGCCTAAAATAACAGTGACGTACATACCTAGTAATAGTGATTTTTGGTGTAATTTTTCTACTTTTTTGAGTTTGTAGTTTCCTCAATTATCAGACACTGAGTTGCCTAAAATAACAGTGATGTACCTACATACCTAGTAATAGTGATTTTTGGTGTAATTTTTAACCAGGATTCTAATGAAACCATTATCACGAAAATCGGACCTATGGTTCTGGACTTGGAACTGATAAAGTGGACTAAGGTTCCTTTATGGAATAATGAAGGTACTTTTGATAATTTAGGAAGAATGTAGGTATGCAGAAACCTACTTTTTGAGTTTGTAGTTTCCTCAATTATCAGAAACTGAGTTGTCTAAACTAACAGTGACGTACATACTTAGTAATACAAAGGTTGTAGGTTCGAGTCATCTAAATGCATGGATTTTTTTAGTGGATATAATATATGCTCTCTTTTTCGTTTGATGAAGTCAATTAAAGGAAGTAAAGTTCGCGTCTCGTCTGAGGTAGATTTTCCTCAAAAGGTCGAATTTATTCTCAGATTGAGTGTTTTTTTTTCATCCCATAACTTCTTCTCTATTCGGTTTCTGGAGGCTAATAAATAATTACAATGTTTTAGCTCCCTCTATCAAATTGTAGCCCCCCCCCCTTCACTCCGCTAACGGTATACGTATGTAATAAATGGCTCTGCGGATAAAAGATTGCTAACTATTGATGACTCTTAAAGTTGTAGATCCTTGGTATTGCAAAAGATAATAGGTATATTACCCCGCACTGATACCTGCAATTCCACAAGCTCTAACTTATCAAAATTAGTTAGCATACCTATTATCTTTTGCAATACCAAAGAAAAACACACCACAAAATTATGGAAAGCGTAATCATTTAATTAAAGTTTTGTGTAATATTGTCACATAGAAGGAAGAAAACAACTCGATACTACTTACATAAGTAGTAAATTATAACGGATGTTAGATTTCAGTGTCAAGGTCATCAAATTGAACCTAACTTTTACCTATGTTTGCTGTAGTGGTTGCTACAGAATCCTCCATTTAGATGACGTGCGCATCGCGGTAGTACGCTAGCGAACAATTATTTTCAACTTCACGTATCATCAACAGTAAGCAAAGCGCAAAGCTATTCATCACTCATGTATGCCATTAGTGGAGTGAGGGGGGGGGGGACTACAATTTGATAGAGGGAACAAAAACATTGTAATTATTTATTATCGTCCAGAAACCGAAGAGAGGAGAATATATGGGATGAAAAAAAACTGCCCTCGATCTGAAAATTAATTAAAATCAATCTTGACTTCAAGAGACAAGTGTGCCTACTTGACTAGCAATGTTTCGATTCACTTTGATTAAACAAGATCAAACGAAAAACAGAAGATATATTAGGTATATCCACTAAAAATATCCATGCATTTAGATGACGTGTACGCCCTTTGTATTACTAGGTATGTACGCCACTGTTATTTTAGGCAACTCGGTTTCTGATAATTGATAAACTAGACAATTTCAAAAAAGTAGGTTTCTACATACATTTTTTCCAAAATTATCTATTATCCTATGAAGGAACCTTAGTCCACTATATCGGTTCTAATTGTAGAACCGTAGGTCCGATTTTCGTGATAGTGTTTCAATTGTATCCTGGTTAAAAATTACAGCATAAATCACTATCATTTCTGTTTTGTGGCATACTGGGGGGATATGCCAACCATAAGTCGAAATTTAAATGTAAAATCATATGGGACAACTAGAAAGTGCAAACCCTGTAGACCTTTGTATTCATAGAATTAGCTTTCTATGAATACTTACCACGCAAACGTCTTTTCTCTTTGGACATACTTTTAACGATAAAATTATATTGAATAATTCAGCCTCGTACATTTATTTAAACATTTCCGGTATCAAAGTATAGCTTCCTTGCCATTTCACCGCTAAAATTACTTACATAACATAAACGTAAATGTAGAATTTCTTTGTGGTAAGGCCCAACGGCTTGTACAGTTTTTGTAGGTACCACACCATTAATATTACTAAGAGTCTCACGTACTAAATTATCTCCTATATCATCTACCACCAAATATTTTTACTATGGTAATGTCGTCAGTCGTCCTCACGAGGCTGAGTACTCTCCGCAATCATAATCAACTCGAAAATCTTCCGACCCTCCGGAAATGAGACCCTGGTCCCCCAAACACAATGCCAGTGTAATACCCACTAGACTAGGATAAAAAGACATTTTTTTTCTTGAAGTCCTTGATGGGGTAGACCCGGATATCCGCAACACGAAGGATCGTGTACACCCAAATGGTAAACCCTCGCTGGACGTTGCATAACATCAGTGATCTCACGGGAAATGGTGTATTGAAAGTGCTAATTAAGATGGCTTTTACCCATTTTTACTCCCTATAATACCGCCCAAGTTTGAGCGAAGTGAGGTTTAGTTTTATCACGAAATATTTTTCTGTTTATACCGTGGTAAATCTCGAACGTATTATCCAAATTTGATGAAATTTGGTATGGACATTCATTATTATATGCATAGAATTAGCTGATTAGTTTTTGGGCTCTACTGGAGCACCCGGCCAAATAGTGGTATTTTAGTTAAGGGGGGTCTACAAGTCGCAGAACTCCTAGGTATGATTCCATTGAATATATCCCCTGAAATTAAATCCTGATAGGAAGTATTTTCTGGGGCCTAGAGAATTCGACAAAAAGTACGAACAAAATTTACTCATCAACAAAAAATATATTGTATTGTTACATATTATTAGATACTAAAATATAGGTACTTCGTACATAGCTTAATATTTTCTAAATGATTCGTTTTTATTTCTTCTGACATTTCCTGCGGCCATTGTATTTACTAATTATTATTTACATAATAAGAAAGTAAACAAATTAAATGCGAAATATAGCCAAAAAGACCTTTTGTGCGGTACAATTACACAGCCCGGACGGTAAGAAAGACCCAAAATCATAACCAAACCCCCCCGGAAAAATAAAAAATTCATTGTTCGTATCCCAGCTGTGGCAGATTTTCCGATATTTGCAAAGGAAAAAGTTTTTGGTCAAAAGGAATTCCATAGCCACGGAAAAGGACACATACGAAGTTGCGGGCATCAGCTAGTAATGTATAATTGATTTTGAAGGGAAGTTCCTAAAAAGCAAACTAGCAAACTAACAAACTTTGCAAACTGCCGATTTGCTTTTTAGTTATAAAAAGTTTGCAGGGTCTTCTTTATATTTGCTTTTCAATATTGTCACTTTTTTTTACTAGAGCCGCACGTAAAGTTTGCAGTTTCTGGCAGTTTGCTTTTTAGGTATAAAAAGTTTGCTAGGTTTTTTTTATATTTGTGTTTTCAATATTGTCACTTTTTTTTACTAGAGCCGCATGTAAAGTTTGCAGTTTCCTTCAGTTTGCTTTTTAGGGAGCAGGAAATAGGTCTTTTATTATTGTCACTTTTTTACTAGAGCCGCAAGTTTGCTAAGTATGTTAGTTTGCTTTTTCTTTTTTCAATGATTGAATATTGCAAACTGCCGGCATGTGTGTGGTGTGTAAATTGCAAACTATTCTCCTTTTTTAATGATTGAATATTGCAAACTGCCAGCATGTGTGTGGTGTGTAAATTGCAAACTATTTTCCTTTTTCAATGATTGAATATTGCAAACTGCCAGCATATGTGTGGTGTGTAAATTGCAAACTATTTTCCTTTTTCAATGATTGAATATTGCAATCTGCCAGCATGTGTGTGATGTGAGCAAACTATTCTCCTTTTTCAATGATTGAATATTGCAAACTGCCAGTATGTGTGTGGTGTGTAAATTGCAAACTATTCTCCTTTTTCAATGAT
>CM022885.1:21237252-21271833 GCA_012654025.1 Pachypsylla venusta
TCGAGATACGGGAGTGGGGTGAGACTTTATGGACACCCTGTATATTGGGGTGATAGTATCATTTTAAAAAGATTTAGCAGCCTTCCGCTTTAGACACTGCTCTTTAGTGATAGTATTATTTTAAAAAATATACCCATGTGTCACATTAGCAGAGTTTTTTTATTCTTAGAATTATACAAGGCAGTGGCTGAGTAGGTTGGAACCTGGAGTGGCAGTTTTCAGGGCGCACATTTCAAATATCAGGGTCCGAAATTTCTAAAAAAAAACAGCAATTGTCAAATATAATACTTGGGTGACTGTTATGTTTTTTCATTTGTGGGCCCCTACCGGAGCCCTAAAACCGAAATTCCTACAAAAAATTTCAACTATAATAGGTAAATACTTTGGTGATTGTACACACCAAATTTTATCAAAATCAGACAAATTTTATGTTTTCTAAAAAATATCAAAAATTACCCAATATAATTCTCGGGTGAATCAATATAGGTACCAAATAATGTCAAAATGAGACGACTTTTGTATTTTTACATTTGTGGGCCCCTGCCGGTGCCCCAAAACCGAAAATTTCTATAAAATACCAAAAAATATCCAATAAATTATTCAGGTGACTGTGCATACCAAATTTAATCATAATTGGTTATGAGGTTTTAGAGATTTGGTCCCAAAAAAAAACTGTTTGGGGCCCTGCGATATTGAGAAAAAGGAAAATATGGGTCGGGCTTTTTACCATTGATCAGACCAGCAGTTTGGCTCCCAGAGCTCTGCACACGATTCCGCACGTACGACGCCATACGTGGAACGTCGGACATATTGGTTTTTTGGATCCCATGCCTCCAAATATTTCCAAACTTCAAAAATGAAAATATGGCCCAAAAGCAATAGGAAGGAAATGACATATATGATCTCTATTTTGGGTTTCGGGTTCCCGTCAAACGTTTTTTTAGGCCAAAATATTTCCAAAATTTCTGCAGGATTACTATACTTTTATAGGAAGGGAAAATTCAGAATAAAAAAATTAAAAAATACCACTAAAATGGGAACTATTAAATCTCCATTTCATTTTCATCTCCGAGGGTGGGGGGGGGGTGACCCCCCAATTTCACAATAAAATTCAGTGAGAATTCATACCTACAAAGATATTACTAATTTCATTCCTATATGAATTTATGCAGTCGGCAAATTGTAGTGGTGAGTCGGCATTTTCATACATTTCACCCCCCACAATTTCCACCCTCGCTACGCCCCTGACATTACCAAACATCTTTTCGGATATTTTGAAATAATTTCCAATATCCAATATCGAAAATTTCGCCGTTCAAATCCCAGGTTCAAATGTTTGTGAATCCAGTGTACTAGATAGCGGAGAACATTACGAGATAAACCTTGGTTTTGGTATAATTTGATTGCTTACTGAAACACTAAATCAATTGCTTACTGAAATACTAAAAACAGAGAAGAAGAAAAAAACACTAAGTATTGACAACAACTCAGCGCAGCGGTCGGACTTCAAATGGAGTAAAGCAATTGTCCGTCAAAGTAAATTACATAGCATATGTTTCACATCAACAAACAGGAGTATTATTTTTCATTTTAGAATAAATCGAAATTTATGAATCTAAATATTTTTGCTCGTCCATAGATTCTTCCCCACTTTCTCACTCATCTCATGAATTAAAAAAATCATCATGCATTATTAAACACTTATGTTGTATTTATATTTTCATTAAAAATTAAAATTGAATCCACGTGACCTTGAAAATTAAACCGTTATTCTAAAAATAGAGCCCCGAAAAAAACATCTTATTATTATTAATATTTAGTTCCTAGAAGCATGCTTTCAAACACATACTAAAAAAAAACAACGTGAAATAGTGGAAACATTCATCCATTTAAATACCATATTGATTGAAAAGAGCACACACCGCATTTTTCTTAAATTTATTTTTTACGCAAAAAAACGTCATTTCGTTTTTTATCGCAAAAAATATTTTTACAATGAAAAGTAGATCTATGCCTTTTCAGATCATTTTATTTTACTAATACCTACCTATAGAGCTTAGAAAAAAAGTTTGCAACCATTCTTTTTCCATTTGAAGGAAAACATGATGATTGAAAAACAGGAAGGTAGTCATAAAAAAGTAGAAGTAACATTATCCCAGACTGAGGATTGTCCCAACCACCCACTGTGGATTGTCCCAACCACCCACTGTGGATTGTACCAACCACCCACTGTTCAGATGATAATCTACCCTTCTCATCTTACATTTTGTTAAATTTTTGAATTTACGTATGTTGTTTTCTCTGCCTTCCAATTATTTAAACTTTGGCCTATGGTTTTTTCATATATATATGAAAATAATAATAAAAAAAATATAAACACCGTTCGCGTTGTAAAGTTATAAGAAAATAAGAAAAACAATCAACTCAAGAGAGCTTTATTAGCGGTATGCATCATACGATAAATGGGTGAAAAAATGCATAACTATAATGAGCGCTACATGTTTTAATATGGAAGCAATTATTTTTGCGAAGTCTTTGATGACAAGCGAAAGGGATTTGTCCAAGTAGTTCGGCACTGTCAATATTACTTTTAATCAGTTTCTCGAGGAACTTGAGGTCGGCTTGAAGACGCCGTTCTTTCAACGAAACAATGTTGGATGTAGCATAGGGAAAACGATAACGAAAATAGAATGAAAATCTGTGAGAGTGAACCTCATAGAAGAGGGACCAAACAATACCACCATATTCAAGCAATGGACGAACTAGGGATTTATAAAGTAGAAGATCTGAAGACATACCCTAGTAACCGATGACATCTCATAGAAAGATTTGCACTGTGAGGAGAAAAAGAAAGTTTTTGCTCAAGGATGACACCCAAATATTTGATCTGATTAACTTGAACAAGGACAGAAGCAATGGAATAATTGAAGTCAACAGAAGTTTTTGCTCCAGAAAAATCCATCACAGCACATTTATGCAGGGAAAGTTCCATTCCATTGTGTAACAACCACTCATAAAATCTATCGAGATCATTCTGAAGATGCATACAATTTTAAACAGTTTTACGTCATCAGCAAATATTAGAATAAGAGAATTACGAATCAAATGAGAAAGGTCATTAAAAAATAAAATGAAGAGTAAAGGTCCGATATGGCTGCCCTGGCCCACACCTGAAACGACATCAATGGGACAAGATAAGCAATTACCAACTCGTAAACGTTGTGTTTTGTTAGAGAGATAGCACGAAAGCTAGCGGAGAAACGAGTCACCTATTCTTGTTGTTCGGCACTCTGTTATTCGGGAATAATTTGTTTGCATGCAAAAGATAGTTTGACCGATATGTGTTTATCGAGAAATTTGGCCATAGGAGATTGGATGCAAACGCAACAATAAAATGAATTATTGCATCTAAATAAAAAAAATCTTTTAAGTTTTTAGCTTGAAATATAAAAATATATATATATTTTTTTTATTGAAAGTTTTATTTACAATCTACAATTTCATCTATTCTAAACATAAACAATAATTGTAATAAGCAAATGTGTTGTGGCTTTTTCTTGACATGTTGGAGAAGATACACACTGATATTACTCCAGTTATTTCTGCTTTGTTTTTTTTTCAGCCTTGTTGACAAGCAAATCAACTCCCAGAGTGCACACCCCGCCCAAGCCCATGATTTGGATGGAGGAACAGTGTCCATTGCATATAGAATGCTTACCAAACCTACCAAGATTCTAGATCACTGTTTCCCCATCCAGTCGAGACGGCTCTGGAGGGGAGCGCACGCCGAGACCCGATTGCTATGGTATTATTCTATGATATTATTTAACTAAAGAGATCAGTTGGCCAGGTTCTTTTTAGTCTTCTGTTCGTAGAAACTGGTTCATGGAGGTCTCGGATCAGCTGGTTTGGATGATTGGGAATCCGCTTTTGATAGTTGAGTGGTCTGTTCTTTATCTCTTCATTGACAAATGGGATTTTCAGATCATTGTGGATTGTTTTATTGGACACATAGAACGGTGCGCCAAGCATGCTTCTTAGTGTTTTAGATTGAAACCGCTGAATGATATTTATGTTGGATGGTTTGGCACAGCCCCAAAGTTCGATTCCGTATGTCCATACTGGTTTCAGAATCATTTTGTAGAGAAGGATTTTGTTTTCTAATGATAGTTTTGATTTGGGCCCTAAAAGCCAGAACATCTTGTTGTGCTTTATTTTGAGTTGTCGATGTTTAGTGATAATATGATGCTTCCAGATGAGCTTCCTGTCAATATGGATCCCAAGATATCGGACTTTGTCATCTTGAGGTAAGAGCTGATTGTTTAGTGCAACAGGTGGACATGATGTTGTTCTAGTTGTGAAGGTAACATGGACCGATTTACTCTCGTTGACGCGGATACGCCAGGTTTTTAACCAGCCTTGTAGTTTTTCAAGGTAGTTTTGAAGAGAGTCAGACGCTGAATTTGGGTTATCATGTTTGGATAGGATTGCGGTGTCATCAGCAAAAGTTGCAATGGTGGTTTCATCTGTTGTTGGTAGATCGCTTGTGTAGAGGACGTAGAGGAACGGCCCAAGGACACTACCTTGGGGGACAGAGGCTCTGATTTTGTGGTATCTGGAGTACGCATCATCGTGTTTGACTCGGAAGAATCGGTCGCTGAGGTAAGACTTTAAGAGTGTGATGTTGTGGTAGGAGTTGCTTTAACTTGTGCAACAATCCAGTGTGCCAAACTTTGTCAAATGCGGACGTAACATCAAGAATGCGAGAACAGTGGCTTTTCTCTTCCAGTATTGAAGCAATAACATTTACAACTCGATGGACTTGTTGCACAGTTGAGTGTGCGAAGCGGAATCCGAATTGGTGGTCCGGATTTATTTGTTTTGCAGAGTCTTCATCCATAATTCTTTGAAGGAATATTTTTTCAAATAGTTTGGATATTGCTGATAACAGGCTGATCGGGCGATACGACGAAAGCTCCTCAGGTGGTTTATTGGGTTTTTGTATCATTATGATGTCAACATATTTCCATATTAGTGGCCAGTAACAAAGTCTGAGCATTACGTTGAAGATGAGAGTGATTAGTAGTATGCCCCTGCCTGGAAGCTCCTGTAGTATCTTACCCGTTATTAGGTCGTATCCAGGTGCATTGTTCTTTTTAATATTAGTCAACGGGCGATATTGGTTTGATTGGCATCGATAGTTGACATGGTACATCCAAAAACTGCTCAATTTCAGATTGTTGGGTCATATCAGCGTTTGCAGCTGGAGGGAAAGGCTGGAACACGGAACTTAGATGATCTCCAAACATGTTGGCTTTCTCCTCATTAGATCTCGCATATTGGCCATTAACCTTCAGTGGTGGGACGTGTTTTTGTGGTCTTTTAAGTCCTTTTGTTGCGGTCCACAGTGAGTTGTCATTTATGGAAAATGACATGAGAAAGTTTCCAAATGACTCATTTTGTCTCTTCTGTAGCCATGTTGTGAATTTTCCTGGTAAGTTTGTTGAGGAGTGTTTTGTCCAAAGGATTTCTATTGGTTTGCCATCTTTTTCTAATCCTTCTTTTTTCTGCTATGAGGTCTCTTATTTCTTTTGGTATATTAATAGCCTCTTCTTTTTGTTTGTTTGCGTGTGTTGCATAGTGAGCTGCTTCTTGAATGAGTGTCATTAGGTATTGAGCCGTTTCATCGACTTCATCAGGAGATTTTAAACGTAGTCTGAGATTAGTATGCTCGTCAACATACCACTTGAAGGCTTCTCAGTCAGTTTTGTGGTTCGTAAGTTTAGCAATTTGAGGTTTATGTATTACTTGTGCTGATAAGGTGAGAACGATGGGTGAGTGATCAGCTGAGAGGTCTTCTCTGTTTTCAACGTGGGTGTAATTGTTTGACACTCCATGGGTAATAAAGAAGTCAATGACATCTGGTCTTTTGTTTGGGTCAGTTGGCCAATGGGTTGGTTCTCCGGTAGATATGAATTTGAAGTTGCCAGATCTTGTAGCATTGTGAAGTGATCGACCTCTTGGTGAAATGAGACGTGATCCCCAGAACGTATGTTTGGCGTTCCAGTCACCACCTGCAATAAATTTTTGACCAAGCGTGTTGAACAGATGGCTGAATTCTTGTGGTTGGATTGCGTGTCCAGGTGGACAGTAGACTGCACTGACGGTGATAAAGAACAGGATGGATTCGATCTTGACGCTGGTGGCTTGAATGCTCGTCGTTTGGTAGTGAGTTGACTCATGGTGTGGTATGTTATTTTTTACCAGTACTGTGGTACTGCCAAATGCTTTTCCATCAGGACGGTGAGTCATGTAAGTTTTGTAGTTTGGTATATGGAAGAATGATTGCGAGGTGAAATGGAATTCTGAAATCAGGGCGATATTTATTCTTTGTATGTGAAGGAAAACTTCTAGCTCCCGTTTGTGTTGCAGAAGCCCGTTTGCATTCCAGGCTAGAATCCTTAGAGCGTCAGTCATTTTCGTGCAAGACTTGTTATTACTGTTTGTAGCATATTGATGATCATGGAGTTTTGGGACATGAGATGACTGAACATTGATTTGAATTCCAGTAAGAATGATGAAAGAGACATTTCTTCACTGGGCACATGACTTTGGTTTTCTTGTCTGGTTATTTGAGCATATGAGCGTTTTCGGCTTGTATTTATGTGATTGTTACTAATGGTGTTGTTGTTCATTGTGTGATTGTTGTTTCTGTTATTGCTATTGTTGTTGTTTACTGCATTTGTTGGGGTTTGATTGGTTGCTTGAGTTGGTTGTTTATCTTGTTGACTGTTTTCTCTCAGACTTTGTAGTTCTTTGTAAACAGTGCAACCTTTATAGATGGCTGGATGTGGTCCATCGCAGAGCGCACATTTGGCTGGGAGATCACGGGATTTTGTACATGTTGTGGAATTGTGTCCGCGACCACACTTTACACAGGAGAAAGGAAAAAAAAAAAAAAAAAAAAAAAAAAAAAAAAAAAAAAAAANTTCATCTTATTTAGTAAATTCCAATATATTTTTCTATGTTGTAAATGTTCTATATAAAAAAAGAAAGAAAGAAAAAAAAGAAAAATGTAATCAAAAGGAAAAAAAAATGTAAAAAAAAAAGATAGAAAAAAATGTAAAAAAAAGATAAAAAAAAATGTAAAAAAAAAAAAAAAAAAAGAGAGAGAAAAATATGTAAAAGAAAAAGAAAAAAATGTAAAAAATGAGAGGAAAAATGTAAAAAAGAGGCTAAAAGAGGCAACTTAAAGAAATAAAAAAAAGAGAGGCCCACCCAAAAAAAAAATAGAGAAAAAAAAAATATTGAGCCCAAACCAAAATTACTACTCTAACAAACAGACTACATGCTGGGACATTTAGTATTCCTCATAATAGTAATAGTTGGCCTGGCTGTGGTTAAATTAGCAGTCAGATCAACTCACACTTTTAATCAACACATAGCCATACAAGACAAAACACTAACAAGTTCACATTCACATTAAGGTATCTACACATTCATCAACACATTCACATGAATACAAACAAAAATCACATGCTGATTAGTTATCATTGATCAGTGTGTGATAGGTAAGATTTAAAACAAAAGACTCTCAACACAGCCATTCACAATTCACAGTCAGATAGTATAACAAATTGGGAAGTTTAAATTTTAATGCGGGGAGGTAGTGGATAAGCAGACAACAGGTGCCGCTACCTCAAAATAAGCTAGTTTCCTACTAGCATATCAAATCGCAATGGATAACTATTGCTACAGAGGAGAAAGGACGGGTGCAGTATGCTTTTGCATGACCATATACCTGACATCGGGTACACTGAACAATGTTGGTGGACTTCCTAGGAGGTTCAACAGCAATTTTCATGTGGAGGATGTATTGAAGATTGTAGATGTCTTTGTTGTTGGGTGCTGGCTCTAGATCTACGAAGAATAGATTCAGAGGAGTTTTTGTAGTACGATGCGTGATATTCATGATACTTCTCACTTTGAAGCCTGAATTTTCAATATCAATTTTGATGTCTTCGATTGGAATCGAAAAGTGGATATGTCTTATGACTACTCGGTATGCTCTATCTTGTTTAATTTGGTATGTATGGAAGATGATATTACTAGTTCGTAAATGTCTTACCAAAGTTCTGTAAGCATCTGGAGACTTGGGGTTTATCTTCACCGTATTGTTGGCTAGAGTCCTTGATGTGTAATCAGTTTCTCGGAGAGCGGTTTCAATGTTGGTCTTCATTTTCAGGTAGTTGACTACTCCATGGATAAAGACAGGCGGTGGAGGAGGAGTAGAAGCTTGAGGTGTTGACTGTGCTGCGTTGTTGTCGGGTTGAGGGTTTTGCACGGACACGTCCTCGTCTTCATCGTCGTCGTCAATTGCTATGGGCTGGTACATGGATTGTGAGGTGTTAATAGGGTGGAGGGGAGGTGTAGGCCTCTTCACCATTTATTTTCATAGAAGCCTCGTGAGAAGGATTCTTTCTTTTGTTGGGCCGAACAATTTGCCAGCTGAGGCCATCGTTTTTGTTAAGAATTGTGTAGAAAGAGCCGGATTGGATTGATGTTGAGTGGGGAAATCTTGTGAGTTAGAGGCAAGATTATATTAAATTGGATGGCTGGGAACATGATTATGGTAACTGCCGAGGCCGGTTGAGGTGAGGCACGGAGTCGATGCTGATAACTGCAGGTTCAAGTTGGGTAGTGCAAGAATAGCAGCCGAGGACGTGGTAGTAACTGAGGTAGTACTTTGGGTACTAGTGTTGCATGACATGGCTGGATGTCCAGTGAGACTCATGGTGACATCATTGGTCGACAGTTTGGCTGGGGTAGTATCTATATACTACTCGGTGGTTGGGCAAGTAATAATGCCGCACTGATATAGAGTAGTCTAGCTGTGCTTTAAATACAATGAATAGCACTAGGACTGTCACTGTATTAACTTGTTGTATTAGGATAGCAGGTACACTAGGTAGATTCACTTGAAACAATTGAATTTATATTAACACATGTAAAATGAAACAATTAAAAATTAATTCCATTTGGAATAAAATAATAAATAGAGGTGAAAGGCGACTATCATGCACGCAGGTCAGATAGGAACTGAAATATAAAATTATAATTTTTTAGTAGATATGTGTATTATCCTTTGGAATCCTCACACTTTTATTAATATTAAATCTTCTTCTATTCGTTTACTAAACCTTGCCCCATGTCTAAATGGGATCGGCATCGCTTTCCTGAATTCTTTTCCTACACTTTCCTCTGTCTAAGGCCTCATCCTTTCTCCATCCTCTCTCTCTCAAATCACACCGCTTCTGAGACGATTCAGAGACTTCCAGGTGGGAAAAAGTAGGTCTGACCCAGCAGGTAGTTCTTCCTTGTTTGTTGAATAGGGAGGGTTCGGACACATGCTAGATCCAGAGTTCTCTTTTACCTTCGGCTTTCGGCGATTGGGCCATCATTTGTTCAGTGTTTCGGAGGAAGCTGCACCTTAATTTTAGGCTTGCGACCTGTTCGACGTGTCCGTATGATAACAAATCTATAACCTATGTCAAAAAAGAATATCTCTGGCGGAAGAAAGCAAGCGGAAATGTGGATGAGGCGATAAATGACAATAACAAAATAGATAGAAAGAAGGAGCAACGATCTAATATTGCTGGTGACAGCTAATGAATTTCATTACATCCAGAAAAATCAAACTTATTGGTCACATCATCAGACAAAGTAAATTCATCGGCACAATTTTCAAAGGAAAAGTAATAGTGAAGAAAACCAGAGGACGACCTAGAAAACAATATTTCCAAGACATTCAAGGAACCATGAGATGCTCATCATTCAATAGCGACAAGGCCTAGCCTTTAGAGTACTATGATGTGTCAAATTCCATCAAAATCGCAGCGGTTTGGCTCCCAGAGCTATGCACACGAATTCCCAGGTAGTACGTCCCACGTCATATATCGGACATATCGGTTTTTTTGGACCACATTGCTCCAAATATTTCCAAAGGCAAGGAATTCACTTTAGGATTAAATGATGGGGAGATTATAAAACTGAATTTTCGACCTCTAAAACTGAGGGGGGGGGAATTTTAGGCGGTCATTTTACACCAAAAAGAGCTGCCAAAACTGTATTTTGTAAATAACTCGAGAATGGTTTATCTCAAGAAAAAGACGGCTTCGCCTTGGCGGTAAAGGTGAAATTAATTCTCAGATCGAGTGTAGTTTTTTCATCCCATAGATTCTCCTCTCTTCGGTTTCTGGACGCTAATAAATAATTACAATGTTTTAAATACCTCTATCAAATTGTAGCCCCCCCCCTCGCTCCTCTAAACCGAAGAGAGAAGAAGATATGGGATGAAAAAAACACTCGATCTGAAAATTAATTCCACCTATTGAGGAAAATCCACCCCGGGCGGGAATCAAACTTCCAATCTTGACTTCAAGAGACAAGTGTCCTTACTTGACGAGCAAGCAAAACTGTTTCGATTCACTTTGATTAAACAAGATTTCATCAAACGAGAAACAGAATATAATATCCCCTAAAAAAATCCATGCATTTAGATGAACCCACCCACGCCCTTTGTATTACTAGGTATGTACGTTATTTTAGGCAACTTAGTTTCTGATAATTGAGGAAATACTAATTTCAAAAAAGTAGGTTTCTTCTATATACATTTTTTCCCCAAATTATCAAAATTCCATTTTTTTTCACTACGTGTGTCCGTGGACAAAAACGGGCGGAGCCATCCGTTTCACCTCGAATTTTCGGGCACCACATAAACTTTAGCATATTACTCCATTATTCCGTTAAAACAAGATTTTTTGAGAATACCGCACCTTTCTTGATTGCATCATGCCGTTGAGTAGTAGGTCCTATTTAAAACGCAAAATAATCGGCCGAAAAATCGGAAACGGTTCAAGATATTGTTCCGAAAATAGATGTATGCACCCTTGGGGGTATATATATATATATATATTTAATATCCTTCAACGTTTTGACTAAACAATTAGTATTTCCTAAATTTTATTTTGCCCGATCCCGGATTCGAACTTGTAACTCTGGAATGGTTTGTCAAAATTTAGTAAATTATGTCCTAAATTAAGTATTGAGAAGCCACCTAAAACTTTTTCGTTATGAGTTGATATGCTGTCGCGACAAAATTTAAGATATCGGATCATGACTCTCTGAATTTGGTAAAAAATCGGAAAATCGGCCAAAAAATCGGAAATGGTTAAAGATATCGTCCTGAAAATAGATATATGCACCCTTGGGTTTATGCAGAATATGAAGAAAAAAATTTGGTAAAAATCGGTTGAGTTGTTTCGGAGGAGTAGGGTAACAAAATTTTGCAGTTTGTAGGGAGTATAGGCTACGCTTCGCTCCGCCCAATGAAGGAACCATAGTCCACTATATCGGTTCTAAGTCCAGAACCGTAGGTCCGATTTTCGTATTTATGGTTTCATTGGAATCCTGGTTAAAAATTATACTGAAACTACCATTTCTATTTTGTGACATACTGGGAGGATATGCCAATCATAAGTTGAAATTTACATATAAAATCCTATGGGACAACTAGAAAGTGCAAACCTTGTATATCATTTAAGCATCACAATTAAATTTGAATATAAACTTTCAATTTTAAATAGAATTCATGTATTAAACATAGAAATCGCTTCAGTTTCAGTGGTATACCAAAAATAGCTAAAGAAATGTCCGAAAAATGTCCTTTCTTATGAATCACCTGTATTATAACTACATTCTGCTTTTAGCATCGAGTGATGAACACACAATGAATATAATTCAATAAGAACTCCCATTCAAGAATAAAATCAACACTAGATTTCACTTTTAGCGCCCAAAAGCGGTGCTAAACCTACCGGTCCGGGTAAAGAAAGATGGACGAGGAAAAATGTTTTTTTTATCCTCCACTAGAAACCACGAAAAAGGTAATGTACTGAGAAGCATACTGGGCGTAAAAGTGAAATCTAGTGTTGTTTTTATCCTTGAATGGAAGTTTTTATTGAAATATCATCAACTAAACGAATTGTTCTATAATATTAATTCTGTGCTCATCACTCAACATTCATGTAATCCTAGAAAAGCTATTCTAAACCTCATAGTCAAACTGTTTAATGACATCTACAATAAAGTGGAATTTCCTGAAGACTGGTTGTTGTACTTTTGTTCAAATACCTAAGAAACCCACTGCAAAAAATTGTCAAGAATATAGAACGATCGCACTTATGAGCCACATGTTAAAGGTCTTTCTCAAGGTAATTCATGATCTTATACACCTCAAACTCGAAGACAACATTAGTAGCACACAATTTGGTTTCAGAAACGGCACCAGAGAAGCGATAATTTGCTTAAACGTGCTGGTACAGAAAGCAAGAGACCTTCAAAAGGATGATATCTATGTTTTATAGATTTTGAAAAGGCTTTTGACCGTGTGTCTTTTGTCAAATTATTAGAAGTTCTGAAAGAGACAACATTAGATGACAAAGATATAAGAATAATTGGAAATCTATACTGGCAGCAAAAAGGAAATGTTTATTTCCTTTTTGCTGCCGGATTGAAGGTAAAACATCAGACGCAGTTGATATTCGCCAGGGAGTTAGGCAAGGGTGTATTTTGTCTCCTGTCCTTTTTAACACCTATTCAGAATCATTGTTCAAAAAAGCCTTGGACACAGCAGAAGAAGATGGAATAAAAATATGAGAGCAACAAATCACCAATGTTAGATATACGGATGACGCCGTGCTGATCGCTAACACTCCCCAACAATTACAAGATCTTATAGGAAGAATAACAAGAACATCCAATAACTACAATATGAAACTGAACACTTACAAAACCAAAGTAATGATAGTGAAAATAAGATCAAGGATATGTCTTAAATTCCTCCTACAAGTATCTGGGAACATTTATTCTTCACAACTGGGGACATAAACATGAAATAAAAATCAGAATTGAAATGGCCAGATTGAGACATGAACATCAACATAGGAACAAGAATTCGTGTATTAAAGTGCTATGTTTTCTCCATTTTGCTCTATGGAGCTGAGACTTGGACTTTGACTAAAGACATTTTAATCCGCTTGCAATCATTTGAGATATGGTGTTATAGACGCATGCTACAAATTATCATGTTACTAATGAGAATGTATTAAGTAGAATGAAAAACAGAAATAGTAACAGCTGTAAAGCGAAGAAAATTGGCATACTTTGGACATGTAGTGCGAACCAACAAATCGTCACCTTATTTCAGAAGGGGTCTAAGTAGAAAAAGCAAATTTTACAGGAGAGTAAAAAACCCGTTTTTTTACGTTTTCTTTTATATCTTACAGACGGTTTGGATTAAAGTTTCATTCAATTTTCATTTAAAATAAGACATAAGGAGGGATATTTTATTACCTCTAAAAAAATACGTAATCTCTTTTATTCCACTTGTAAAATCTCTTCCAAAAAAAGGTCTTCGTTTGTACCTATAAGGAACCGTTTCAATCAATTCTGTAGAGATCTATTTTGAAATGGATGCCTACGTCTGTAAAAATACATTAGAAATGCATGATCTATTTTGAAATGGATGCCTGCGTCTTTAAGAATACATTAGAAATGTATGAAATCATCAAAGTTGGCTCTTTACAGCTCCACAATTGAATCTCTACTGTATTAACTTTGTTCCAAATTCAGTCATATATATAGATCAAAGTCTATAATGATTCCCCATGCTCAGAGGCGTCATTTAGGGGGGGAAGGGGGGGGGGCAATTGCCCCCCCTACATTTCAGATTCACTATAGACATTGTGAAAATTATGAATTGGGAGGAAAAAATTTAAAAAATGAATTAAATAAATTAAATTTTATTGATTATGCGAATTAATTACTGGTAAAGTTGCAATATTGCCACTTTACCAGAAATAACTGCAGGCAATGAAAGATTCTCCTCTGACTTGGAGAGAGTACAATCCTACCTGCGAACAACCACGTGTGTCGAGCGTTTATTGTCGCTCCTTCTAATGGCCATCGAAAAAGAAGAAATCAAGAATATGCCCATAGACAGCCTTGTTGATGACTTTGCGGCAATGAGAAATAGGAGGCATCGCCTTATGCAATAATGTAAAATAAACATGACATGATGTCACATTAACAGGGATGAAAATTTCAATTGTGACGACCAATCCACAGGTGTATAAAGATTGAGAGAAAGGGGAGATCAATATTTTACATTATATGGGACAAAAAAAACGATTTTGTCAAATTTCGAGTTAGACCCCTTCTGCAATAAGGTGACGAAATACTGAATACTACAAGATATCATAAAACACAATGCATCTGGAACCAGAGCACGAGGACGACAAAGAAAATCATGGATCAACAACATCACCAACTGGACCAAACTAACATCAGAAGAAATATTCAACCACGCTCTGGAAAAAGAAAGATGGGCCTTAATAACTGCCAACGTCTACTAAAGATAGGGGAGATTATTAAACTGATTTTGTTTAATAATCTTTTAAGAAGAAGTTCATCACCCCATACAGGTACCTATATCATAAGAAAGGATATAATTCAACCTCCTAAAGAGGTCTTTTTTGTATACCACTTAAATAGAAGTCATATATTAAAATGGAAAGGTTATATTCAAATTTAATTGTGATGTTTGGGTGACAAATTCGGAAAAAAAGATAAAAGCTAATTTTCATCAAAATCGCCCTTAACCGCCAATGCGAAGCCGTTTGTAGCAGCGCTCTCACACATCATACAGAGAAAATGTGTGAATTGAAATTGCAAGAAATTCTGTTTGCCATGTTTTCAGTCAGAACGTTCTTTTTCCTCAGCAAAATCAGTTTAATAATCTCCCCACCATAACTAACAACCAAGCTGAATTCCTTTCCTTTATGGGCGATATGTTACATGTATTAAATAAGAAAAACCACATTTCGATCAGATCTTTTTCTTTTTTGAACCTTCCACAAAAACGCTTGCAATTTTTCTCATGATTGACATATGAATTGGGTGTAAAATCAAAATATCTACTCGTATGTGGTATTGAGGCTTTGTTTAGGAAATAGAAACATAAAAATGAATATAAAAGATAATTTTTTTCAAACATTCTGTTTTTGTCTCTGACGACTATTAGTGAGACACGCTTATGTAAAAATAATGGAACAAAAATGTATACAAATACTGGGTGACTCAATCATAAAGTTCAAATAGAATATTTATTGAAATTGTCAAGAATCGACTCAAAAAGCTTTAGACAGATCGACAGATAGATCATCAATGAAAGGAGTGAACTAAGCAGACCAAAAAGTGGCATAAAAGATACCTATAATTGGAAAGTTATTCGAGAGAGAAAGAAGATAGTAAGACACGTGGTCAGATTTATTTATGATATGTGCGCAGCCCGAACTACAGACGGTTGTCCAGACTGTAAAGTATAGCAGCAGGTATCAGGCCACCATCGAGGACATACATTTTTTTTATATATCCACTAGGTACTTTTAGTTTTATTATGTTACTCTTATTAAGCGATGGATGAAAAGGGCATTTGGCTGTGATCAGCACATTCTATAAAACTTTGAAGATAAAAAATATCCGAGGAAGTAGCAAATAAATTATGGCTATGGAACCCATTTCGAATATCAATATCGAAGCAGCCGGATTTACATTAGTTAACTTTTTCTTGATTCAATATTTGACTAAACATTGATACAGCCTTTTCAAGAATGACCATTCCAAGTTTCTTCAAAGAAAGACAAGGCGTTCAAGAGGTTTTCGGTATCGTGTAACGAATAGACAAATAAAAGTTTAAATCATTGAGTTAAATCTAGATCTCACTTTGTTTAGTCAACTAGAACTTCGACTGCAGTTGTAGACATCGCGTAGAGATAGCTAAAATGAATTTGATATAACATTGAATTTGAAAATAAATTTCTGGACACCCCGTAAGTTTGTATTATTTTATTTTGCGTGGCGGTGATGTTAATAATATTTTTAGATGTTCTGAGATGCCGCTGTACCTCTCATAATTATTTATTTCGATATTTTATTAATAAGAGTGAAATGAATCACGAGCCAAAAGTAGGAAAATATAAAATTGTGTGTCTACCCCATCATGTGTCTTTAAGGCGATTCCCCCTTCAACACCAAACCCAGGAGTGTGATTCTGGCATTAGAAATTTAACATCAAATTTATAAAGAAATTTAAATAACAACTAGTGGAACTAGATGACATTTAAGATGAAATCGTGGAAAATACCCAGCCACAGTTACATCAACAACCCTAATTTGACAATGCCTTCAGCCCTTTGTAGGTTGGTCATAAAACTAACCCTACATAATGACAGATAGAATGTCTTCACAAGTTAAAGTTATTCACAGCTTTACTTTGACGGTTTCAATTTCTTCTGGTCCGATTTGTGATTGAAAATTAATGTTGAAGGTTTGAATATCGATGCAATTTGCAATATAAATGATTCATTAGGATCATCATCGATGTTGATCAGAGACGATCATTATTCCAAAATATGAATAATCATTATCATTCCAATATCGCTATGCTATTAGAGTTGTTGGTGGAACAATAAATAGCGTAGCAAAAATGTGGTCCGAGTGTCGATGGACTGTGCTAGAACCCACATTACGATTACAAATAAAATTATTTTATTGTACTTACCCCAACGTGGTCATTGTCACAATGGTGTACCAAAAAGCAGCTGGAATGGATGTGAAGTTTGTTCCGTCAACATTCTTTTCAGCATAGAACATGACGGTTGCAAAAATTATAATCGCCATGGCGAGTGAGAACACAAGAAACCCGAGCTCCGAAGCGCACGATTTAAGAGTATACCCTAATATTCTAAGACCCTGCGAGTGTCTGGAAAATTTAAAAATTCTAAAAACCCTAAAAACTCTAAGCGTAACAAATGCACCAGAAACATCGTCGTTGTCGGTGATGCCGAGTCCAATATAGTACGGCAGAATGGCGACCACGTCGATAATGCTCATGACACTTCGCACAAATTTACATCTGTCTGGAGCAGCGAAGAGCCGCAGCAGGTACTCGGCAGTGAAAATCATGACACACGCGGTGTCGAGGCAGAAGAAAACAATTTTGTATCTCTCACCACATGGCAAGGAACCTGCTCGCCCGGGCCGATGACCACACGGCACCGTCTCAACCACATTGGCCATCACAGATACAGCAATGAAGAATCCGGTAACATAATAGAATACGAGTGCCGCAGTTGACGTGTGTGGATTTTCAAAAGCTCGCCACATCTTCTGTCTGATATTGGTTAACTGGGGAAGGTTTTGGTCGCCATTTTCGGACAATTTGTCATCCATTAGTCTTTCCGCATTCTCTCTTTTCCTATCTCGATAGTCTTCATAACAACAGTCTCCTATAACGTCTGGCAATATTCCGAAGAAGGCCAGTTCTTCGTCGTAGCTAGTCAGACACTCGTGTTTGGGGTAATGGAGTTTGCCTGTTCTATAGTAGTTCAAAATATGACGGAAAATATCCGGGTCTCTATCAAAGAAATATTCTTTGCTATCTTCGTCATAGAAAAATTCTCGCTCGTTGGAGCCGAGCAATGAGTCTGGGTATTTCTCTAATGTGTTTCTCCAGGTCTCAAATCTTCTACCAGAAACATTTATGAGCAGCTTCTCGTCGTCCGCTTTTCTTCGGTCTTTTGGTATAGGTGGTGGTGGAAGTGGATGGGTAGCAATTGGAACCCAACCAATGGCCGCCGCCCGGGCGAACGGTAACCAAGCGGCGACCGAGGCCATATTGTTCGGTGTTATAATTCACTTGGTGTAATTTGGCGGACTCACTAAAACGAAACGAAAACAACTCGCTCACATTTTGCGTTTCAAATACAACCACCTCGCACGACTCCACTCACACAACTGCATTGCGCAGCTCCCCAGCATCGTGACGAAAATTTGTGCCATGCGCCCCTCTCCATGCTGCAGCATTGATTTTCCCCACCGTTTATCTCTTTTTCTTTCTTATTTAAGAGCACTTTAATTATGATGCACCTGACATTGTGACTGCTTAGGAGCGGGTGGGGGGTGGGTAATTTAAATACGGAGCTTACGTGTTCCTGTATCAATCGGAAAATTTCGATATTTTTTTTTTTTCTTTGGAATACTAAATAATCTGACTGATATCAAATTTTTGGAGCGCAGTTATTTTTTACCATTCAAGGTCAAACTGTAAACCAGTAAAATGTCTTACATAAAGAGTAGTGATAGTATTAAACTGTGAACACAATAGCACAGTACGCAACCACCTCACACACAGTTTTATATCACATGCTGACATCTAACAATTTCATAGTCATATATGTCAATTTCGTGTCAAACAGAAGTTGGGCTTGTCTCAGATAACTAATCTCAAAGTTTAAGAATGAACCTGATTCTACAATGAGGTACACAATTACAACAAAATATAAACCGTACTATTCGTAATAACTGTCAAATTCAAAAGGTCCAGTAATTAATTAGTTAAAAAAATGGCCTAATGTCGTAAATGTAAGACCGTAGAAAAAAAGAATGATTAACTAAAGGTATTACAAACGAAATTATTCAGATCTTCAGAAAAAACACTGTAGACTCGACATTGGTCTGACGATGAGTGTTTGTACATATTATTTAGAATCAATATTATCTTTTTAAATATTTTTTAATTACAGAATTTTGAAGATTCGAGTCAAATATTGCCCTAAGATGTAAGAATGTTACATTCTTCAAAAAATTTCAAACATTGATTGAATAAAAAAGTCGAAAGTGTGCTTACTACGAAAGTCAATGTAAAGTTATTATGTGATCAATATAAAGTTGCTATAATCATATAATCAATGATGACTGTTTGCGAATAATCAAAATAACATTGTTTGAAAGTTTTTCATATAAGTACGAGTATGTTGACAAATATTATTTACTCGCTGTATCTTTAAAGTTTGGGTCAAGGTTAATATTACATAATCAAACTATACCAAATTGAAACATTTGTCTTCAATAAATTGAGATTGATTTCTATATTTTCTATTATTGGTTATTTCTTTTAATACAATTCAAAAAATTTGATCAAAGAGTTGAGCAGAAAATAATAATAATATAATATATTTATTGTATTAAATTTTTAGTAAATTTCTTACAAGAGGTTTGGCATAATCTTAAAACAAAATAATAATAATTATATAAAAAAAAGAAACAAATAGGTATGTCATATATGACCCAATGTGTGCTAGCTAAGTACCTATGCTGGGTTCTAACCTATCTCCTATGCAACTTGAATTTTAATTATTCAATTATCCTTAATCCTTAGATAGTCACATTTTAACAATAATTTAGGCTAAATAAACCAAAAATAAAATGGGCAATATTACAAGTATATATACGATATAAAAGAAGTTCTCGGGTTAAATAATTAATAAATTGATTTACAGCATCCGAACTCACTGCACCACCACATTTTATGTTTATTTAATTATTCGTCCCTGAGAAATTTCCTTCTCTTCAGAATGCTTTTAAAATAATAGTAAAGCAAGTTCAAATGCTGTGTCGTCTCCACTCGCAACATCCGAATCAACAAATCGTCATCATCCGCTCTCAAGTGCAACTTTGACAGGAAGCTACTTCTGAGTTGGCAGTAATGAGGACATTCCAACAAAACATGCTCAACTGTTTCCTCCTGTTCTAAATTACACAAGGTGCAGACTTCTGTCGTTTTCCATTTATACTTGTCTCCCTGGCTGTAAATACAGATTCTATCACCCGCTAATCTCAAGTGGCAAACCACTCTCGCTCTATCAATTGGTAATTTGTAGCATAAATATTTTTCTACTTCTCGGTTTTGTGATTTCAAAACTTTAAAATATGGATTGAAAGAGGAAATGTTTAATCTCTCTAGATCTTTTGAATGCAACTTTTCTTCACATGTTTGAATTAAATTGGCCAAGTTATCTTCCAGGTTTTCAAAATTAAAATTACTCTCCCCGGTTGCCTCTTCTGTGAGAGCTTTGATTTGACTCACCCAGTTATATTTAGATTCACTTATGTTTGTAATATTAATGTTTTTGAGCCTCGCATAACATAATTTTGGCAGTCTATTATCGGGTAGCTTTTGTATTTTAATTATCCATTTAAGTGCCATTTTCAATACCGATGCCAGAAGTTTCACCATGCCTGTCTCTAATCTAATGTAATGATTTGGTGTGTTGTAACAAAGACAAAGAACGGTTTTAAAAAATTGAACTTGACTCTTTTCAATTTCCTCAACATATCGTAACGCCCACACCTCTCCTGCATATAGAAGTGTAACCTTAACGACACTTTCATAAAGCTGCATTCGATCGTTCCATGATTCCATCTTAGCGTTCACCATGATTTGCTTCACATTGGCCAGTGCTATTTTTGCTTTGGATATTGCTTGTTCCATATGATTTCTATAGAGTCCAGATGACGAAAACACTACTCCCAAGTAGGTGTATGACCTAACCACTTCAATTTCTATTCCAGCAAAATAAAATATATCCCGGTTGGAAATTTTACCGTTTTTTCTAAAAATCACGACTTTAGTTTTTTGCGTATTGACTTCAAGTTTGTTAAGTTTGCAGTATTCTTCGATTGCGTTTATTTTCTTTTGAAGATCTATTTTTGAATGACTAAGGATCACAAGGTCATCACAGTACATTAGAATGATCACTTCTGTGTTTCCGCTAATTTGGATACCCCTGAAACCTTTATTTTTCAGATACTCATTCAAATCAGCGACGACCAGTATAAAAATCAGTGGACTCAAACTATCTCCTTGCATGATTCCTTTTGTTTTTTCTATTTCTTCAGTAAATTCATTGGGATTCATTCTAACTTTGCACTTAGCCTGACGATAGAGAGCTCGAATTATTCTGATCATTTTCCCCGATAGTCCTATATTTTGAAGTTTCTGCCAAATAACATCGTGATCCAATAGATCAAAGCAAAGTCGATAATCAAAAAAACATGTGTACAGTTTTTGCTTTGTTAGTCTGAGTTGAAGTTGGATAATGCCATTTAATGTAAAAATTTGGTCAATACAGCCCCTCCCCTTTCGAAACCCACATTGTTCTTCTGGAATTACATTTACTTCCTCAGCCCATTCATAAATTCTATTGTAAAGAAGCTGTGTAAATATTTTTGTGAGAGAGTTTAGTAGTGCAATTCCACGATAATTATTCGGATCCCTTTTCTCACCCTTTTTAAAGATACAACAAATGACACTCATTCCCCAGTCAAGAGGCAAAACTTCGTATTCTAAAATATAATTAAAAAGAGTTAGTAGGTAATCCTGACTATCGCAATATTTGAAAAATTCGTTGGTAATCATATCTGGTCCAGGGGATTTTTTATTCTTAATTTTTTTCATCACACATGCTACATTATCAATGTTGAAATCAGCATCCATTTTTTCTCTGCCCACGTCATAAAAGAACACTTCGTGTTGGATAATTTCCCCCCGGTCGTAAAATTTAGAAAAATGTTTTTCCCATTCCTCCTTTGTAATTGGACATTCATTTTTTGTTTTTCTCGGTCTATACATTTTCAAAACCGTCCATAGTTCGGATGAATTTCGTATATTATTTAATTTTTCTCTTAAATCGTGTTGATATTCTTTCTTAAGTTTTAGCTTCAACTTCTGATAAGTTTTCTTCTCCTTTACGTATTTCTCAAAATTGTTTTCACATTTGTGTCTTTTCCACGCTCGAAAATATTTACTTATCAAATACTTTTTTTCTCTGCATTCTTGGTTATACCATCTGGGTTTTTTCAAATCGTATTGGCTAATAGATATTTGCATACTCAATTCTTCGGCAGTTTTTACAATACTTGATTTTAAGTGGTCACTCATTTCCTGTATTAATATTTCGGGTAACATAATATTTTCACTATCTCTATGATTCAGTCTACTGTTCAGCTTAATTTGATATTTTTCTTTTTCTTCGTCTTTCCATTTTATTTTTTTGTAATATATTTCTTTTTCAGTTGTTATATGATACTTCAGAGTGCAGACCACAGGCAAATGGTCGCCAAGATGAAAGTCATCCCGTACTTCCAATTTGGAAATGTCTGGTATTAGTGTCGAATTGCAGAAGACAAGGTCAATAACACTACTCTCGTACATTTCTCCTGCACTATTTTTTCTAACATCAATAAATGTGTACTGAGCAGGTATATCCCCATTCGTTCTGCCATTCAACACCACCAAACCCAATTCTTCAGTATGATTTAACAGTTTCTCACCCTTTTTTGAATATCTGTGTTGCATTGATTTTCGGATTGGCTCCAATTCCGTCCCTTCCACAATTCCTTCTTCCAACACTCCCTTCTCTCCAATATGGTTGAGCAGAAAATATGGTATAGTTTGACAGCGAGTAAATAATATTTGTCAACATACTTATATGAAAAACTTTGAAACAATGTTATTTTGAAAAAGTTTAAGTGCATAAAACAAAAAGTTCAACCTAAAGCTGAATTAAGTCATCCTGTGACTTTACTATTCCATCTCGGGAGCTGCTGATTTTGTTTTGAGAATTTTTTCCCCCTGTATGAAACTGATATGAAGGTATAAGAGAGCAAGATTTGTAAATAACAAATATTTTTAAAAAATCGCGGGACAAACATCCCTGTAAGACTTTTTTTTTATAAGAACACTGAATATTATGAAATAATAATTTTTTTTCAGTTTCGGAAAGAGCAAACTTTTTTATTAGTGAATGCGGTGTAAATAGTAATTGAGGACTAGGTACCTATAATGAAAAAAATATTACTTAACCTTTCAATAGAGCAAAAATAAAAATATATCATATATTTACAACAATTTTTTTTTTTTTTTTAATATTTTGATTAAATAGCGTCGTTTTCTCAATATAATTAGTAGTCAGAGACAAAAATGCAATCATTGGGGAAATTTAGATTTCTATAATTATATTTTTGTAGGTATGGGACCTCTTTTTTAAAAACCTATTTTCGACCTCGCAACCCTTGTGCGTTCTCTGCCATCTTGTAAAAGCCGCTCAAAAATTACTTTTTTCAGGTTTTCCTCAAAAAATCGCCTCCTGTGCATTGTACACGAACAGGTGAAACGATTCATATAAACGACAATTTCCTGCAATTTCAGTTCGCATATTTTTCTGTATAATCTATAGGAGTGCTCCTGCAGACCGCGCCGTTTTGGCGCAAAATGCCGCTTTTGACAAAAATGAAAGTTCATATTCATTTTTACGTTTTATTTCCTAAACAAAGCCTCAATGCCGGATAACCTCCACAATCAAAGTCGAAATTATTAAATTTTTCACCGAATTCATTTATCAATCATGTGAAACGTTTATGTGGAAGGTTCAAAAAAGAAAAGGAGCTGGTCGAAATGTGGTTTTAATTATTTAATACATGTAACACTTCGCCCATAAAGGAAAGAAATTCAGCTTGAATTAAAGCCGATGCATGATTTTTTTTGATGGGGTTGTTAGGTATGGGGGGAGATTATATAAAACTAAATTTTAGACCTCTAAATCTGAGGAGGAATTTAAGCGGCCATTTTACGCCAAAAAGCGCCACTAAAACTGTATTTTTTAAATAACCTAGAAATTATTTATCTAAATAAAAACAACGTTCTAACTGAAAACATTTCTCACAGAATTTTCTAGAAATTCAATTCATACATTTTCTCTGTACGATGTATGGGAGATGGGAGCGCTGCTACAGACGGTTTCGTTTTGGTATAAAGGGCGATTTTGATGAAAATGAGTTTTTATCTTCTTTTTTTTCGAATATAATCTTTCAATTATAAATAGAATTCATATATCAAACATAGAAATCGCTTCAGCAGTATTCCAAAAAAGAACTAGAGAGGTGGTCGAATTATGTCCTTTCTTATGAAATACCTGTATTGTGATGAACACATGAATAAGAACAATGAACAAACCATTGGTGAGAACAAGGGCGTAGCCAGCATCTGGCCTAGGGGGGCAGCTGAGATCTTCATGTTGGGAGGGAGGGGGGGGGGAAAAAAGTAAATCGTTACTTATTTAATAATAAACCCCCAGGGGTGACTGATGATTAAGTTATTGGGGAGGGGCGACCCCAGGGCCCGAACAAGTGGTTGATGATCCCTGGATAGTTACAAGTAAAAGTAACGTCCCAAAAAGTAGTTTGGTAACAACATTTTAATACCGCATGAACATCAACTGCGATCCCCCAATGGAGAAAAAACGTTTTCATTAAGACCTCGCCAAAACGGACAGCACCAGGACACCTCTGGAGCCACCGCTAGAAGTGGTCGCAGGGAGACAAGAAGAATGCGGCAGACTGCGACCGGGGAACCCGAAAACAATCAAAATGGCGACACAAATGATAACAGTCAAAATACATCCCGAAGGACTGTGACTGCTAGGAGTGCTTCTCAGTTAGGCAGTGTCTTATTACCTGAGAACACCTTAGCAGGAAGAAAACGAGTGCGTATGAAGTGGACCCAAGATATTAACACATACATCATGCGCACATATTACTACAACACATACATCATGCGCACATATTACTACAACACATACATATTACTATATCAGACGACCCGAAACAGACTCAAGAGCTTTCCGCCAAAAATTACACCAAGCGTTTGTTGTAGAATACCCCAATGTCACGGTTACTGAACAAAGAATTGCAGATCAAAGACGAACAATTGTCAACAACAAACTTTTAACCGATAAAGCTCTAGAGACAAAAGTTATGCGCGAAAATTTTGAAAGAGAAGCAGTTGCGTCATCTGAAACAAACCAAAACAACACAATGGCAGAAACTCAAAGTGACAACATAAGAGTTATCGACACTCAAGATGTTACAGAAAATATCGAAACGAGAATAGAATCAACCAGTGACAGAATAAACGCCAACGATGAGATAACTCTACAATGAAGAAAACCATAATATAATGCGTGAGGAACAGAAAGGATGCCGGAAGGGCGCTAAAGGATATAAAGAACAACTTATCATAGACTGAGTACCTAATACTCAGAGAAGTCAAGAAGAAAAAAAAAAAACTATCTTGTTGTTAGGTGGATTACCAGAAATCTTATTACAGCGTACCCCATCAATGGTTAATTAAGATTAAGGTCTTGCAACTATATAAAGTCCACCCCATATTGATGGAATGTCTTCACCAAATGATGCAATCCTGGAACACCACCGTACACCTAACGACAAAACAAACATCTATAACCAGGGAGATTCCTTGAGTCCATTGTGGTTTTGCTTAGCATTAAATCCGCTTTCCAAAATGTTCAATAGAACGAAAATAGGATACACCTTAAAAAAACAAGTGAAACACACCATCTCACACCAGTTATACATGGATGACTTGAAACTATACGCGGTATCCCATTATCAACTGAAAGAACTAGTCGGAATAGTGGAACAGTTCTCCAGGGATATATGTATGTAGTTTGGGCTTGACAAATACAAGGTGAAAAATATCGATAAAGGAAAGTGCCAAACCGGCGAAATTCAACTAGCAGAAGGAGGATTGATTGAGTCAATGAATGAACGAGATCTTTATAAATAACTGGGATATCAGCAAGCTAGATCAATTGACCAAAAAAGTACGAAAGAGACTTTAACTGAGGAATACATTAATAGAATACATAGAATATGTCGATCAGAGTTAAACAGTAAGCACCTCTTCAAAGCCATCAACACGTTAGCTATACCTATTCTGACATACTCAAGGAACTACTGTTACAAGGAAAATAATATTGGTTTTACAATGGAAAAATAGACGGAAAGCCGAAAAAAAAAAACATATGGAAACTATACGTTTGTAACGTTTGTTAATTTTTTTGAATTTTCCCACCAAATTTACCAAATGCGATTCAACGATGCGACAAAGGTTGCCACAGTGACATTTGATTGTTCACAAAGGGGCTGTTTGATTAGGGACAAAATGCGGCATTTATCGTATTTCGGTACTTGATGACTTTTTTGTTTCCAAAAATCTTTTTATCTAGTGTAAATCTAAGTTGCCAATTCTAAGTTGCATAATCTTGGAAATTTCTAGGGGGGGGGCAGCTGCCCCCCCTGCCCCCCTTCCTACGCTCATGGGTGAGAATTCAACAAGAACCCATTCAAAGATAAAAACAACACTACATTTCTGTTTTACTCCCAAAATAGGCGCTATGCTAATAGCAAATGGGAGTTATAATACAGGTAAATCATAAGCAAGGACATATTTCGGCCACTTCCTTAGCTCTTTTTAGTATACCACAGAAGCGTTTTCTATGCTTAATTTATGAATTTTAAATTAAAATTGAAAGGTTATATTCATGGCCGCGTCCAGGACAGGGTTTTAAGGGTTCAACTCCCCCCCCCCACCGATATTTTTGAAAAGGTTTTGATTTTTCCTATAATCCCTAATATATGGTAAAACTCCCTTTACATGACCCCNAGTTCCCCCCCCCCCCCCGAAATAAAATCCTGGGTACGGGCCTGTTATATTCAACTTTAATTGTGATGTTTAGGTGATATATACGAAAAAAGAAGATAAAAACTCATTTTCATCAAAATCGCCCTTTACCGCCGAAGCGAAGCAGTCTGTATTAGCGATCCCATACGTCGTACAGAGAAAAGGTGTGCCTTGAAATTTTAGGAAATACTATTTGCCATGATTTCAGTTAGCACGTTGTTTTTCTTCAGATAAACCATTCTCAAGTTATTTACAAAATAACTCGAGAATGGTTTGGTGTAAAATAATCACCTAAAATTCCCCCCTCATTTATAAAGGTCGAAAATTTAGTTTCTACCAGCTCACACCACATTTCGACCAGGTCTTTTTTGAACCTTCCACAAAAACGTTTCTCATGATTGATATATGAATTCGGAGTAAAATTTAATATTTTGGACTTTTATTGTGGAGTTTATGTGGTATCGAGGCTTAGGAAATAGAAACGCAAAAATGAATATACGAGTAAAAGTTCATTTTTGTCAAAAGCGGCATTTTACGCCAAAACGACGCCCTCTGTAGGAGCGCTCCTATACATCCTACAGAAAATATGTGTGAATCTAGATTGCAGGAAATTTAATTGTCGTTCAAATGAATCGTTGTAACTGTTTGCCTAAAATGCACAGGAAGCGAGTTATTGAGGAAAAGTGAAAAAAGTTTTTTTTAGCGATTTTTTCGCTCAAAAGATGGCGGAGAACGCACAAGGGTTAAATAGGAGGTTCATACCTTCAAACATATATAAAAATCAAAATTTGCCCAATTATTGCATTAAAAAAATTTAATGTTAAAATATGTGTGATGACGTCACCAATTTGTATTAAAAAAAATTTATTGATTTTTTGAGAAAATAAAAAAAAAACATCAGAAATGGCAATTCCTTAAGTAGGTACCTGTTGTAAGTTATTTTTTAAAAAAGTTATGTTTGTTGATGGGAACATCGCATTAAAGTCTCAATAAATTGATATTATTTTGTAACTTAAAATTCTATTGTGACTCAATTTTTTTTTCACCTATTTGTCTTAAAATTTCTTTTAATAATGTTTTACTTTATTATAAAAAATGCACGGGAAACGTGATGTTTTGTGATGATATGATAAGATAGCTATGAGTATGTACGCGGTTCAATATGTATGGTATGTTATGGCTGGTCGATTCATTTTAAACACTTGCCAGGCCAGACTTGAGATCGTTCTTCCGAAGGAAGGTAAGAGGAAGCTAATATACTGAATGCCTGAGATACTTCTCGGCGTGCTACATACAAAACAAGAATTACCGGCTTGCCCTGTCGATGTTTATAAAAAGGTTTGAATCTTAAAATCAACTTTCAATGTGTTAATCGAGTTCTAGGGATTAACATAGTTTTTTAAACCAAAAAAACATTATTCCTAACCATTTTTAAGAATAAATTAATCGAAATATTTTTGTTTTTAATTTTTAATTTAAAACAATTTTTCAAAATATTTTTTATATTTTCATTTTTCTTATAAAATATAAATAATAATGATTTTACTATTGTCCGTTTTGACATTTTCGTTGGGTTTAGTACATGTGCAAAGTGAATCTTTCAATAACGACATAAGCAACGATAACGATTTTAGATTAAGTGCTATCATCAGTTGTTTTCATGAAAAGTTTACAAATAAATGTTTAAGAGTGAAAGCTATCGGAGCTGCAAAACTTTGGAGTAGCTCCGTAGTGGCATCCGCTCGTGATAATAAAGATCTCTACCAAGAGGATCCTCACGAAGTTGGCAATCTTGCCCAGGAAATTGGAGAACTTATTACTTACGGAATTTCTAGATTTTTCCACAATGAGGAAACCGATTATGCTGCAGAACATACGGTGGACAAAGTGCTTCAAAATAAAACCAACAGACCGGATGCTAGCCACGAAGAAGGTTTGTTACTTTTTATTTTACTTTATGCAATCTAGTATGATTTCTATGTTTTTCAATTCATTGTGTCTTTCACACAATTGACCATTGCTTGTGATTCTAACACTCTCTTATTTTAATTAATTGTTTTCTTTTTAAGTTACAAACATGGCATAGTCAATTGTTATACATTGAAGTTTACCAAACTATATTATCATTTATATTTTTAAAAGGCTTTTTAGATTAATTTTGGTCGCTAGTAGCTAATTTTTATCTAACAATTTCATCAGATAGTTAGACATCAGTGGATAGTATAAATTTTATATTGAAAAGCTTCCTATCTAATCTTTCCAGCTAATAATAATCATTCATCTTTGAAATAAATTCTTTTGATGTCTGATTTAGCTGTAGTTTGTTTTCTCATCCTTCCAATTTGCCTTTTTCCTTTTATATTTTCATCGTCCTATTTTATTCTTTGTATTCAGACAGTGATCTGAAACATCAACAAACTTGGTGATATGATCTTTACGTATTCCTTTTTTTAAAAAAACATGACGTTTTTCGTTATCACATTTTCATCCCATCATTACTGTTAACAAGGTTATGGATGTGCTTCAAATGCAACGAGAAAGTCTTCCGTTAAGTTTCAATACTAACAGTTGAAAATGTGATACCATTTTTATCATCAAAATAAGTTTTACATTCCATCATACAAAAAAAAAAATATAATTATTTGGATTCCTTTTATTCAATTCAATTATTTTTGGAAATTGTTATCATCCTGAAGTAAATCTAGTGACATTAAACACTGGCATATCTCTGACAACTGGGACGTTCTTTTTGGCAATTGTTTAGACCTCTATTTTTAGGTGAATATGCCATTCAATATTTGGCGGCATAAGGTTTCAGTAATTTAATGGATAAAAATTGTTTGCAAAAGGCAATCAAAACCTGAGCCAATGTGGGGCTAAAGATGAGTAAAGCTTTTGTAAACCCAATCACTTTAACTGCTGCACTGTGAATGAATGACCTACTCACTTTTTATGAGCTTAACGTATTAATAATGTTGTTAGCGGATAATTTATTTTCATTTACTTCTACGAGTACGTTGTGACTACTCATACTCATGTACAGGTGTATAGAGATATGATTTTATGATAGTAGATTAATATACCCGCGCAAAGTTTACTCTAAAAATTAAACTAATCTTTTAGTGATATCTTTAACAGTGTCGGATAGTACATACGAGTACATATTTATTTGTTATGTTATAGATTCATACAAGAGACATAGTTTGCGAGTAGTTATCCAGGAAGATTTATTAATATATCTGTATGCAGGGGTAATAATACATAACTACATATTTGTTTATAGATTCATAAAAGAGACATTGTTTGCTAGTATCTAGGAAGATTTATTAATATAATCTGTATGTAGGGATAATACATACATATTTACTATTAAGTACATAAAAATTACCACCTAACGCTATCACTTTAGCATTATGTGGTTACTTTGCTATTATTCTAGTTACTACTCAGAGCACTTATGACCAAACTCCAACAAATTAATCTAGTTTAAAATTAGAAAAGAAACCTTGTTCATTCTGCCACAGACACGTTTAGAAAAAAATATCATTTTCTCATTGTCTTTGGAAAAAATATTTTAAAAAACTGCAACGTATTAAATGTGTGAAAAGTCATTAAAGGCACGGGAAGTGATATCTGACCGAGGCGCACAGGCGGTCTAGTTTTACTATGCATTGTGCCATCATCAATGAAAGGCTGAACACGGTCTCCCGTCGGTGGTCAGTGTTTGTCGCGACGACGAGGGAGATCGTAAGTCGCCGCAATAGATCGCCTTCTGTGTTCCCGGGCCTTTACTAAAAGCATATACATAGAAATCCAATTGTAAAATATATTTTTTTAAAATAAAACTTTTATTTAGATACGTACCATTGGTGTCTAGGTTGTTTAGATCAGAGATACGACCATGAACAATTGAACATGTGATAATAATATATTATATAGGGAAGAAAGTTAGATGTTCCTAGACCAGACTAATGCTAGGTAATAAAAATCTGTTTCTGACCAGAAGATTGGCTTCACAAAGTTCATGGTCAATTTTTTTATTCATAAGACAATTGAATAGAATAACTGAATTAAATCTCCAGCCAAGCCGCTGGTATTATTAGGTACTCAGAAGTTGGTTTTACTCACATGGACAGTAGTGGAGTAGGAATATTTTTGTGCTAATAAATAACTTACTTCCAAGTTCTAATTAGGTATCTTTCTATTATTTGCAGTGTTTATTTGAGATGCTAGTGGCTATAGTAACACAACCTTGCAATACGAATTGGGCCGCGAGCGCGCGAGCCAAATGAGCCCTTTTTAAATGCGTATTAGATCTGATCTAGAATTTCTTTTAAAAACATTACATAATACCTACGAGGAGTATTTGCAAAAGTCGATCCGACGAAAATTTAAAAATATTTAAAAGCAAACAAAAAACATACCTACTATGATTAAGAATATTTTATGTAATTTCTTTCAATGATTGGGATTATAAATTCATTCTGTCTATAGAGTTGGCCGATCTATTTATGTGTTCTTTCTTCCAACATTGTCCAATTTGTCTTCTCTCATCCACCAGTTCCAAAACTCTCTCATTGCTCATTCTCTGCGTTCATTTTATCTTCTTCATCCAACGCCACATTTCAAATGCTTAAATTTTCTTTTTATCAATCTATCCAAAGATCCACGTTTCTGGCCATAAAGTGCTAATAATCTTCAAAGTTAGTTAGAAACCAGGTGGGGTCTACTGGATAATCTGAAGTACAGATACAATGACCATCTCTATGAGGTCAGAGATATTATATCTGACACGAAGAGGTAATTTATTTTTATTATCAAAACTATGTTTATTTTATATTATCTAAGTAGGTAGATCACATTGCGAAGATTCAAAACTTTCTCTTTCAAATAATACATCACCATATACCATCAAATTACATTTTGTTAGAACTTCTTTTTACAAAAAATTGAAAAACTCCATGAATATTTCTTTAGAACTTATAAAATATTATTCAGGTTAACCCCCCCCCCCCTCCCTTGTATTCATAAATACTGACAAACTGTTCTGAATTATACAGCTAATTTACTACTTCATGGTTCTTATTTTCAATATTATTCTAAAAAGTGCGAAATAAAACTGAATATATTATTTAAACTACTCGTAATATCTTTTTAACACATGTGAGATGCGATCTAATTATCCATGTCTTCTTATAGTGCTGAATATCTCACGAGAATGAAATTCCATGGGGTTTTGAACCCACGCGGCCCACGCCCTAACCAGTCAGAGCATCTTACCGGTACCTTCGAGAATAATTTGTTTACATCAATTTTTTTTGTATCAATTATCGTTTAGGCAGTGATTTTTAAGAGCGACAGACCTATCACAATCAATTTGTCGCTTTCTGAATATACAAATTAGGAAGAGAAGAGAGCAGGTAAATAATGAGCAGTTTAACACTCGTTTTAGTTTCTTACTCAAATTATTCTGTTCCAATATCATCTCTGAGAGATGATTAGAGATACGAGTATATCTGACACGAAGAAGTTTTTGAAAACTTTTCATAATGAAGAACATTTGAGTAAGAAATTTATCTTATAGGGGTCATACCAAAACATGCACAACTCCGTATAACTTATACACAAAGTAAAATTAAAATCCTACAAATACTTTAAATGCCAAAATATGTTTGTTTGTGATTATTTTTTCTTCATAGTTTTTAGACTACGTTTTATTTCGATATGTGCGAGCAAATGGACATGTCTCAAATTTAATTAGTAATGCAAATGATCGATGATTATGTTGTATTACCAGGCTCTGCCTAATATACTAGGCATTTTAAAGATATGACCTTTGTGGGATAAGAAGAAACATTTGTCGCTTTTTCGGCTCATTGACTATCTCTATGCAATCATGTCATTCTTTTCTAGGTGACGAACCATTAGACACACACTCGCATTTATACTATTAATATTTGTAGGATTGTGAACTTAGATATGAATGTTTTTAGATTGTCTGTGATTTTCACTCAGAAGACTTAAGTTTTCTTTAATAAGGTTGAAATATTACAAGCCGCAATGGGATGAAAATAACGGTGCCATTGAGATCTATTTTCCAAATGCCGCATTGGGCGAAAATTTCGTTGCCATTGAGATCTATTTTCCAAATGACGGATTGGGATGAAAATAAGGGTGCCATTGAGATCCATTTTCCAAATGCCGCATTGGGCGAAAATTTCGTTGCCATTGAGATCTATTTTCCAAATGACGGATTGGGATGAAAATAAGGGTGCCATTGAGATCCTTTTTCCAAATGCCGCAATGGGATGAAAATAACGGTGCCATTGAGATCTATTTTCCAAATTTTGAGCGTTTGAAATCAATTTTTTAAAAAAACTACAAAAACGTGAGTAAACAAGCATATTTTTTTGTGTGCTGAAATCTATTTCTGAATTATTGCTGATCTCTTAAATTTATGATGTATAGCATGGCGATTTTTTTTTTTTTAAAAAATGTCCGTATTTGTTT
The DNA here is from genome assembly GCA_012654025.1 of Pachypsylla venusta. Taxonomy (NCBI): domain Eukaryota; kingdom Metazoa; phylum Arthropoda; class Insecta; order Hemiptera; family Aphalaridae; genus Pachypsylla; species Pachypsylla venusta. The sequence goes on from CM022885.1 coordinate 21,270,266, forward strand.
TGCAGAATAACGATTAATGTCCAAATAAATGTACAAGCTTAGTGTTATGTTCACTTAAAATCCTGAAAAAACTATTCCATCAAATATCGGATGGACCATTTGGAACATTCACCTGCAAGTGTTTATTGGAATATGCATGTGTCGTTCAGTTACCTTCTTACATTATTCACTCTCAAATATTTGACAGATAAGAGTTCAGAAAAAAAATTCATTCACCTGCAAGTGTTTATTGGAATATGCATGTGTCGTTCAGTTACCTTCTTACATTATTCACTCTCAAATATTTGACAGATAAGAGTTCAGAAAAAAAATTCATTCACCTGCAAGTGTTTATTGGAATATGCATGTGTCGTTCAGTTACCTTCTTACATTATTCACTCTCAAATATTTGACAGATAAGAGTTCAGAAAAAAAATTCATTCACCTGCAAGTGTTTATTGGAATATGCATGTGTCGTTCAGTTACCTTCTTACATTATTCACTCTCAAATATTTGACAGATAAGAGTTCAGAAAAAAAATTCATTCACCTGCAAGTGTTTATTGGAATATGCATGTGTCGTTCAGTTACCTTCTTACATTATTCACTCTCAAATATTTGACAGATAAGAGTTCAGAAAAAAAATTCATTCACCTGCAAGTGTTTATTGGAATATGCATGTGTCGTTCAGTTACCTTCTTACATTATTCACTCTCAAATATTTGACAGATAAGAGTTCAGAAAAAAAATTCATTCACCTGCAAGTGTTTATTGGAATATGCATGTGTCGTTCAGTTACCTTCTTACATTATTCACTCTCAAATATTTGACAGATAAGAGTTCAGAAAAAAAATTCATTCACCTGCAAGTGTTTATTGGAATATGCATGTGTCGTTCAGTTACCTTCTTACATTATTCACTCTCAAATATTTGACAGATAAGAGTTCAGAAAAAAAATTCATTCACCTGCAAGTGTTTATTGGAATATGCATGTGTCGTTCAGTTACCTTCTTACATTATTCACTCTCAAATATTTGACAGATAAGAGTTCAGAAAAAAAATTCATTCACCTGCAAGTGTTTATTGGAATATGCATGTGTCGTTCAGTTACCTTCTTACATTATTCACTCTCAAATATTTGACAGATAAGAGTTCAGAAAAAAAATTCATTCACCTGCAAGTGTTTATTGGAATATGCATGTGTCGTTCAGTTACCTTCTTACATTATTCACTCTCAAATATTTGACAGATAAGAGTTCAGAAAAAAAATTCATTCACCTGCAAGTGTTTATTGGAATATGCATGTGTCGTTCAGTTACCTTCTTACATTATTCACTCTCAAATATTTGACAGATAAGAGTTCAGAAAAAAAATTCATTCACCTGCAAGTGTTTATTGGAATATGCATGTGTCGTTCAGTTACCTTCTTACATTATTCACTCTCAAATATTTGACAGATAAGAGTTCAGAAAAAAAATTCATTCACCTGCAAGTGTTTATTGGAATATGCATGTGTCGTTCAGTTACCTTCTTACATTATTCACTCTCAAATATTTGACAGATAAGAGTTCAGAAAAAAAATTCATTCAC
>CM022885.1:21294119-21305471 GCA_012654025.1 Pachypsylla venusta
TTATGGTACCTACTTGGTTTGCCCCCCCCCCCCCCGAAAACAAATCCTGTGTACGCCCCTGACTCTCATCATTTTTTTCATAACGCGCCCAAAGAAGTTTAACATCAAAAATTAATATAAAATCGTCTTCTGAAACTTATGAATGAGAAAAAGAATAAATATCTCAAAGTGGCCCTATACTCAGACCTAGAAAGAGGAATGCGTACTCATAGGATAAGAATTGTGCACCTTAGTTCCGACTCCATATAAACATCAGAAAAGGTTCAGTGAAAGAAAAAGATCCCAATGCCCAATAATAAATGGAAATAAAATATCCTAGACAAAATTATCACAAAACATCCATTTTATTACTGAAAACAGTGTCAGCATTAATTATAATACTAGGAGTAAAAGATTCATGCATAAATACTTGGTTTTATTACATTCCCTTTAAAACACACTGCAAAATTTTTGAAAAAGAAAACGTGGATTTAGTGTTGTTCCCATTAATCTGTTCTCCCCGTCAGCGTCAGCGCCAGTAACATAGAACAATATGTTTACTCAGCTTTAGAATAATATATTCGATGTTTTAGTTAAACTAGCCATTTTAATATCTCTATTGTTTTGCATAATAATGAGCAGAAATTTTATTTTCCAATTACAGAGAAAATTTATTTTCCACAGAGCACCCAGAATCTATTTCATTAATATTTTCTGTTAGGTATCAACAGTTTTCAACTTGTTGTTCTTTTCAAATTCACAATATCTTTTTAGTTTTTACAAATTTAAAGCCTTCTTTTTGTTCAGCCTAGAAAGAAAGTTTTTATATATATTTTATTAAACTAGCTAATTTCTAAGCCAACCGGTCAGGCGGTCATTTGAAATGTATCTTGTTCAGTATATTACTGAAAACCAGTTCTTCAAGTTTAGAAAGAAATTTCTCTTCAGTATAAAATTTCCAATGAATTTTAATGTTTACGCATTGTAAGACTATAGGAAAAGAAGAAAAAACCTTCGATTTCAAAAAGGTCAAACGTGGTAATGTTGTTCTTTAGTCCAAAGGAAGAAAACGACTTTCTTTCATAAGTTATTTTTTTTATATTAAAGGAAATAGTTCATCCTTACTAATTTTTGTTTCTACTACGCCTTAGGGTAGCCTTGTTTTAAGACATTAATGATCTACTCGCTTTGGAATAATTTTAAATATAGATCTATTTCCGAATTTTAAATCAATCGTCTGACATCTTTGTGGTAGAATGTGGGTTACACAGATTACACTGGACCTTGTAATTTGAGAAAAGTTTTTTTTTTCTTCAAATTTTCTTCTTGGTCCGAGAGTATCTACCTACCATAATGTGGTAAATTTTATTTAGCGTTATGTGAAGAATATTATTATGTTATAATTTAAGTGACATTTGATTATAAAAATAGCTTGTAATGCTAAACGATTACGACATGATGATAACACATATTTTTATTTCATCTAAATGATTCATAAAAAATCGAAAGAGTTTCATAATTTATATTTATACTAGCTGTTTTTCCGTTCTTCGCTACGGTTACGAAATTTGGATTTTTGGTGGAACCGACCACCCAGAGTGAATACGGCTCCTATATAGAAAATTCAATATTTTATGCAAGGCTATGAATTTTTGTACAGCGGAACAACTTTCTATCGAATTTCAGCTTTCTCGCTCATCCCGAATTGGTATTTCTCAATTCCCTTTTTGGTGGTGAAAACCGTCCAAAAATCGGACAGAAACCGAAAAATTTCATATTTCATATCTTTTATGGGGTCCTTATATACCATTTTGGGGGTACATTCTCGGTCATTTTTCGTTATCTCATTTAGTTTGCCCAGAATGACCCGCTTAAAAACGTCATTTATGGCGGTAACTTGCTCCCACTTGAACTTTCGACTTTTTCCTTTCTTATTAAGCATACTAAAAGGGATCTGTGTGCCAAATTTCAAGTCTCTAGGTATAGCCATCGTGGAGCTACGTTGATTATCAGTCAGTCAGTATACAAACTGGGCTTTGCGTTTTATCAGTATAGATAGATTCATAAAATGCAAAGCACATTGGTATACTGACTGACTCATAATGAACGTAACTCAACGATGGCTCAACCTACAGACTTGGAACATAGTTTCCTGTCAGTGGGTGCGTAATTAGGAAGGGAAAAAATCGAAAGGTCAACTGCGTTACATTTTTTTATAAAAAAGTAAGAGAAATCAAAAAATGGCCGGGCGTGGACCCCACCAAAACCTTCAGTTTAAATAATTATAAAATCCAACGTATCTTAATTCTTATTCCAATCTATGGCAGATTTGCCGATTTGCCCAAAAAACAGACTGAATTATGTTGACCAAAAACAGCCACGGAAAAAGAGGCATACGGAGTTGCGGGCATCAGCTAGTTATGTATAAAAACTAATTCCATTTTCGTTTTCTCTGCTTACAGGAAGAAGTCACAAAAAAAAGAAAATCCAAAAAGAAATAAAAAAGTTCTTCTTGAAAATCTTGTTTGGTATATTCATCATCAAACAAAAAATAAAGATGTTGCTCATGATGATCCAAACCCTCCTCATGTCCAAGTTCCTTATTGTTGCTACTATCTACGCTCTTTCTGGTACCTTCAAAATTTGGTACGATATCAAACATCACAAACATCATCACGACAACAAAGTTATCTATTACGAAAACGCCCACCATCAACATCATTACGAGCCAGATCATCCAGAATATGACGATCATCACGGTTGGGGTGGTGGCGGTATCTGGGGAAGAAGTATTCCCGCTACAGAATCAAGTGACATCATCTCAGGAGGAGCAGGACATGAACATTATAAAAGAAGTTTATCACATGATTTTGCATACTCAAAACAAAGACCAAGTGACAAATCGTAATCAAAACATACACAAAAAATAAAATGAACAGACTGTTGAAAACTGGGAAGGAGTTTACAATTTCTGAAATACCTTCTGGAAAAAATAACTTATCACAACCAAATGAACAACAACAAAAAACACTTCAAATAAATTTGAAGAAGAATATCACTTGTGTCACATTAACATTGAAATAAACAATAAAATAATTAGCAAATATAACAAACATAATTATAATGATGAACAACATTAACGAATTAGAAAGTTCGAAATTAAAACAGAACTATTTAATTTTTTGAAATACTAATTTCATCAAAAGAATGATTATTATTAAAATAACCAGAAAAATATTTTTTTAATTAAAAAAATATGTTTATTTACAATAATAAAAAAAAACTTCAAATGCTACAAACTTTAATCAGAGAACAGTCTTTTCAACATATAAGTAAATTTTAAAAATAACTTAGAAAAATAACGTAAAAATATTTCCAAAAATATGATTACGTTATTTGACATTGTACAAAAAAGTTCTTCTTGTACATAACCTATTTTGCTTTATTGATAATTCTTATAGCTTTTCTTTATTTTGTGACATATTTAGTAAAATAAAATATATCACATTCCCTTTCAAATATAATTGTGCCATTAATAATAAATATATATTGCTACATTTGAACCAAGAAAATTAAAAAATAAAAATGTAACATTTCTGATTAGCATTTAGATCTTCTATGCATTTAGATTATAAATATGAAGTAATGCGAAAGCGGTTCCGGGGCATAACTTTTTTTTAAATATATATATATATATAAATAAATATTTACCAGAACTTTTGAATTTTACATAGATACATGAAAAAAATAATACTGATTGTGTGAACATGGTAAGAAAATGAAATACTCGTAACAGTAACAATAAATAAACATCTCACAAAATACACGTTCTCAAAAATAAAAACAGTTCACGAAACAAATTAAATTTACAAAAAATCAGAACAAATTGAAGTAATATAATAGTGTAAATATTTATCTGTAAGACATATAAGTAGATGTAACTTAACAATTAGGCCAAAAAGAAAAAAACAACACTTTTCACAAACTATTTGTAATATACACTTTGTACATTATTTTACACTTACACGCGTAGTACCTATATATGCAAATGGAGATCAATTCAACACTTTATTATTATTTCATACTGACTTCGACGTTTTTTTTTTTTTTTTTATTATTACCTATTAAATGAAAATAATCACAGATACTCAAAGATGAATGCAAAGTTGAAACAAAATATATTTGGAAATGAGTGATTAAACCAAGACATGAATTATCATCAAAGGAAATCTTCAATTAGAAAGATAAAATTATGAAGATTGGTCACTTGAAAACGGATCCATCGGAAATTAAAGTGAGTTTTATAATTATTTTTCGTTAGTAGGGACTAACGAAAACATATTTTTCCTCGTCCCTCCAACTAAATTTAGAGCTGACCTGATAACAATCGGTTTTATGGAAACCTACGTGGAACCGAGCGGATAACACTAGACTTTTAACCGGGAAGGAATTGGTTCCGTTCTGGACCAAATTCTCAAGAACTTAAGAAATAAATTCAAATATCTAATTGGTTTGGTAGTTCTCGGAGAGTAACTTACCTCCCTGACAAAAATTGAGAAACTATGGTAATTTCCATGAAAAATGACAAAAACATATTATGATAAGTGTAGAGTGGGATAATGGAATATTAGTGATTTACCGACATTTATGTAGAAAGCATTTTTTGTTATAAAAAGTCGAACTCAACACGGTTTGAAGACTAGTATCAATAACTTATCCACAAAAAAAAAAAAAAAAATCAAAGTTCGTGCACAATGGCAGGATATTGAACGTGGCACGTTCGTTATACCTACTCCACTTATTGAACATCTTGACAGCTATTGTGTAAAACCATTTTCTCAAAAACAAGTTGAAAAAAATATTGTCAAAATCTTCAATAACTTTGTTAAACAATAGTGACACTGAGAAAGAATTGCTAATTTCTAAATAATGTTTTCTTTAACAAACTAAAGTGTAGGTCATGATCAAAAACATTGAGGTCACAATATTGTGACCTCAATAGTTATTCTTAAACTGGTTACATTCTAAGAAATAAAAACTGAAACTGGAATTTTTGTACAAAAATGATTTCAATTGAGGAATCCGGATTCCGCGCACACATACAATCACGGTGTTGTTCATCCATGCTTAATATTGTAAAAATGAAATTAGAAGTCTTTAGAGAGACACGTTTTACCATAATCGTAAATTAGACCATTTATACAACGGTCTTCTCCAACAAGAATTCTATCTGACATATTTTGAAACCATTTAATCAACGCCTGCTATAGAGTCATTCAATTAATTAAAATGTATTTCAAATTACCATATTTGGATCAATTTTCAAGATAAATACTTTTATTTCTCAATTGTTCACAAAAAGAGGAATTTTTGGTTATCGTTTTTTAAACATGTAATCGAATGTTCAGCTAGCGACCGTCAGATTGAAAGCATTTATCTTTCAGTGAAGCTACTCATTGCGTTTTTCAACATGTCTTTCTTATATAAGTACTTCAAACTTCATCATCTACATTAAGTTTAGGTTCCGATTTTCACGGCATATTATTAGGTCAGGAAATGAAGAGGTTATCTTGTTAAACAAGCGTATCAAATTATTTTTCGTGCCCAGTTCCACCAAAGTAATCCATATTTTGTGTGTACATAATATGCCATTAGAAAACAAAATGCGTGGCCCAAAAGAAGGTCATTCAATAAAGGGTAAAAGATGGGAAATAGATATACTTTATAACTGGTTTTCTAAGGATGAACTGATAAGTAATTAAAATTAATTGGCTACTGACGGAAGATTATGGCGTGTCTTTTGTGGGAAGATGTGAATTGTATTCTATCTAGAGGAGAAACCTTTTATGTAAACCCCTGGAGAAATTCAACATTCAAAATAATTATTTTGAGTTTGAGATTTGTGGTTCTTACTTCTCAAAAAAAAAAAAAAAAAAAAAAAAAAAAAAAAAAAAAATACCGAGCAAGCTAGATGAGAATATTACAAAACATAGAATATACCTACCTACGAGTATATTAAAATTTTGAAGTGGTTTTGGAAAATATTTTTCTTCATTGATGAGTGAGTGATATTAAAATTATATATTTTGTCTTTTGTTTGGTCTTCTCACTTTCCTATTATTTTGTTTACACATTATTTGTTTTATTTTTTTTTTATTTTATTTTTTTCTTTCTGAGAAATACTCGAGAAATTGGCATTATGAATTTAATTTTATGAAAATTCTGCTTGAAAATATAAAAATAGTATTGATAAAATGATTAATATCATGCTTTTTGGTCTCTTTATAATAGCCGGCTCGACATACTTATATGATTCATGATTTTATATTAGCGGGCTACGCAAAGTGCCTGCGGTACATGGACTTTCTATGTAGTTAATATTTTATACCATTCATTTTCGAAATTACATTTATATTTAACTTCAAGTAAAATGTAATGTCGTTTTATATTTTTGCTTCTACTAGAAATACCTTATTTTGGAATTAAATTTTTTGTCTAGTAGTTCATTATTGTGTTATTAAATTTGTGATCTTTCTTTTGTTAAGGGACTTTTTTAAGCCATTTCTTTGTCCATACCTACCACTCGTGAGTTTTGTGCAATTTATTTGAAATATTTTGGCCCGTTAGAAAAAAATAGTATTATTTCTAGACTTAAAATATTTTTTCTGAGTGTTAGATGCTTTGTGTCATGTTTGTGATGATCTTTCATTCAATCAAACCGAAGCAGGGATGGTAAAATTGCGTTCATTCATAACCAGAATGTTGGGAAGATGTTAGAAAGTATTGTTACTGACGCAGATGTTGTAAAACAAGTAACACGCTTAAATAGAGGCAAGTTGCTCATTGCATGTGCCAATGTTAAAACAGCCAATGAGATCGTGTTGAATCCCTTTTCCATTTGTAATCCGGGTTGCCATTCTCTGAGACATTGATGAAGAATTTGAAGATGAAGATATTAAGAAACCAATCCACGCTGGTCAGTTCGAGGTCGTCTCTGTACAGAGACTCAACACAAGATATGTTGTTGAAGACAAAGCTGTCTAATATGTTCCTAGTCGAAGTGTCAAAGTTGTGTTTAAGGGGCAAGATATAACGTCCCATGTTTTCCTTTGGTACTGTAGAATTGAATGTGCACCTTTCATTCAACATGTTGTTCACACAAATGCTCTAAATTTGGTCATACCTCTAAAGTATGCAGAGGTGAAACATTGTGTAAAACATAAGATTGCACAGAAAAATGATCACTTATGTCCTACCACTTGTTGTACAATGTGTTAACTGTCAAGGTACTCATAACCCCAAAGAAGAAATTTGCCCTGAGCGAGAGATACAAAAAGAATTACAAATTTTAATGAGTACTCGTAGAACAGTATATCAAGAAGCTGCTAAACTGATTCCTAATTCTAACACTTTATACAATGTCAAAAGCCAAAATTCTTTTGCTGCCCTTGCTTCGTTTGAAGAAAACCCTCAGAAGTTTTCTTTTCAGTCTGCTATTTTGCTGGAAGGAATTCAGAAACTTCCTTCCCCACCTCTTCCCTATGTGTCAACCAACAGTTTATCTCAGAAAAATAATAAAAACAACATGAAACGGCAGTTGTTTGATTACAAAAATTATTCAACGAAGAAAAAGACTAACCCTTACAAGAACAATTTTCGCCTAGATTAGTCTGACTTATGATTCTTCTGGTTACAGCAATAATGTTACTAAGGACAATCATTATTATAGTATTGATGTTTTAAATACTAATTTTAGTCGTACTAAGGAAAGTAATTTAACTTTTGCTGAATATCAGATGTCTGACGTGAAAAAGTCCCCACATGGGATCTTGAGTTCTAATGTATTAATTTTTACTGTCTATTTTTGAAAATGGTAGTTTATTCTATTTTTTGATAATATGTTTATGAGTATTTCAGAAATCAATATTTCTTATAATAACTAATTTTGTAGTGGAACTGCACCGGTATATTAATAAATAATAAGAGTAGTGTAAAACTATTGGAAAAATAATTTTAGCCTTTAGTATTTGCATTACAAGAAGCTAATTTAAAACATTCTGATATAGTTCAAGGTTTTAATATTTTTAATATTTATAGAAAAGGTTATTCTGATGGACAATATGCTTGCAAAGGTGTGAAGTTGATGGAGCATAAGTGCATCTATTCAGATGTTGATGGTGTATAAGTGCATCTATTCATGTGCCGACCAATACTGAACTAAATGCTATAGCTGTCACGCTGATAATTCCAAGTGGATTTGGGGAAAATACCAAGACAACATTAACTTTGATATTGACATATCTAAAGATATAAACAGCACAAAAAATGGTTTTTGAGTGCAATAATTGGGGAAATCTCGATTTTTATATGTTTGTAGGTATGGATCTCCTGTTTAAAAATCTAAGTTTTCGATCTCCCAACCCTTGTGCTTTCTCCGCCATCTTGAAAAGGCCGCTCAAAAAGCCCCTTTTTTCAGGGTTTCCTCAATTAATCGCTTCCTTTGTATTGTAGGCGAACAGTTGTAGCGATTCATTTACACGACAATTAAATAAATGGCGAAAAATGCCGCTTTTGACAAAAATGGATTTTTATATTCATTTTTACGTTTCTATTTCCTAAACAAATCCTCAATACAGCATAAAAATCACAGTAAAAGTTGTAGATATTTTAATTTTACACCGAATTCAAATATCAATCATGAAAAACGTTTTTGTGGAAGGTTCAAAAAAGGAAAAGAGCTGCTAGTTATCAGAATAATTTCTTAATTTTACTAATTTCTTGATTTATTTTCTTGATGTTTCAGGACTCTATTATACTCAGGATTAATCTAATCTGTGATTCAATTCAAGTATATACGTACAAGATATTTAATTTATACTGATCAATGTATCTCTTATGGACAAAAATGGAAATCAGTGATTTCAAATCTGAAAAAATGGAAATCAGATGAAAATTCTAGAAAATTCTAAAGCATCTTAAAAAGTGGCATCGATTTTTTCAACGTTAGAATAATATTTATCCAATATATTTTATTCCGTACATGAAAAGATAGATTAAAAATTTAAATACGTCAGAATTTATCATCAGAAAGTCAATAGAAATTCACAAAAAATATATTTAAAATCTCTGTAGATGAGATAGTCGGTACTATCCATGTATTGATGTCACGTTTTGGCTATACTCGTAAGGTATTTACTCTTAATATGCGCGATAAAAAAAATATATCCTCGCAGATATTTACATAATATGGTCATCATAAATAGATATGTTTACACAGGTATAAGAGAGAGGGTTGGTGGGATACAAAATTGCCAAACTCCATTTTTTAAATTTTCAAATAGGTTTAGAAAAATCTGAAAGATTCATTACATTTCTGCGAAAAATGATCATGTTTTACATTTAAATTTCTGAGTTTCAATATGATATTACAATACTTTCTACTTTTGCATCCCCAGCCACTTGATAAAAACATTGGGACTCACTTATACCTTTTTGAAATTAAATCTAGTTTATAAATCACTGATTTTACATTGTCTCACAACTTATAAATTATAATTGTAGTACCTACAATGCTCAATAAGTAATTCTTTTTTATTAGGCAGTTATTTAATAATTCAACTCAGATTAATATTTGATCTTCTAGTTTCTATCAATTTTTATTGATAACATATATTTATCCTACGTTTTGCACGAAAGAAGATATTAATTATTTTCAGCAAGAATCTATTTTACTTTTCTTTTGTGGGATGTGTTACAGAATGTTAAGAAGTAATTAGAAAGATCAGTGTAAGGTGTGAGGGTGTGTGTGCAATCCATTTTGAGTCATAGATTTTTATTATTAAACAGCAGTTCTCTCTAAATGACACCACACTTTATTATATGAGTGTACGACTATTTATGTTTTTTTTTTTTTTTAATTTTTTTTTTTAAAAAAAAGTTATGCCCCGGAACCGCTTTCGCATTACTTCAGGGACGACTATTTATGCTAGTACAAATTAAATATTCTTATTGGAAGAAAGCATATAGTTCTCTGTAAGTTTAACTTCCTACAAAGATCATGTATTTCTGAGTAGATTCAGGATGCAGGATTCTTATTTTTTTCCTTTTTTGATTCAATAAAGAAAATAATTTTCCAAATTTTTGATTAATTTGATTTAACTATTTTGTCATAAATCATGGCACACATTCAATAATCCGGATAAAGTGAAAGTGGGGCTCGCTTATAAAAGGTTCATTTTGTAGGGAGTTTACGATTTTACTGCTACCTCGGATTAAAGTTACAACAATATCTCCACACGTTCTACGAAAAATTCAAAAATTCAACCTATCCGCTTTCAACGTTTCTGAGATAGAGATCGGGGAAGAACGTTCATCTCAATATTAGTAGTAAGTAGGCTATACATATTAATAGTTTTTATTCACTTTCGCAAAAGAACATAAAATCGACTTAAGATTGTGCATAAACCCTTCTCATTTTTTTCAGTCTCGCGTTTCCCAATTAGCCTTTTAGTCAAAGAATGAATTGCCAAATTCCAAGAGGAAATGATAAATAATAAGAGTATTTACCTAGGATAGTTTTTTTTTCTTCTTTTATCAATACAAGTACAAATTTCTTTCAAATCCAATTTTTGTTACATACAAGTTTCTAGGCAGAACATAAGTGTTCCAAATCAAATCGAAGACTATTCGTGCATAGAGAAACTAAAATAGGTTTAAACTGGTTTTAGAGTCAAAATGTAAGACCCAAAATTTTTTATCTAATATCTAGATTCAACTATTAATAGATTTACATAGTTGTTTATCTTTCAAAAACGTTAAAATATTTATATCAACATACAATAGTTCTGTGACACATCTACACTTAATATTATTTTCTTTTTAATTGAAAGGAAAAAGAGTATGTACTATGCACATAGTTTTAAGATTCAGCTGTATTTAATCAAATATGAGTAACAATATTATTTGCTATGATAACAATTATAAGACACTATCAACGATTTTTTTTTTTTTTCTTTTGACAAACGAATGGTGTCAGACTTAATAAGGACGTTGCCTTCATGTTTTTTGGTTAAAAAGCGAACATTGAAAATGAATGTTTTCTTGTATATTTTTTCATATAATAAAAATTTCATGATTGATTTTGATTTTCCAAATTAAAAACATGATTTTCCAAATTAAAAAAAAATAAATGGTACGGAAAACCGTACTAGACTTTCTCTTCCTTAATCATTCCATCAGACTACCACCGAATGCAGATGTTGTTCTTCTAAAGTTTTAAATTTTTAAGTTATATATTTTAGTTATTGTTATATTTCTATTTTCTGTTGATGTTGACCATTCTTTTAAAAAGATTTTGCAGCCTTCGGCTGCGGA
>CM022885.1:21309291-21320036 GCA_012654025.1 Pachypsylla venusta
ATGGGTCGGGCTTTTTGCCCAAAGATGACCTGTGCCAAATTTCATCAAAATCGGACCAGTGGTTTGGCTTCCAGAGCTCTGCACACGATTTCGTACGTACGTGGAACGTGGAACGTGGAACGTCGGAATTTTTCCATGGCTCCAAATATTTTCAAAATTCAAAAAGACCCGAAATTTTGAAAATATGGCCCAAAAGCAATATGGCCGAATATATTTGATCTTTATTTTGGCCTTTGGCTTCCCATCAAACAATTTTTTGAGCCAAAATATCTCTAAAATTTCTGCACGAATACAATACTTTATCTTCTAGGAAGAGAAAGTAAAAAACGTCTAGTGTATGCGTATTTTGTTATATTTTATCCTACCATCAATATTTACTTTTTTATAAACTCGTACTTATATAAAATATTAACCTAATTTTATAAAAAATAGAGCCGTAAAGGCGTTTCCTAGTCTACATTTAAGATCTATAAAAAATTATGCAAAGTTCTATAAAGAAGAAATAGGCATTAGCTCATTACTTCCAGGTACTTGAGTTCAATAAACTATGAATTATATCCAGGCAAACTAAACATCCTAAAATATTTTTTCCCTGCATTAAAAAAACATCAACACTTTCATCAAAATCGGATCACGCATTTAAAAATTATATCGTGCTAAAAATACTAAATCAATTTGCCGAGTCGAAACAGGACCTCGTTCATCGAGGTCCGTTACGTAGTTGCTATATTTATACATATGATCAGTATCCCTGGGAAGCTAATCATACGGTATTACGAGAGTATTTTATGCAGTAAGAGGACCACCTGTGATACAAAACAAAAAATAGTAAAGGTTTGTATAACTTAATCGATAAAAATCAGACGTAAATAAAGGCTTCCTACATTCTTTCATAGTTTTCTTAAAAAACTTCTTTGAAAAATTAAACAATTTTTACCGCTCATGATATAAAACCTTATGACTGACGGAGAACACAATTTAAAAGACACGGTGGGTTAAATTAAAAGTAGGTACCTGTCAAACGGATCATGTTTGACACTAGTGACTTAAGATTCAAAAAATGTTTTTTCGGCACTTACTTCAAAAGATATTTAAAATATAAATATTATAAAGAGATAATGATATAACTTTTTACCTAAGTGACGAAAAAGGAATTATCTGACACTTGGGCGACTAGTATCCAAGTAGCTCCATTTTACCGAACTTTCGGTTAACTGAACTCATTTGTTGACGAAACTTATTTTAAAGATTTTAAAATCCTACGGTTGAATTGGCTTAATCAAAGAGGTAAGAAATATTGATAAAATCTGTCATATTTAATAGGGTTGTTACACTTTTACCCCTCGACTGCGGAAAAATAAAAATCTCAAAAGCCCAATGTTAGAAGTTCGATGGCTGAATTCAAGTCTATAGATAGAGAAATATCAAAACTCCAACGTAACGTTTCTACCTACAAAATTAATCTCACTCAAGGTTTGACTTTGTAATAAACATCCTTCATAATAAAAATATAAGAAGAGAAGAAAGTATATAATTTTACTAATGATATTATTTCAAATTATCGAAGAAAATATCTTTACCTCAAAAGAAATTTATTTCGAAAAAATGTCATTTGAATGAACATAACTCCTTTCATATTATGGGTGGCCCATTTTAGCTGTAAATGTATTTAGCACCAGAAACTATACGCTACGATATATTCGAAAATGAGGCAGTTTTTTTATTTTTTTGAAATATAAAAAAACTTTAATAAGTTGAAATTAATTTACTTTTTGACTTTTAATGATAAAAGTCAATGTCAATGGATTACGAGGATATAATATACGCATTTGCAGCGATTAAAGCGAGGAAAGTTAACATTTGAATTTTTCAATTGTGACGGAGAAAAAAATTTAAGTTTGTAATGTTTCAAGATTATATAAATCAGATAAAAATTCATTTTTCATAAATAAATGAGATCCAATGTTGACGTCGTAATCTTTCTATGAATGAAAAACTCGATTTTTCAGTAATAAATTTTTTTTTAGTGTCATTTCTTTATCTTACGGAACAGCGAAGATCGTTCTGCTGCACCCAAATCATTGTGCCCGAGGCGACCGCCCCCCTCCCGGCCCCACCCTAGGTACGCCACTGGGCAGTTTCATCAAATACTATTCCCTGCAATTTGAGGATTCAGAAGTTTGTCATATCGTTAGGATTGAGCCACAAATTTATCCAGTACTGTGACGTTTAGGGGGCGAAATTTTTTGTTTAATTCTAGTCATTCAGAGTATAGTGTTTCGAGCAAACCGACTGATAGATTCTCCTTAATTACAAGGGAAGTACACCACATTCATTTGAAATGATGCTGGAAGTCATATATTATGATGATGGCCAGAACAAAAATAGTATTAAGTGATGGCATTTGTGGTACGTATGATGTAGCTTAAAGCATAGTGAGATCACTTATAAAAATACTTTGCACTGCTATAATGACCACTAAAAATTGGAACACTCTAACACAAAGAAAAAAATTATTTACAGAAAATTAATTAGTACTTCTGTGAACTTTAGCCCTCACTCAAATAATGGGCCGCCATTTGAGGCTTTCAGAAAATTTCTAAGAACTTTCTAAGAACGTAAGTCGTTCGAGATTTTTAATTGAACAAACAGATGTTTGATTCTAATCTCACTTCATTTTTCACAATTATTCAGTGTCTCGTGTCACTCTGTCACCCTGTATGCAAATTGTTCCAACTTCTGTTAATTAAGTTGTCTGACAATATTTTCCTTCTAAACTTTATCCGTGCCACCTTCATGTCAGGCGACTTAAACTACTGATTCAAATTTGTGTAAAGAGAAAAGTTATTTTCAAAACAACAAACAGATTGGAATCGATGATGAAACTGTTGAAATCATATTAAGACATAAATTTTCTCAGTACAAAATTGGACTGACTGAGTGAGGCTTACTAAACTTCAAAAATTACTCCTCCGAAAATTCAGAGAGCGGTCGTTCACTGTAAACGTATAATATATTACGCTCACAGTGGACGAGATCTCAGTGAGCTTGTTGTTGCGCGTAGTCACTTCTAAGGGACAACCAGGGCGAGATGCGAGCTCAGTTGAATAATTTTTGTCTGCTTCTTATTTTAATTGGGGTGCGGGACATGAGTGAGTGTCCATCATGTATACGAGGACACAGATTCCTCGTTTATATGTTTATATGATTGGGGTGCAGGACATGAGTGAGTGTCCATCATGTATACGAGGACACAGATTCCTCGTTTATATGTTTATACGATTGGGGTGCGGGACATAAGTGAGTGTCCACCATGCATACGAGGACACAGATTCCTCGTGTATAGAAGCATGACCGATTAATCCGGCCCATAAATTAAATTTGTAGCTACATATCTGCAAATTTTTATTGACCAAAGAAAGTCTATTCAAATACGAAGAAATTTTTATTGTTTTGTCTTTTTGTTTCACGATAAATCTCGAACGCCTTATCCGATTTTGATGAAATTTGTTAATGACATTCATTATAGAATTTGCTGATTAGTTTTTGACTATATTAGGCCAACCGGCGTCAAATCGTTGCCATTTAAGTGAGTAAGGTCTACATTTTACGGAACCACTAGTATATTAATTTTAATATACATGAGTGAAGTCTATATTCGTGGATTGAGATTTTGGTAGAGTGAGCATAACCTGAAAATCAAGTAAACCTGATTCTAGGTATATAAGTTATGCACATAGTATATCTACTTTAGGAAATATAAATACAATGTGTCCACAAAAATTAAAGTAATATTTTCCAGTTAGAGACATTATCATAGACTGACCATCCAATTCATGCAATTTTCCTTAGTCCTCTATCCTCTTATCAAACACAGCGATACGAGGGTAAACAAATAAATACCTTTATTTAGGGACAGGTTGATTTAAATTATGTAGATTTAAATTATGGTGGTACGCGTACCACCGGTGGTATTCGGGCCCATTTCAGATGGTACGCGAAGCCATTTTCAGTTGTACACAAAATATCATAAAATAAATGTAGAGATTAGTGACTCAGAGTGAATTAGAAATCCGTTCGCAGAAAACTCAGATGCAGGCGTTGCTGACGAAAATATAAAGAATCGTATTTTGATCTGGCAAAATGCACCGTAAAAGATATGTTCAACAGTAGTAGTATTTTAGTTGATTTTTGGATGAAAATCAAGAAGATCTAAGTCTCCACAAGAAAGCCCTATAACCCTTTGTTAACACATATATGTGCGAATCTGGATTTTCTCAAATTTTGTGCTTGAAAAACAAGTATAGGAGTAAATTAGATGTGTCCCATGACATTCGCGTAAAAATGAGTATTATTCAGCCTGATATTGAAGCAATTATTTCTGATAAGAGTACGTAGTACATAATCTCATCGGAACAGAAGGAAGTGGGTTCAAACCCCCCACCTTTCTACACACTCTGCCACTCTGTTTTCCATCTTATTCAGGTACCTTTGCATGATTCTTTTTTAACTTCAGCCTCTTTGTGGAATTATGGTCTCATATATTAATAATTAATTTTTGTTCTCCTTTACACAACCCCCCCCCCCTCCAGGGTGGTGGTACTTCAAAAATCCGAAAAAAATACCAAGTGGTACTTGGTATTGAGAAGGTATTTATAACCCCTGATTTAAATTATAAATAACAGCCATTTCTAACGGCTCTCAAACAACATCACACATTATTATACCGAAATGGATTCGTTTTGATTTGAATCTTGAATAAGTTTAGTGTATTTTCATGTCAACAATGGAAAATGAACATTGCTGGCCAATGATTGCGAAATCCATGGTCTCACCTAACCTGGCTCCTTGATTCTTTTTTCAGTTCCCGAATCACCTAATATTTCATCTTATGCTATACTCGTAGATAGTGCAGATAATAAAATGTAAATGTAGAGTAAAGCCCAATGGTCTCTTCACCATTCTTGTGAGTATCACAGCATTACTAAGAGCTCATGTACAAATTACTAAGACCTCATGAACAAGAAGATTTAAGAGATTTAAATCTTCTGCCAAACCAAATCTTTTATTCTGGTGATGCTGCTACCCAATCATCCTCACGAAGCTGAGTACACCCCCAAATCACAAGCATTGAGTGCAATACCATACTGTGATACTCACTAGATCAGGAGGACTACACGAGTATATAGGTAGATAATAATATACCTACACGTGGATGTATCCAACTGCGCAAAATTTGTCATTGTGCGAATGATTCTCGTCATTTTTAATTTTCACTGTTTTTTTATCATCTGGTATAGTTGACAAACATGGATAACCAGGAAACGAATCTGGACCTTTTTCATAATGCCAAACACCTTTCTTTTAGCAAACACCTTTCTTTTCATCTCTTTCTTCGTTCATTCTTTGATTTTTAATTCCATTTCTTTGAATCACTTGCATAAAATTTAGAAAATGTCTTTTCTAAATTTTATGCAAGCACGTCAAAGATTATCTCCGCATAACTAGTCTATTAAATCAGCTCAACCTTCATTATTGTCGAATAATAAGGAATGCCAGCGGATTTAATGGTACCCTATGTCTATTTGGCCTATACATTTAATTTTCATCTTTCACTTTTCCTCCCTTGTTTTCAATTTGTTGAATGTAATTTATTTTCCCTCAAATCCCTCTCTTGCATCTATTTTTCAAACAGAGGGAGTTCTTTTAAAAAGAAAATATCCAATGAAATTCTATCTTTGATGCATTAACGCCATTAATGCAGAGCACTATTGGCAAATGCTAAAAGCAACAGTTTGTTTTTAATAACGGCGAGGAGAGAGAAAAAAAAACCCACGTGTAACAAGGATGAAAATAGAACCTATATAAACTATTCGAAAAAGATAAAAATGTATCCACTTGCGCAAAATTTGTCATTGTGCGAATAATTTTCTTCATTTTTTTTTTATTTGCCTCTCGTGATAATTCTTTTATATTTTGATTTGCGGTATCTTGTCAGTTTGTCCCATCATTGGTGGTATCGCATAATTGATACTTTTTTTTATTAAAAAAAAAACTCCTTTCATTACGTGATCGTTTAAAAATCTTCAAAAGTTTTTTGAACTTATTCATCGGTATCCAGGCAATTAATTAGTTTCTTTTTTCGCTGAAAAATCTACAGGTAAGAATATGCTTTTTTTCTTCTAATAGGTATTTATTTTTACAGGATCTTTTAATGGTTTGTGAGGTGTTAAAATACCGATTTACTTTTATTCTTTAATGTATATTTACGTATATAAAACGAAAAAGTATTTCATTTTTGAAATTTGAAACAATTCCAAAATGTTTTTATACGGTTTCGTAAATTTTAATGTCCAAAACTTGTGCAATTAATTTTAAACATAATTATTCTTTGACCTAAAATCATAATTTAAGGGATAATTTTCTTTAATTTTGTGAAATGTAATCAATGGAATTTTACTTTGCTATTTAGATAAAAAATATTAATACCGAAAAAGATCATTCTCTATTAGATATTGAATATTCTCTATTAGATATTGAAATTCTTATATTAAATTGGTTGAATATGTATTCTTTTAAAAATTGATTTTGATCTTTGGATAAATATAAATTGTAGTAAATATAAAATAAATATTTTGTAGTCCTATCGCCTTTTCATTTAATTGCTCCTTTGACGCATTCTTCCTTTTCAAACCGCCTTTTTTACTGCAGAAAAAGAGAGGAAGAATAAATTTGCATTTCCAAAGATATGTGAAAATTAAAATGTTGAGGACAAGATTATTATTGAAAATTTGATAATTTCAATATTTACTGAATCGGAAATTAATTAAATATTTAAAATATCAAAATTATATGGCTTTGTTTACTTTTGTAAATGTTAAACTGATACATACAACAGGTGGCTAAAAAAACTGCATGAGGTATGTTTTTCAAATTGCCTTTATTTCAGAATTGTGTCCCATGATATTCTATATGAATTGAAAGGCTTAATGCAAAAAGAAGATAGTGAAAATTATAGTACTAACAAGCAAATAATAATATTTAACTTAGAGCGAATTTTCACTAATACTAAGGTATGATTTTATTTGGAACACATGAACACGAAAAAACGGCTTTTAAACAGGTATTATCAGGCTCTGTCTGCTTTCCCTTTATTATAATTGTGACAACCAATGAAATTTTTAGTCCAGCCAAAAATTTCATTAACAAAATCTTAAATAAACACTGTTGATTAACAAAAGCTTAAAAAATGGCACCTATTGACCAAATTAAATTCATAACGTCTTTGTTTTTACTGATAAAAAGTGTCTGATGTTTTGGCCATTTCGATGACGTTTACAAAATCCGTATCACTTGTCCTCACAAGGTTCAGTGCACCTCAAAACACGTGGTGTTCTTGACTGAAGTTTCGGAAACTTATGTACTCAAAAAAGTAAAAAAGTGACAAGGTTCATTAATTGGAACGTTAATCTTGATATAATTCAAGATTAATGTTCCAATTAATGAACCGCTATACTGTAGCGTTAACCGATGCTATTAAAACACTCGTAGTATCAGCTGTCGCTATGCGATAGTAGGCTGAGTTACCCCCCAATCACAACCAGACCAGGCAGAAAATTTGAAAAAACCTTTATCAAATTTTCAACCCGTCCAGGAATCGAACCTGGAACCTCCTTGGTGCAAGCCAAGTATGATACGCACTCTGCCACGGAGACGTCCTAAATATTATAATTGCAATCTTTGAATCAAAATAAATGTTCAATTTTTTAAGAAATACCAAGGTCAGACTGAGTTTTGAATAAAGAAATAGATTGTCAGAAAGAATCAATTACATAATCGATTTCCAAAGAGGTTTAAAAGAATTTTCTTGAACACAGTACATTTTCTAATTAAAATCGACGCCATAAAGAGATTACTACAGGACAATTAGGTACAGTACGCAGCCTTAGGGACTCACAAATAGGGTTTTCATGACCCCTCTGGTAAGTACTGAAATTTATACTCAAATTTAATCTTTTAATTGAAGCATTTTTTTACCCTGTTCTATAGACTTTATTTCCTATCTTGATGTGAGGTGAACCAACATCCCCCTCGTTTCGAATTCACCGCCTCAACCAACCTGAGAATGAAAGGCAAACCATCATAACTTTTACCCATAAAAAAACTATAACGGTGTTTCTATGTCTTCCGACAAAATTATATTGGATAGAATAATATGCGATTATGATTTATCTCGCAACCTATGTAAAGAGAGGGACCAGTGTCATCATTATGTTAGACTGCCAATTTTAGTCCGATTTTCACCAAACTTGTTTTATAATGTTTCTAAAAATAAGCAACAAGGTCGGAAATTCAACTTAAGACCTACCTAGTTTTCATATTATATATACTTACTTAACAAAGTCTGAAATTCACAGCCACAGCTAGGATACGAACCAAGATACAATGAATTTTATATTTTTCCTGGAGGGTTTGGTTATGATTTTGGGGGAGTCTACTTTCTTACCTTCCGGGCTGTGTAATTGTACTGCACAAAAGTGTCTTTTTGGCGATGATTTGCATTTAATTTGTTTACTTCCTTAATACGAATTAATTAGAAAGTATTAAGCTATGTACGTTTGTACGTAGTACCTATATTTTAGTAATAATAAAAGATGTAACAATACAATATAATCGACCGGTGTCGTTACGTTAGATTGCCAATTTCAGTCCGATTTTCAACAAACTTATTTTATAATGTATCTAAAAATAAGCAACAAGGTCTGAAATTCAACTTAAGACCTACCTAGTTTTCATATTATATATTTTTAAAAATAATTAATATTTCTCTAATATGGTTATAGGTATTTAGAGAACGGTCGACATAATAGGTATATCAAAGGCGTGATAATGAATTTTAAAACTGAAGTTTATTTTAAAATTTTCTGAAACATTTTAAAAGGTACGTGTGTTAATCTGCGAAGGACGTAATGGCTGTATGGGACGTTGGTTTACTTAAAAATTCAAATGCGTATTGTGGCATAGACCAACACATGTTCTCACTATGGCCCATCAAAATGTTTTCGGTAACATCATATCAACCTGTTTCTAACATGGTATACCTATACTCGTATATGGTAAGAACTGTTGATTTTGAGAGAAACACTGCTACAACAACAAACACAGTGAACATGAACAAACGTAAACTAACCATCCCAAATAAAACTAAAATCCTGGAATTTAGAATGTGGTTTTCATTTGTTTTTAATTTCAGTTTGAAAAGAAGTAGGTAATTATTAAAATGGTAAGTATATCGCTTCAAAATCGGGCATGCCTAAAAAGCAAACTAGCAAACTAACAAACTTAGCAAACTTGCGGCTCTAGTAAAAAAGTGACAATAATAAACGACATTTTTCGTGCTACCTAAAAAGCAAACTGAAGGAAACTGCAAACTTTTCATGCGGCTCTAGTAATATTCAAAAACAAATATTAAGAAGACCTTGCAAACTTTTTCTGCCTAAAAAGCAAACTGCAAACTTTTAATGCGGCTCTAGTAAAAAGTAAAGACCTTGCAAACTTTTTATACCTAAAAAGCAAACTGCAAACTTATGTGGCTCTAGATAAAATGTGGTAGCAGTGAAAAACAAAATTCGAAAAGACCGTGCAAACTTTGCGAACTCCGGCTGCTCTAGGAAAGAAAGTATCAGTAGTGAGAAACAAAATTAAAATAAACCTTGCAAAGTCTGGGGGTGCTGGGAAAAAATCAAAGTCCCTATTTTTCATACTTGCAAACTGACGGTGTGTAAACTGCAAATTCTATTCCTTTTTACTTTCTCGTCCTATATTCAGAAAATATTTGGAGCCATGGGGTCCAAAAAGCCGATATTTCCGACGTTCCACGTACGTACGGAATCGTGTGCAGAGCTCTGGGGCCAAACCGCTCGCTGGTGCGATTTTGATGAAATTTGGCACAGGTCATCTTTGAGCAAAAATCCCTAAGATGACCTGTGCCAAATTTCTCGATATCGCCTCCAGGGCCCCGAACAACTTTTTTGGGACCGCATCTGTAAAATCCAAACCACATAACCAATTATAATGAAATTTAAAATCAGTAATTATGCAATCATTTTATCTAAAATAACTGGTCTCATGCGGGCGCATCTCAGTCAGGGGCGTATCTCCGTATTGAACTGTTTTCTTTTTAAAGAAAACAGTTTAATAATTTTACATGACCCGACTGGAGTCGACAGGAATCATTCAAGGTATTGAAAATTAATAAATCACTATTATTATTTTTTTTTATTCAGAGCCCGTGGTTCGTTCCGAGCATAAACTTGACAAAATTTCAAGTCTGCAACACTGAACTTTCTTGATATGTCTATCTTGTTTACAGACTGAAACTCGAGATGTGGGTTCTGGGGACCCCAAAACGTGTTTTGACATTCAAAACACAATATCGAAAATTTGAAATAGAACCATCCCTTGTCGTTTTCCCTCGCTTTTTAGCGCTTTTCAAGATTCTGTCATAAAAAGAAAACGGAAAGAGCTAGAGACTTGAATTTTTCTTATTATGTCAATTTTATGTATTGTACAATGTACACGTCTCAATATTTTTTATAGGAAAGGAAAGTCGTGTGATGTTCACACCAGATTTTTTTATCCTATATCTTCTTCTCTCTTCGGTATAATTACTATGTTTTAGCTCCCTCTATCAAAAGGTACCCCCCTTCACTCCCCTAATGACATACTAAGTGATCAATGGCTCT
>CM022885.1:21320136-21339439 GCA_012654025.1 Pachypsylla venusta
CTTAAAACTTTAGATGAACAACATCTGCATTCGGTGGTAGTCTGATAGAATGATTCAGGAAGAGAAAGTCTAGTACGGTTTTCCGTAGCATTTATTTTAGATCTATTTAGAGATGCTTCAAGGTAACTTAGTACAAAAAAAAAATACTCTGGCAGTATGTAATATTTAGTACCCCTACCCGCCAATTCAATGTATTTCAGTGTAATAGTATACCTAATGAAGAATGTTATGAAAGACTAACTATCACCTGCCATTTATGGATCTTATACGATTAAAATTATGGAAAACATGAATGGAAACCTATATTAAAGAAGAAAAAATAAGTGGTACGGAAAACCGTACTAGACTTTCTCTTCCTTAATCATTCCATCAGACTATCACAGAATGCAGATGTTGTTCTTCTTATGTTTTAAGAAGAACAACATCTGCATTCTTTTAGTGACATTATTGTTATATTTCTATTTTCTGTTGATGTTGACCATTATTTTAAAAAGATTTTGCAAGCTTCGGCTGCGGACTTTGCTCTTTAGTGACAGTATTATTTTGAAAGATTTTGGGTTTTGGGTTCCCGTCAAAAGATTTTTTGGGCCAAAAAAAAGTCAAAATTTTCTGCACGAATACAATACTTTATCTTCTAGAGGAAGAGAAAGTAAAAATCAATGATAGCAACCAGAACATGAACAAATTAGATAAGAACAGGACTAGTGTAAGATGGAGGGTGCAATACTACAGTTAACACATACAATGGTAAAGTATTTTTATTTTATAACAAAAAAGAAACACCAATTAAAAATATTTGTATTTTACCTGACTACCTCGTACCATTCCTAAGATAGAGATCCCTGTGATATGCGATAGAATGATGAACATGGTCATGGAATTCTAATTAGGCCCCTATGATCAAAGATAGAAAGACTAACACCAACATGTCGAGTTTTTGTTCAATTTACTTGTTACTCCCGCAAAAATAGAAACATGAAACTTTCAATTTGGTAATTAGCGGCCAAAATGCAGCTGCACACTAATGATGTTTTTATCATACTCCTGGTTACTTTCATCTTTGAGAGATATTTGACAATCTCTATTCTTTAACCACAAAAACCAAAGCAGTTTATTTTGTTGCTCTTTCTAGATTTATGGTTTAAGTTCGGGATACATTTTCTAATATTCCCAATTTATAAAATTAACAATCTACACTTTCCTAGAACCAATCAAATGAACAGAACATAAAAAGTCTTTCAAGCATGAAATATGAAAATGAATTATTTCATGACGCATCTAACTTTTAGTCTTGTCCTATTTAGAAACATCAAAAAAGTGTAAAGACAACTAACTGAATTTAATATTTCATCTAAACTCTGATTAGGAATAATTATGCATCAAAATTTAGGTGATAATTGCTTTTGAGCTACCAAAGATAGGAAAGAGGGAAGCTTTGTATTCGCAGAGAAGTAACAATTTGCGTTCTACCCATTAACTAGGTGTGTCCGTGGACAAAAACGGGCGGAGCCATCCGTTAGTTTGTAGGGAGTATAAGGCTACGCTTCGCTCCGCCCAATAAACATTAAACAACAATTTATTTTATCATCTATGCATGGAATAAGAAAAACCAGTCGAAGAGTCACCAAATATTTTGAATCGTAGCTGTTGATTAGTTTAAGAAACGTAGGTATTATAAAAGGTTATTTCCGTGGACATCTTAGATATGTAATGGAAAAAAAAACAGTCTATGGAAATACATACACTTAAATAGACCATAGTCCGCATTTTTTAGTATGTTTTTTTTTTACAAATTTACACTTTGCCGTTGTAAAAAATGTCTTCCTCTTTCCAGCAAGAAATATTTTGGATCTCTTATAAAATTAGTGGTATTGTAAAATTATGAGAGTTACTTATTATTTAACAAATTTATATTAGACATCCTATTGATACTTTAAAAAACACTACCGTTATTTATGACGAAGATTCACTTACTTTTCACTTCCGACTCCAGTTTCCTTGAAAATGAAAAAAAGTGAATCCTCATCATAAATAACGGTAGTGTTTTTTAAAGTATACTTATTCTTCTTTCCTTTTTATGGCGATTTCCTTAATGCAAGCGAAAAATGTACTTTTTTTACAAAAAAAAATAAAAATAATAATCCACTTATTTCTCATGATATTTGGATATACTACATTTTCAACAATAGGTACAATATGTAGATAGCTGATGATGTTGCTGACCGCCGCGCCGGCTGGTGTTAACAACACAAAGTCCATATCTAATATTTAAACAACATCCATTGTCATTGGCAATCATTACTGATTGTTAATGTTGGTAAACACAGTATTTATTTCTGTTATACGAAGACCTTGGTATTTATTTTATGTGCAATTTCTTATTTTTATTATATTAACTTACACTTTAATACTAATTGCTATTTGGTTAACATAGTGGGTAGATAATGAATAAAAAGAAGATACCTATATATGCAATAAGATAAGAGATTCTTCTTTGTGAATAAAAGTATTCACACGCTGTGACAATATTTTTTCTTCTTCTTTCTTTTGTTATATTGTAGAAAGAATACAAATTCTACCAGGATGCAATGAGAGAAAAAAAAGTTTTCACCAGTCATCAAAGTTATTTTTTTAAAACCTAATTCTCAAAAAAAAAAAAAACTCAGATTTGAAATCAGTATTAATTTTTTTTTTTTTTTTTTTTTTTTTTTTTTTTTTTNTTTTTTTTTTTTTTTTTTTTATATTACTTTGGCGCCTCTGGAAAACATAGCTTTTACATTAAATATTATTTCTGAGAAAAACAGAAACAAATATTTATGACTGCGTATTTCATTTAAACAAACATTTTTAAGCAAGACTCACGTGATTTTTTTCTCATTTGGATTTTTTACAAAGTAGATACGAAATTATGTTCCCTTTACAAAGTAGATACGAAATTATGTTCAAAAATTCTACTGAGCCATCAAATAATACCTTTACAACTCCATATACTTTCTTCTTCATACGTAGGTATTACTGTTGCAGGTGAAATACTAAACAGCGCATAATCTAAGATATGTATATTATGATTCTTTAACAATAACATAGACCTACCCACAATTTTATGTTCGAAGTACCTTAACTAATAATGATCTACCTACAGTAAAATGCTGCTCATATTATATAAGAATTTTGAAATTGAAAAGACGCACGACTATCATTGTAAGAAAATAAATCTTTTCAACGTAAATACTTGATATTCCAAGAAGATAAAAAATGGGAATGAATACAGAAGAAGTTCTTCTGTGGGTAGGTCTATG
This sequence comes from Pachypsylla venusta, assembly GCA_012654025.1. Classification (NCBI taxonomy): domain Eukaryota; kingdom Metazoa; phylum Arthropoda; class Insecta; order Hemiptera; family Aphalaridae; genus Pachypsylla; species Pachypsylla venusta. The sequence goes on from CM022885.1 coordinate 21,323,436, forward strand.
TTATTGTTAAAGACTCATAATATACCTATCTTAGATTATGCGCTGTTTAAGAAGAACTGACAATCCCACTTTGTGAAACGATCGACGATAGCTAAAAATAGAATATCGAAATTTGGGGGGGGGGGAATCCTTTTACAATATACGTGGATACGGGATAAGAAAGGATGATTTCTCAACTTAAAGTACGATTTTATTAACTCCATAAGAAATATTCAGTTGGAAAATGAAATTTGTTGTAAAGTTGAATCCCTTGATTGAGATAGAATTTGCCAAGTAATTAAGTTTTAGTGGTTCTTATTTCTGGTGTTATACGTATAATAGATAGAAAACTAACATGCCGGAGACTGTAAATGCGAAATATCCACTGAACATCGATTATATTATTATTTGATATGATGCAGATGTAAATGCCAAATATCCACTGAACATCGATTATATTATTATTTGTTATGATGCAGATGAAAAAACTAACATGTCGGAGACTGTAAATGCCAAATATCCACTGAACATCGATTATATTATTATTTGATATGATGCAGATGAAAAAACTAACATGTCGGGGACTGTAAATGCCAAATATCCACTGAACATGGATTATATTATTTTTTGATATGACACAGATGAAAGAACTAACATGTCGGAGACTGTAAATGCCAAATATACACTGAACATCTCATCGATTATATTATTATTTGACATGATGAAGATGAGAAAACTAACATGTAATTATTATTCTATTGTATTTTTTATACTTTGTTCTTCCTATACATATTATGGCATTGCCTGGTCGAACTTAGTGGGTGGAACCCTTTATTATAAAGAAAACTATATGTTATAAATCAATTTAGTCGAAAAACAATGGAACGCAATTTTCCGAGTAGAATATTAAAATATATCTATTTTAATTATTTGATGATGGGGGGGGGGGAAGACTAAAGATCATTTTCCGGGAACTCAAAACTTCATTTAATACATGGAAAAACGGCTAATTTCTTAAAACAGCTTCCACAAGGCTATTTGATCATATTAAAATAATGTTTGGTCATAGATGTTACAAAGGATTAGAAAAAAATGCAACTTTCACCTCGTCAGTTTGCACGAGTAGAGAATGAAATGTACATAAATTTTATGTTTCTGTATGCAGGATATAGGAAACCTAATTTCCGGAATATTAGAATAGTAAACATTTTTCCCTATATTATGTATACCTAATGTAGGTTCCCCCCACTTAAATATATGTTCAATCAATCATACAAACCAAAAATGTGCTAATGTGGTGGTTTATTTTAGTAAATAACCACAAACATTTCATATAATAAAGCTAAATGCTGAATTTCCGGATGGAATTTTATAGAATTCTGTAAATGTTGCTGTAAATGTAACTGTAGCATGGAATTTTATAGAATTCTGTAAATGTTGCTGTAAATGTAACAGCATTTTCAAACTTTTCCGCAGTAAACTGATTCTTACTTAAAATGAATTCGTGTTATAAGTTTTAAGCAGACGCATTAGAGGCATAGCCTTTCCACGTAGATAAACTGTGTTACTCGGGGATAGTTTAGCTTTTTATTTTAAATTTAATCGGTTCGGTAGTTCCTGGCAAAACTCCACATAAAATAAATACGCACTTAAAATAGCCACCATGAGGCAATAAGGCCCAAATCTGAGACCCTTTACAAACAAATCAGTCAGATTCGAGATCCTAATAAATGTCTACACCGGGTATCGAGGTCCAAAAAGACGCACTAACAAAAATAGTTAAAACAAGACTATCATTTAATTCGGCCACATGAGCTGATAATGAAGCTTAGTTGCTTAGTATGTCCAATATGTCATATTTATGTCCATAACATATCCAAACAAAATATCACATTATTCGAAATTTTCGTAGGCCTCAGGTACCGGGTTTTATTTTCGACTATATCGGAAATCAAATTTGATAACATCGGATGCAATTTAGTGTGACACCCTCTATAAATTAGGTGGTCCACTTTTGGTATCAATTAAAGCAGTTAGACCTCCAAGTTAACTTTGGTTATGAGCTAATTTTTAAACACGTAAATTCATTTCATAAACAATGTTTTCATTGTGGTCAACCAAACTCAATAGCCGATAGTTCAAACTCGAAGTATTGTGTATTCATAGACTTGGTATAGCCTGAAGCAGTTACTTAATAGAAATCAGCATCTGTACGGGTATATTACCGGCTCACATTGGGAAACAGAATTATTGGGAAACAAAAAGTGATGGCGTCTACAAATATTGTGAAAGAGTGCTCTATTTATATATTTTAAACAGGTATATTACCTATTTAAAAATAGGTATATTTTAAAAATATACCTATTTTTAAAACGGATCGACATTATCCATTAAATATTTTAATTTTATAATTTTTTAATAAGAAAGGCATTTCTCTTCTCTGGATTCTTCTCGAGTTCTACTTTCTTGGGGAAACTACCTTAATATTCGTTAAACTTTTCAAATTGAATGCAGCCACAAGGTGCAGTAGCCGTTAATTTTTGATGTTGAGTTCGGCTATTCGCAAACACCCGCATTTTTACTTATGTTAGTTATAGCATTGCAGACATCTTTTCATAGATTCTGCACTTTACATCCAATTCTAAAGTTTCACTGATACCTACTAATGTGGATCTAAAGTTTCACTGATACCTACTAATGTGGATCTAAAGTTTCACTGATACCTACTAATGTGGATCTAAAGTTTCACTGACACCTACTAATGTGGATCTAAATTTTCACTGATACCTACTAATGTGGATCTAAAGTTTCACTGATACCTACTAATGTGGATCTAAAGTTTCACTGATACCTACTAATGTGGATCTAAAGTTTCACTGATACCTACTAATCTGGATCTAAAGTTTCACTGATACCTGCTAATGTGGATCTAAAGTTTCACTGATACCTACTAATGTGGATTCTAAAGTTTCACTGATACCTACTAATGTGGATCTAAAGTTTCACTGATACCTACTAATGTGGATTCTAAAGTTTCACTGATACCTACTAATGTGGATTCTAAAGTTTCAATGATACCTACTAATGTGGATCTAAAGTTTCACTGATACCTACTAATGTGGATCTAAAGTTTCACTGATACCTACTAATGTGGATCTAAAGTTTCACTGATACCTACTAATGTTCTGCTGAGTGTTTTAAATTAATTTAGTTTATAATGTGTTCATTAAAGAATCATTCAGAGCTCTGTCATCTAATATTAAAGTTTAAAATGTTAATAAATATATTCTCCATTAAGCTCGAGGGATATTGCCCTCTATTTTTTTCTTCTCGTAGTTTAGGTTCTTCTAGTGTGATGTAACTAACTGATTACCTCAAATGTTTCACTGTGATCTATTTAACTAATACTTTATTTGAAATATAAAGTATTAGTTAAATAGATCACAGTGAAAATAAATTTACAAGCATTTTACCAGTAAGTGAAAAAAATACATCACTGAAAATAATAATACCTACTCGTTAGTCCTTCTTAATTTTACGGAAGCAAAGTTTACCTTTATTAGCACTCGGCGGTCTAAGAAATCACATGAATTCGTTTTCAATTAACAGACTTGTGCTAGGTCTCTCTGCCTTATACATGCAGGCCTGAATGTAGAAAGCTGATCATTGGATAACGTGTTTTTTTTTCTAAAATATTTGTCCAATTTTGAAGACAAACAATATTCAACTGCAATAGTGAAAGCATTTGCTTCGTTTTGTACTTACTACCTACTCATTATTTGAGGGCATTGGCTGTTACAGGAACTCCCTCAAGAGACCCCATATTTCTGTCTTGAGGTATTTTAGGTGGTACGTTGGACATGGACATGCTATCATATTAGATTTCAACAGAAACTTCGAAATATGGTTTTAATACCCTAATAGAGTATCATTACCTCAAATTCACAAATTGCTATTTTTAATGAAATCAGACATTAATGTTGTCATCAATTACCCCTTAATTATATGAATTTGTCCTAAATGTAACCTAAAAAAGAAGGTTTCTTCACAATCGATGGATAGAAAGTACAATTTAAACATGTTTTAATACTTCCTTGAATGACGCGAGGCGAGGGTGTGGCGAGAGACAACTTTACATTCCAAACCGATTGGATTCAGGGTTATTTATAATAGGGGTTAATAACACACAAGATAAGAGTATTCTACAAAACAATATTATCTTCCAAATATAGTAATGAACATAAAAATCGATTCATCTGGCTGCAAAATGTTCCTGTTGATTGAATTCAAAACTATAATGTCATTTTTTTTTCTTCTCAGAATTAGGTGGTCAATGTTACTTTTTTTCTGTTTCATGACAATAGGTCATGGAAAAAATGAAAGTAGAATTTTATGTTTTAAATTGAATGTATCTCATAGCTATTATTACCTATGTTCGCTACCTTTTCCAATTTTTTCTACCAAAAAGTATCATGCATGAATACTAAAATGTATCAACACATAATGCAAAACTACCACACAGAAATCATTATTGACAAAATAATAACACAAGGGAGCAAGGGATGTATTGTAAACTTTAAGCAAAGATCGCATTTTCAAAATTTTAATTTAATTTTTTAAAGTTTTTTTTTTTTTTTTTTTTTTTTTTTTTTTTTTTTAGCATGGTACAGTATACACACTTGGAGCATAAAAAAATGGGTAGACTTGAATTTCTTTGACAAACATTTTTTAAATAAATATATAGGTACGTCCTCCTATAGTATTACTATTGTCTAAAAGTGATTTAATCTTATCTTTATATTTTGAATATAACTTTTGCTCGAAAAAGTTTGGACACTTAGGTCGCTAAAATCCAAATACTTGTTTGCCCTTACATGGAAAAGTAGATACGCGTGTGCTTTACTTCGTGTCGCGATATTGTTTAAACTATTTATCGTACGATCAACATTGAATACATTGTTTAAACTATTTATCGTACGATCAACATTGAATACATTGTTTAAACTATTTATCGTACGATCAATAGTGCTTCACTTCGTGTCGCGATATTGTTTAAACTATTTATCGTACGATCAACATTGAATACATTGTTTAAACTATTTATCGTACGATCAACAGTGCTTCACTTCGTGTCGCGATATTGTTTAAACTATTTATCGTACGATCGACATTGAATACATTGTTTAAACTATTTATTGTACGATCAACAGTGCTTCACTTCGTGTCGCGATATTGTTTAAACTATTTATCGTACGATCAACATTGAATACATTGTTTAAACTATTTATCGTACGATCATCAGTGCTTCACTTCGTGTCGCGATATTGTTTAAACTATTTATCGTACGATCAACATTGAATACTTAAAACATGCAGAAATTTCATACCTATAAAAAAGTTCTCTTTCATGATTTCGATATGTCTCACGAATTTTAAAATATTAATGAAAAACTAGTGAAAATTACTTTGAACATTAATTTCTTGAGTCATATTGTTTAAGAGAGAGATACGGAAAAAGTTCTGAATAAAAACACGCACCTATTTATTTCCTACAAAATTGCTCCTTACATGTTTTTCGAAAAAAGTCATCTTTTTCGAGTTATCCTTGAATTAGTGTATAAACAATTTTTTGGCAATTGCAAAAATATATATCTTGCCATTTTGTTGCATAGTTGAAAAAAGTCATTCTTAATCATCACTTGAACGTTTACAATTGGTTTCATCTTGTCCCTAATTGTTTTCTAGTGTGCCCCCTACTCAAAATCTCTGGGAGGTGGACTAGATGACAAGTATTAGCTTTCACCCAGCTTAATATTAGATATACAGGTACATTCAAGTGAAAATTCGGCTCGCAGTGAACGTGTTAATTATTATATAAGAAGGTGTCTTTGATAGTAAATATTTTGATACCGTGTCACAATGCGGAAGTATTTTAGAATAGACTTCATCTGTGATCTGTGCTCCCACTCCCACCCAACGGCACACTTTAAAAACTTCGATAGAAATATATTTATAAATTAAAATTTAATAACTTTGACAAGTAATATGTTGATATACATCAGAATATAGAAGAGAATTTGTTGATTCTTCAGAAAATTAATGAGTCTTTTATGAATGTATTTTGTAATTCTAGATCAAAAGGGTATTAAGTTTACCTCACTTTCAGGTACCATACACTCTTTCATATGAATCATATGACATTATGAAGCTTCTTATTAACGTAATACATAATTGCAAGTACTCCATACGTTGAAAAATAAAACAAATTCTACCAATATCATTTGTTTTTATAAATTATTTTCAATAATGAACCTTTAGAATTGACAAAAAAAGTATCGGCCCCCCATAAGATAGAAAAAGTGGCTTATGGGGGTGGCTATTTTCGGGTAAAAGGGGGAAGGATTTCTTATTATTTTTTAGGTGCGTTTTTTTTTTTTTTTTTATTATTATTTCGGGATTTTTATGGGAATATTCTCTGATGACCTAAACTAAGAGCAACAAGCCGCGAAGATTATGAGAAAGTGAAAGACAGGATGCTGGTGGTATTTATAAACCTAACAAAAGAGATGACCATGAGATATTATTCAGGTAAAAGTTCAATGGATATTACTCATGATTATCATAAGGAGAAAAGTTCTTACTCATTCACTGAATATTCATGACGATATCTCCGGAATAAGTTTATCATAGGAGATTGATTTCTTTGTGGTACACTCTGATGAGCGTTCAAGATTTTCATAACGCTGTTACTTATTGTCGCCTTTTTTAGTTACACAGCTGCCAAAATATGATCTTAATAACTTCATCATTGGGGAGAAAAAGAAAAAATCTTCTATGACTGTAGACAAAAAAAAAAAAAAAAAAAAAAAAAATCGCGAGTTTGTTCGATAGAATAAAAGGACGTAACTAGGTTAGTTGAAGTTATCAAAATTATAAAATTTTCAATTTTAAAATCTAATCTTCACATTATAAAAAAAAAAAAAAATTGCAGATGTCTGTTGAAAACTAAAGCAAAAATTCATTTTACCGCGAATCACAATCACAAAGCATTCCACTTCTATCTGCGTAACGGTCATTGCCCGTTTACATGTTAGATGCACCAGTGTCAACCGGTTTTCTTAGATATTAGTGAAGTTTAATTAATTTTCATTGTTCTATCTTGGAAATTAAGTAAATAGCTTTATTTTTAAAATACAACTCTGGTTCTTTGATAAAATAAAAATAAATAATGACAAAACTTGAACTACATAATCCACATGTTAACTCAAAGCTCTGTTGCGTAAAGTTTAACCATGTAACTGTTTAACCTTTATCTAGTATAAGAGACTAAGGGTTAAAATCAGCATAATGTAACATCAGAACCACAGCTAGTTCTTGTGAGAGCAAATTCATTCACCTCATTTTTAAGGCAGAGTTCTTGAGATTCTAATTGAATTGTAGGTTATATGACATGAGAGGACTGAAGAGTTCCTCCAAAGATATATGTTTAGCGGGTAATAATGGGTGTTTGACTTCAATTCCGGGCGGGGTGGGCACTCTATCTTTATATTTAAAAAAATCTTTTATAGTAAAAGATAAAAAAATATCTCACGAAGTTACTTCCCACAAATCCTACGAATGATTTATAAATTTCATAATAGAATTTTGAAATAGTTCTGTGGTTCTCATTGAAAACAAATAATTAGAATCAAAACAAATCACAGAATTGTCGTCTAACTGCATAAACAGCAACTAATCAGACTGATAATATTCTCTCAAAAAATAGAACAGTGGAAACAAAGCACGTTTATAAGGCATCAACAAGAAATGTGTCATCATTGAACACAAATAGGTATTTATATTTATCTTTAGCTAAAAGCGAAATAATTATTTCGTAAATCTATGCATAATAATAAATAAGAACTAGTTAGATAATAATCATGAATACAATAAGGTCAGTTTACACGATACACATCAATCATGATTTGACTTTTCAGAATATTTATGACATTAAGAGAATAATTTTGAATGTGCTTGTAAAGGATATTATTTATTCACTTATGATGTTCTTCTGTGTACGAATAAGGATAGTAAATATGACGAGAATTTGGTTGATAAGTTAGTTTACTTTTTTTTTACAGCTTTTTAGTATCAATTTTTAAACGTACCAATATTTCCCATTACCAAGAGATTTGTTTAATTTGGTTTGGCTATTGTTTGAACTCATTTTCCTTTATATCGACTCCAGCTGTATAACCTTAATATCGTAACATTCAATCCCTTTAGCAATATCATTATAAAAGTTGGATTACTCTATTGTGTTAGTCAGAATGTAGTTCAGTGTTGCCAGTAGGAAGTTTATTGACATTTTGATTTCATAGTTACGCGCGGTTAGGTTACATAACCATATGTACATAATACTAAATTTTATTTATATATTATAGGTATTGTTTCAATTGGAATTTTATTAATTAGTTCCAAAATAATATTCCATGCGTTCCTGTCAAAGTGGTTACGTTATAGGTAATCGTGGTTGGAATATCATTCTTTGAAATACCTTCATGTGTTAAATATTAATTTCTTTTTAAGGATTTTTTATTTTTTATTATTATATTTTATTGTTGAAGAGACTGAACTATATGATTTAATGATTGGAAATGATTTTTAAAATAATTTTATTTATGAGATGAAATAAGTAATTACTTGAAATTCTATCAGATAGTTGGATTTTTTTATTGGCATTCAAGAAGTTTTAGGGTTATTTTAATGATCAAGTTTAGATTTTATATTCGTTGGTGTAGAATAAAAGAATCTATGTTGAAGATTCAAGTGCATTCATGAGAATATTGAAGGCTATTCTGAGAGTGATAAACTATGAATTATTTTATAAACGGGACTTAAAGTACAACTTTATTTCACAAGATTATTCAAAGTCTATATTATGTTACACCTATACTATCTACAAGGATCTTTATTGATTTAAAAAAAAAAAAAAAAACATTAATTTTCAGTGTGCCATAGTTTAAATTCATAAGAATATATCTACATAATTAAACAATGGCGTTATATTTACTTAAAACTTAAAGTATTTATTCTTTGTAAGTGTGGAACAACATCACTTTATGTCAACTTCGATTTAGCCGTGAAAAATATTCCTTATAGACTGACATTTTACCATTGCCTATTATTATTGGGACGACTGCGAACATACTTCTAATATATGTTCACAGTCGTTCAAACATATTCTTTGAAAATAAAAATACACAACGTGTAATTTGCAGTTGATAGTAGAGAACTCCTGTAGTATCATCAACAATTGGAAGAATATGAGTAACATTAAAAAAAGAGATCTGAAAGATGAGTTAAATGACCGCGGGTTTCCCGCACGAACAAAATATGCATTATCTTTGTATGAATAACAATTCATGTTACTGCAGCAACCATTGAGAAACCTTGCAACAAAAAGTGCAATGGTCTGCTCCACCAGATTTCACTACAGATCAAATAGACCATTTATAAATTAAGTGAACCGTTATATAAATATTACACTTTGTAATTTCTTTCTATTCAGAGAACATCGTGTTCTCGCATGAGGTTCAAACAGGTAAATCAAATCGTCAGGTAGAGTAATAGTATTGATACGACTGAATTTCAATGACTGACTTAAAAACGGGAGTTTTTTTTTTTTTTTTTAATTAGAAAAGAAGCAAATAAGAGGGCTGATTTGAAGATGCTACGCTTGAAAACAAAGTAAAAAATGAAAATGACAAAGTTAAGAATTTTTTTTAGAAAACAGGAAGCCTCCAAGAAATATTATTGAAAACATTGTTTACATTCGAAGCCACCCAAACTTTAAGAGTGAATGCTACTAAAAAGCGTGTCTTGAAAATCATGCAGATAGAAGCTCATAATATATCTAAGGAAGATGCTCCCACAATTCCACAATTTTTCCTTTCCTATTTGTTTACCTAACACTTCACCAGTTCTTAAAATAGTAGAAAGTTGCACAGGAACTTTCCTTCTACGGAAACAGACCTATTTGTGAAATTTATAATCTATAGGCTATAGGTTATATACGAGTACAAGGACGAGAAGAGAAGCCTACTTTTAAGAAGTTCGCACATAATATTTTGAATCTATTGGTCCTTTGGAATATTTTCTTAGAATTAGGAGCCTTTTTCAAAAGTTAAATAGTACGATAAAAACAAAAAATATATATATTTTTAGGCTATTGTCATATGACCGCGCGGTAACAGCGCGGGATCAAATGAACAAATCGATACAAGTTTGTAGAACTAGTACCGCGCGGTCATGTAGACAATATGCACTATTTAGATAGATCTTGTGCTTGTGCCGCGCCGTTCGTCGTACCGCGCGTTATCTGAACATAGCCTTTTACTCTTAGATGAGAGTTCAATAGCTATGAATATATTGGTTTGATTTCGTAACTAAAAATAGAGTATTCAATTCTGAAATAGTTTGACCTTGAAGAATAGATTTGTAACTATTAGAAGCCGATAACTAAATGAAATTTTTAATTTGGTAACTCGTTCAACACTTTCAAATCATTAAATACTCTCCTATCCTCAGGGTAAAATACTCTCCTAATGGTAGGTTGATAATTGTATGACATAAACTATTTGTGTTTTATAGTAGAAAAAAAATATATTTGTGTTTTATAGTAGAAAAAAAATGTTGTAACTTCTCACATTTTGAAAAAGATAGTTTTAAGCATCTCTGCTTAACCTGAGATTCGTGCGGAGTCCTGAAATGGAGGGTCTATACATATCTATTTGGTTAAAGGGGACTTCAGTTTATCTCCGAGGCCGTCGTTGATAGTATTGACAAATTACCCGAAGTAGGATAACTCCAAAGGGAGGTGCCCTGAAGTAATGCGAAAGCAGTTCCGGAGCACAGCCTTTAAAACAACAAACAAATACTAATAGCATGCCGGAGTATAAAGATAAATGTAAATATGTGAAACGAGAAAGCGAAGCAGATGTGTTTACAAAACTATCTTTTCGGCGAAAAACAGCCTAGGGTAGGTATTGAACAGAAACCTTTGAGCCACAGGGACATCTCAATTGTGAATTTTGTTATTTTTTTAAAAAAAATACAATATACGTTGTTGGACCAATCAGGACCCTATAAAAGCAGAAAGAATAAGTACCTATCTATTTGTTTATATACGGCTGTATTTGATAACATTATTCAAGTGATACTAGAATCTTTATGACAAATAAGTTAACGCTTAGCTTTATACAAGCAGTAGTGTTGAATTAAAGCTGGGTCAAATTCAGATGAACAATAAATACACGTAAGTATAAAATGTGATGAGAATATGAATCGCGCCAATCGATTGTTTCATGGAAACATATTTTCATTGTTATTACAATGTCAGAAAAAAATTCTAGAAAAAACTAGAAAGAGCGGCCGATAATTAGGATCACCAATCAGTGTATTCTTGATTGACATGAAAGTCTGTTCCAGAACATACTCGTACTTATTGATTTTGAAGTTTCTTTTTATGCTAAAATCTACAAGGTAAACCATGTTAAAATCTACAAGAAAATCAGTTCCTTATTTTACAACAGCTCAAGTGGACGTTCTCTAGTAATTTGCTAGAATTTCAACTACAATTCTTTTCTTTTCTAAAATTTATTTCGTGAAATCACATCCAGAGGAAGAGAATGGGAATAATGTTGGTTTGAGCAACCCTTTTCTCATTACTAAATATTTCAACGCTATTCACAGAGGAAAATGCAATTTTATTGCCAAAATAAATTTAATGATATTTTTTTTTTTTCATTAGTTTTCAGTAATAGTTGAAGGTGCATGAGACTTTTCTAAATATTTACAGTGACTTTTATTACATGACATTCCTTAAATGATGGAAAAAATAATTAAAACCTCCTGCCGTTAAGCAGATGGCTATCAATTTTTTCAAACGACTTCAACCGCTTTTCTATTCTATTATTTAAGATAGTGGCTTTAAAAATATGTTTCCTCATTGTAATTATCATTTCCTATCCATAAATTCAAATTATTAGTGAAGACACTATAAAAATATTGGCACGACTCATGTTTATCTAATATTTTGATAGTAAATGATCCATTAAACCTTGAGTTTGAGTTTGGGCAAATACTTTAGGGACGTCCTGTTTGTCGGAGATCGAAGAGTTTTGTTAATGTTATTCAAGCGTATCATTCCAGTTATATACAATTAATAAAATTAATTTTATATAAATATCACAAGTATATAATTCTGTGAACTGAAGACTTCACTCGCACAAACTAATCAGCAAAATTTGTGAATATAACTAGCTGAGTACCCGAACTTCGTTTCGAGAAGATGAGAGAACACGGGGAATAGTAACAGGTTGTTAAGCTGTTTCGAACGTGTTGGGAGAAGTATTGGGTTAGGTTCCAAAAAAATATAATGCGTGTTGAAGTCTGCTGTGTTTAGACTGGGTCTGCGACGCAGTCTAACCTTGCGCAGACTTCAACACGCATTTTTTTTTTTGGAACCGAACCCAGTACTACTCTTAACACGTCCTGCCCAAAAAATTTGGTGTTCAATTCTATTAAATTACAGATAAAAACCTATTCGCAGATCTACCGAATGTACATACAAAATTTTATTAAAATCACTTAAACCGTTTTGGAGCAGTATATGGTAACAAACACCGTGACACGAAAATTTTATATATTAGATAAATGTCCATACCAACTTTTAGCAAAATTGGACAAGGCCTTTACGACGAGGTGCAAAAATAAAAACAGACAAAAGAAAAATCAACAAAACTACCTTCTATGCAGTTTATGCGGATTTCATCAATTAAATTTTTACTTATAAAACTTGTAATTTGAAAATACTATAATTAATATTATATCACTTTTTTTTTTTTTTTTATGTACAATAAATTTATTCGAAATGTTTAACAATTTATTAATGGAATTTGCTGAACAAGACTCATGTGAAGACAATAAAATATATAAAATAAGTTTGGATGTTGTTTACTCAGCAAGAAAAATAAAACACGAAACACAGTTTTCAAATGCTAATTCATTTTCACCATAGTGGAATACATCAACTGTGTAATAAACCCTCAAAGAGGATTTTTAAGAATATACTATGGGCAGATTCTTTTCTGATTGGAATGATAAAAAAGACAACAATATTTTACTCGTAGGTTCCCAAAATATATTGCGCTGCGTTAATTGAACTAGTAATAAAATAAAAAAATCGACATTGTACCATTCAACTCAAAGTTCAAAGTTGATAAAACGTTTAGGCAAAATAACGAAACGGGAGAGTGGAGGAAATACATTAGAAGTATGTTTAGAGGTACTTTTAGTCAAAATAATGAAACGGGAGAGTGGAGAAAATACATTAGAAGTATGTTGAGAGGTACTTTTAGGCAAAATAATGAAACGGGAGAGTGGAGAAAATATATTAGAAGTATGTTGAGAGGTACTTTAGGCAAAATAATGAAACGGGAGAGTGGAGGAAATACATTAGAAGTATGTTCAGAGGTACTTTGGTTGCTCGTTTTTCCCTCATAAAAGAAATAAGTGTATTGATGTGGACAAACAAAAGTATTTTATAAGTGCCATTAAAGCCATTCAAAAAAGAATTAAAAATTTTGAATATTAGATTCAAAATGCTTAAGTCTTTATTTCAATCCAATTGAATCACTCTTGATATTCATTTTTTAAATAATTTCTGTATCGAATGTGTTCTAATTTAAATTATTAAATATAAACTACTTACCACTATGAAGAGCCAAAAAGATAGAAACGGAATACAAAAAGCACTTCATTTTTTATATTTAAAAAAAAAATATTCTATATTATGATTTGTTCTCACTCAATATACTACACTCAACTAAATAGATTCAGATCGATCCAAGTTCTTTTATATATAGCTGACTATCTTTGTTAGATAGTTAAGATTTTTGACCTACTGTTTTTTCTTCTTCTTTTCTTTGAATTATCTTCACCTTCACAAGTTCTTATTGTATTTTTTTCAAAGTCTATTTTTAAGTTATTATTTAATTTTGAGAAGAAAATATTATTTTTGAAAACTGAGAATAAAATAAACTATCGTTTGTTTAAAAGTTTAGAATATCGCATTCGATGTTAAGTACGAGTAGATAAGTGAGACTGTAGCTCTAAATAAGCCTTTGTTTGCTACAAAAGTTTTCAGTAGATTGTTTTTGTACATTCATTATTAGACGCCAATCATTGAAAAGGGCTCTCAGAACTGCATCAATCACAAAATTGTTATTTTTAAAGTTTAGTATAAATTTGCATCATGGCATTCAATGTTGGGCCGAAAAAGGAGACTGCAACTCCAAAAAAGCCTTTGTTTGCTACAAATGTTTTCAATAGATTGTTATTGTGAACGTTAGTGAACTCCGCTTTTGACTCTCATGTACATGAAGAGAATTTTAACTTTTTAGCGGTTTGTTGCAGAAGCGTAAAATTTTGATATGTGATGGCTGGTTTTAAGGGCTTTTCGATTTTGAACATTTTGGTGGCCCCTCCCCCCGGCAGGAGGACCCCCAAAATGTTCAAAATAGAAAAGCCCTTAACACCAGCCATCACATATCAAAGTTTTACGTTTCTGCAACAAACCGCTAAAAAGATAAAAAAAATATTTTAAATTTGATTAAGATATTTTTCCTATTAATGACTAAACGTGAACACCTGATCATATTGATCCACTAGTGAACTCCACTTTTGACCCCGGTATACATCCCGAAATGCACTTGTTGTGAATGTTAGTGAACTCCACTTTTGACTCCCATGTGAGTACATCCCGAAATGCACTTGTATACTCGTATGTGTATATATGTTACGCGATACAAGCCACAATTTTCATCCGATATTAACGAAATTTGGTACACATGTTTAGGATATAAAGGAAATTTGCTGTATAATTTTTTGGGGGCCCTGGCCCCCAGGGGATCCAATATTGTGTTTTTTTGAAAATGATTTTTATCTTTTGTAGCGGTTTGTTGCAGAAACGTAAAATTTTAATATGTGATGGCTGGTGTTAAGGGCTTTTCGATTTTGAAAAATTTGGGGGCACTCCCAACGGGGGGAGGGCCCTTTTTTTAAAAAAAAAATTGATTAATATATTTTGTTCTGTTAATGACTACAACACTAACGTGAACACTTGATCATATTGGTTCAATTGTATTTGTGTATTTGTCATGTGTGTGTATATTTGTTTGTCACGCCACAATTTTCATCCGATTTTAACGAAATTTGGCATATATATATATATATTGTACATGTAGGAAATTTGCTGTTTTGGGGGGCTCTGGGCCCCACGGATGCCCAATATTGTGTGTTTTGAAAATTATTTTTATCTTTTTAGCGATTTGTTGTAGAAACGTAAAATTTTGAAAAGTTATGGCTGATGTTAGGGGCTTTTAGATTTATGAAAAATATTGTTTTTTGAAAATGATATTTAAAATTTGATTAAAATATTTTTTTCTATAAATGACTACAACACTAAACTGAACACCTAATCATCTTGATATACTAATTATACATTCATTCTTAGACGCCAATCATTGAAAAGGGCTTTCAGAACTGCATCAATCACTAGATCGTTGGCTTTAAAGTTAAGTAAAATCTTGCATCATGGCATTCAATGTTGGGCCAATAAAGAAGACTGCAGCTCTAAATTAGACTTTGTTTGCTGCAAAAGTTTTCAATAGATTGTTCTTCTCCATTTATTCTTAGACGCCAGTCATTGGAACGGGTAATTAGAACTGCATCAATCACTAGAATATAATTATATGTATTAGGTACATTCTATGACTAAGAGGCGCTTCACATACATCAATCACTAGAATATATTTATATGTAGGTACATTCTAGGACTAAGAGGCGCTTCACATACATCAATCACTAGAATATTTATTTCTTTTATTTATTTATTAAGGTACAATTAACAATCAAGGTTCTCTTAATATATTACAAAATATACCTGTGGATGAAATGGTCAGAAATTAAAGTTAAAATCAAAAT
>CM022885.1:21359913-21379128 GCA_012654025.1 Pachypsylla venusta
TTTTTTTTTTTTTTTTTTTTTTTTTTTTTTTTAATATATATATATAATAATGCTGTGATTATCTGAATTTCTCTCTTATAAGAGCTTCCCATAATCTCAAGTATTTTTACGGCCATAATCTTTCAATGCGACTGAATACTTCCAGGCGACACAACTGAGGAAATTATTTTAATTTAATTTGAATTATTTTTTTTTATTCTCTGTATTGAATAGTTTTCGTGGAATGTTAAAAAAATAATAAAAAAAAAATCGACAACTTGCCGCTCGAGAGGAAATTTTTACCATATTATTTGAAAGAGAGGGTTGTAAAAAATCTTTCTGACCTTCTTCATCTATGTTTTATGCAGATGCAAATTTGTTGGCACTAATAGTTAGAACACTTTACGATCTATAATGTTGAGGTCTAATTTTAACACGTCAACTTTGATTTTTTTAGTCTTTTAGATGATTAGTTCAACCGGGTCCCGTGGTGGCCATTTTCAGTGATTAGGTTTACAGTTCACACAACTTCTAGTTTCTAATCTATGGTATTGGTTGCTTTGCATTTTTTTTTTCTTCTTCTTGGTTTATGTTTATGTAGCACGATAACTGTATGGACATTAATTATATTCATAGAATTAGATGATTAGTTCAACCGGGTCCCGTGGTGGCCATTTTCTGTGAGTAGGTTTACAGTTCACACAACTTATAGTTTCTAATCTATGGTATTGGTTGCTTTGCATTTTTCTTTTTTCTTCTCGTTTTTGAGATATGGTAAAATTTGATAGAATCTTCAGATATTAACTGGTACCATATGGCATATGGTGCCGAAGAGCGTTGGTCGTATACTGATCTCAGATGGGAAATCGTTTGGGAGGTATTTATAAGATCCATTACATGAAGGGATGAGACTAAGATATATGTTTATTTTGTGGACGTAGTTATTTAAATAATTATCCTTTGATTAATATACTGTATACGTATACTTTACAAGGAACTTTTGATTGTGGTGTGCTTATGTTTATATAGAAAGCTATGATTGAGGACATGCTGATGGCCATCTACTTGGAGATCCTTCTTTTTACCCAAGAATGATGTTGAATTTACATTATCCTAATACAATCATACATAAACGGAAGATTTTATAAATTTCGTTTTTCAAACTTAGCAAAAATGTGTTCTGTGTATTTTAAAATGTCTCTCTTTTTGTCTCTTCTGGCATTTGTACAATGAACAATACCTCCGCAATGTATTACTTTGTCAATGTGTGGCTTACTTTCGGATAGTTGAAACTTTGAACAATTATTTCTGACACATTTATACAGGGTAGGACATTTTAAGTTAATCAGTCAAATATCTTGTATACAAAAAAATACAAATAAAGTAAATCAGACCAAAGTTTGATGATATCAAGGGGGAAATGATAACCTGAATGTAATCTTTAGGGTTTCCCCTTAGAGTCATTTCGAAAGTTAACTTTTTTAAAATTTAATTCTGTATTTTTCATTACAAATTCGAATTTAAATTCTACATCTAATATGGATGTAAAAAGTGAATAGTTAATCTATGTTTTTTTTTTAGTTTTTGACCTCGGCACCCATATATGACGTAACAAAAGAGGAAATAAATTGTAAAAATTGCAGAATAGAGTGGGAGTTTATTATAAGACGTCTCCGTGGCAGAGTGCGCATCACACTCGGCTTGCACCACGGAGGTTCCGGGTTCGATTCCCGGACGGGTCAAAAATTTGAAAAAGGTTTTTTCAAATTTTCTACTTGGTCTAGTTGTGTTTGGGGGTAACTCAGCCTCCTGAGGACAATTGAGTAGCTATGGTAATAGCGCCAAGTGGTAGCATTATAAGGAAATTGTTAAAAGTGTAGCTTAGGCTTAGTGATATTGGAGTTAATGTGGAAAATACCTTGTAATGCTATGATGCCCACAAACATTGTGACATAATAACACAAGGAAATATAAAAATAAAATAAATAAAAAAAATAAACAAACTCTCAACAATTTTAGGACTCATTTTTTTTTCTGTAGTCCCTTGTTTGTCTGTGGCATCTGTATTCCCTTGTTTGTCTGTAGTCTGTTTTCCGGTTCGAAAAAACACTATAGTAGCGTTTGAGCAGTTTGGAACCCGGTAGTCTCCATACCATGGAAAATAATTTCTTCCCAAAGTTCCAGGCAGAACGTTTTTTTCGTATCGGATAAGAGATTTGATAACACAAATTAGAGCTTAGATGAAAATCATCTAAAGTAAAAGTATAGCACGTCCAGCAACATAGAATTCATATTTTAAAAAATCTGCTGAATTATTTTCTATTCCAAAATGGTTCGAAATTCGAAAAATTTTATTGAAAAGGGGAGGAATATGTTTCAATCATTATTGTTCAATAAAAAATTTAATTTAATTTACAAAGAATAAAAACAGGCAATCAATAAAAAATAGAATCATGCGAAGGCATGTGTACCTTATTTGTTATTTTGAAAACACGCAAAATTGACAAAGGTAATTTTTGTTTGAATATTTTTCGACGGCTTAGGGGTCAGGTTATGTTCAAGGATATTCACACGTTTCTTTGATAAAAACAAACAAAAAAGGGTATCGTTGTTTGATGCGCGCACGACAAGAGTAAGGCGGCCATATTAACACTAAAGAGAGTTTGTAGGTATAAAGACCCACTTTTTTCTGTCATTTCCAGATTTTTTTTATTTTTTTATATTTTTAATGGATCATAGTATCATAATAATAGCTGAAGTTCCCCCCAAAATAAAGATTCTAGGTTTTTTTAAACGAGTTTCCCATACTCGTCCAAATTACTGAAAAAATGTTTTCATACGGTTTTATTCCTATTACAATTTTTTTGTCAAACCTACAGTAGTTTCTGCTTGTTGTTGTTAACGTTCTCAACGACTCTCACTGTGTCTCCAGGCCAAGAAAGGCGGCCTCTCCAACAGGATCTGTCCATAATGCTGGCGGCTCTAGATTAGTTGGGTTTGATGGATAGTTGTTGGCTGCTCATGATTTACATCATGATCAGCCAGCATACATAGACAACAACGATCAGATACTTCAGGGTTTAGCAAGGATTTATATACCAACTCTTTGAGAAAGTATCTGGAGCAGCACTGCTGGGTCCAACGGAGGAAAAACACAGTGAGTTGTCGTCGGAACGGTGTTGATGGTCTTTGGCCGCGCCCGAGGGCACGGGTAGCCCCGGTACAAAGAACCAACCATCTTGGGGGCCATTTTCTGCTTGTCGTAGGAAACGGTTGAAGTTCTAAGAAAGAGATTCAACAATTACTTAGAGTTGACCTCATGAGTATCTCTAAAAATATATTTCTAGAGTCATTACTTACAGTTGACTTCATGAGTATCCATACAAATATATTTCTAGAGTCATTACTTTAGAGTTGACCTCATGAGTATTCCTACAAATATATTTCTAGAGTCATTACTTAGAGTTGACCTCACGAGTATCCCTACAAATATATTTCTAGAGTCATTTCTTAGAGTTGACCTCATGAGTATCCCTACAAATATATTTCTAGAGTCAATTAAAAAAAATAAAAATCAAGAATGTCTCAATTACATAATGCATTTTTTTTTTAAAAAAAAAATTGAATCTGAAGGTGTCCAGTCTAAGTAAAGTTATTTTTTCAACAGCTCTAGTTCGCTGGGAATACTTTTCTAGCAATTTTCAGAACTTTTCGATCATAGAAATATACTTCTGATATTAATATGATAAAATGAATTCATGAAATCACTCACCGACGCGACGTTCATTTGATAGTTCCGCAAGCAGTGTTTTTTTTATTCGATCATAGAAAACTTCTGATATTAATATGATAAAATGAATTCATATCGTTTATTCAATTGAACTGTTAAACACAAAGATCAATGACTCATATTCTTATTCAATCGTTCAGTCGAGGCTTTTCTTATAGGTATATCTAGCCTCAACCAGTCACTAACCTCCTTGACTAGCATAAAGATTATTATCTAACTGACCAATGTCATTAAAGTGCACTTTCAAGACCCTCGCACACAACTGAACTTTTCTATTTACTACCGGTGATTCCCCACAATCAGTGGTTTAGAATGTAAGTGATTATACACAGAGATCTAGAAGGTACTAGACATTGTGAGAGTTTATAAATGTACGAGTATATATACAAGTGGTCTGATCCACTGTGTGTCCGGGGCATGACCGTTCATGAATACGAAGTGTCAACCAATTTACGGACATTTTTCTAGGTTCCAGAGATTTTTTTTTTTTTTTTTAAAANGGTTACAGAGATTTTTTTTTTTTTTTTTTAGAAAAAAAATCGGTAATGATACCGAACTTAAGGAGAAAGTACAATGTGTTTTGATGATTTCCCACGGGTACCTTTTTTTATGATGCGCACAACATGTCTATTGCGAAATGATGTGAAATTGACTATGGCATATGGCTTTAATTAGTGGTCAAATGTATGTAAATTAAGGATATGCAATAAAAAAATCAAGTTTTAATTTAATTTTTATGATGCGCACAACATGTCTATTGTGAAATGATGTGAAATTGCCTATGGCATATGGCTCATATGGCTTTAATTAGTGGTCAAATGTATGTAAATTAAGGATATGCAATAAAAAATCAAGTTTTAATTTAATTTTTATGATGCGCACAACATGTCTATTGCGAAATGATGTGAAATTGCCTATGGCATATGGCTCATATGGCTTTAATTAGTGGTCAAATGTATGTAAATTAAGGATATGCAATAAAAAAGCAAGTTTTAATTTAAAAGCTAAAGTTGGTTGTCTATCACCAAAAGAACAGAGTTCTTCCAACATTTGTCACTTGAACCAACAAAAAAAATTAGTGATCATTTGATTCGTTGATGGGTTTAAGAAGTTAATTTTAAAATTTTAAAAGTGCAGTATGAAAAGTGAGGGTTTTTTCTGAGTTTTAATAGTCCGATGATAACCATCTCACTCCCCATTTAGGGTGGGTGCTGCAATCCAAGATTACATGCGGTTTCTTCAGGGAAACCACATTGTGTACATTATGGTCTTCTAAGTAGTTTCAATCTATTTTAATTTAGCGTATGGCTTTTTACTATATATCAGAGTGAAAATTTCTGAAAAATAATATAATATGAAATGAGGGAGATGTATAATGAACCAGCAGATCAAGGGGCAATTTTAGACATTAAAAAAATGTTTGTTTAGTAAGCAAACATTTTTTTCATGTGTTTTGACATTGGCTTACTTCTGATTGTTTTGACCTAATGTTTGTCTGGTCGCCAGATGTGTTAGTTCTTAAGCATTGCCCAGGATACAACACGTTGAGACGAACGAATTGACAATAAATGAAAACAAAAAGAATACGTAGAAGGGAACAATGAAAAAAAAAAAAATGAATATATTTTGATATTTACACACTTATGGTACACTTACAAAATGACAAATTGTATTTATGTTGAGCTTGGACCTGAAAATCACTCAATGAGAGACAAAAAAAAAACGAAGAGACTGAGATTTTATGCTGGATTAAATTGAGACAAGAAATTTAGTTTAGTCATCTAAGACATAAAAAAAAAAAGGCAAAGGAAGAAAAAATGGCGTAGTTCTGATATTTTACCATGTTGTTGGGATACATGAGAGCAGTGTAAAACCAAGTTTGCCGTTTCGAAAGACCTGTGCTCGCTGCATGGTGGTCAAAAACGTTCGATTTTTTCCGATTTTCGAAAAAATCTCGAAAACCGTGAATCGCACGAAAACAATTATTTCTCAAAATAACAGAAATCGGATTTTTTTTACACAATTTGAGTACAATTGCATCTCTGTGGTCCTAATAGATCGCGAGATATAGCACTTCGAAAATTGTCGATTTTTTGGAAAAAACACAAATTTCACTTTCAGCCACTTTTTGGGAAGTCATGAGAGAGGAAGGTGTAGTCTATTTAGTTATATTATTTAAGACTATCGAGGAGGATTTAAGCCCAGTAGTATTTTTTTTTATCTCAAAATAACCGAATTTGGATTTTTTACACAAGGCCATTCTGTTACAAAATGGCGTAGTTCTCAAATTTGCGTATGTTGTTAGCATACATGCGAGCAGTGTAAAACCATGTTGCTCATTTCGAAAGACCTGTGCTCACTGCGTAATGATAGAAAACTTTCTTTTCTTTGTGGATTTTTTTCAGTTTTTCGAAAAAATCTCGAAAACTGTGAATCGCACGGAAATAAATACTTGAGTTTGTTTTGGAAGAAATAATATTTTCCACAATTTAAGTTCAAATTTAGCTTCGTAGGCCTAATAGACCCCAAGATATAACACTTCGAAAAAATCACTTACAGTCAGTCATCTTTTGACATAATTTTACTCCTAGTACTTAATGATCCTATGGGGAATTCATGAGAAAAAGTTGAAGTGGAATAATTAAGTTTTCATTAAGCACAGGTGGTAGTAGCCTATAAATCGATCATTTATCGCAATAAAGAATCTTTGTGTGATCTTCCATTCTTCCTTCAAATAAACTTCTTATTGCCCGTTTCGTGTTCTATTATCTACTTAGTTGTGCTCAACTGTTGTAATCTGCACAAGGCATATTGGCGTAAACGGTGGAGAGACTATTGCTCCCCCCAGTTATTTCAGATTATTTTGGTTTCCTATTAATCAATAATGTTAGCCAGATCTAAGAAACTGCAGCTCTAAGTAAGATTTTGTTTCCTGCTATCCTTTAAAAATGTCATTGAAAGAAAGGTGAATCCGACCGTGAGCTTTTCCTTCCAAAAACCAGGACTGAAATAATATATTTTGGCAGGTTTTGTCCTCAAAGCCGTCATTGAAGGGTCCGGCCACAAAGATAAAATCGACAGTCCTTTAAGGATAAAAATTTTGATGTTTTTTTTTCACTTAAACTTTATTTTCACTTAAATCGCGTTGGTCAATCTTTACTTCTGCCGACTAGTAGGTGTTGATTTTTTTCTAGTAAATGTCAGAGGTTGCATTGCAACAGGTAATGCATTCAAGAGGATACTTTCAATGATTGAGGTTTTACTAGATAAAAACATCCAGTAGTTGTGTCAAACACATTCCTACATCCTAATGATAGGCCACAGAAATACGAGCTTGTAGATGTCCGAAAGATCGACCGACGCGATTTAAGTGAAAACAAAGTTGAAGTAAAAAAAATATACCTAAAGGACTGTCGACTTTATCTTCATCCCCGGACTCTTCAATGGCGGGGACAAAACCTCCGCGCAAATAGATTATTTCAGTACTGAATTTTGGAAGGAACAGTTCACCGTCGGATTCAAATTTTTATTGATAGACAATAATTATAGAAACCAAAATAATCTGAAATAATTGGGGGGAGCAATACATTTACACCAATATGCGTTGAGCAGTTTACAGCAGTTGAGCACAACTAAGCAGATAATAGAACCCGAAACGGGCGATGGAAAAATCAATAGTCCCAGTTTGGCACAGGTCTTTCGAAATAGCAAACTTGTTTTCACACTGCTATTGGGATACATGAGAATGTATCCCAATAACATATTAAAAAATCCAGAACAACGCCATTTTTTCTACCTTTGCCTTTTTTTATGTCTTAGATGACTAGACTAATTCGGTGTCCTCGCACGTTTAATTTTCAATATTTTAATGTAACCAAATGCAGGCCAAATGTAGGACAGTTATAAAAAAGCACAAAACTTATACCAGATGGAAAAGTTAATTTTGTAAAGAATAAATTTAGAGCTGTATAACGTATATTGAAGTATTTATTTTTACTTTCCTTATCCTATAAAAAGGAAAGTATTGTAATGGTCTGAAATTTTCTATGTCGAGTTTTCAATGCCAAAACACGTTTTGGGGTCCCCAGAGCCCAAATCTCGTGTGTGTGTCTGTCTGTGAACAAGATATCTCAAGAACGGCAAGTGCTATAAACTTGAAATTTGGTATGCATGTCAGTTTTATGCCATTAACGGTAAAATAAGCTTTTGGTGGAAATCGAATATACCGTTGGCGGTTTTATGCCGCTTTTTAGCGGTTTTCGCATATCCTGCTTAAAATGAGAAAGGTAATAGCTAGAACTTGAAATTCGGCGCCTATTCATATCAATTTTCTACAAGAAAATTGAAGAATACAACTCAGGTTGAAGTATAATATATTGTTGGCCGCTAATTAGCAGTTGAAGGCCGCTTTTTGGCGGTTTCGCCTAAAACCAGAATGGAAAGAGCTAAAACATGAAATTTAGTGTCAATTCATATCAATTTCATATAAAAAATTGAAAAATACAACTTAGGTTGAAGTGTAATATATCAATAAGTGTAACATATAATTGTATTGTAATGCCAAAACACGTTTTGAAGTCCCCGGAACGGGACTTCAAAACGTGTTTGGCATTGAAAAATCGACATCGAAAATGTCAGCCGATTACAATACTTTCTTCTTCTTTTTTATAGATAAGGAAAGTCGTGTGATGTTCACACCAGATTTTTTTAAAGGTACTGAACACTAGAACGTTTTAATGTACAAATTTTTTAATAACTGAAAAAAAAATGGTTTAAAGGTTTTAATTCGGCACAAGGAAAAATGTTGAATTTTCGAGAAACAGAAATATGTAATTTTATAAATAAGTTTTGAAATTTGGGAAGAAACGAATCAACCATCTTGTGAATTTTGATTTTTTTTTTCTCACAGACATATTGTATCAAGTTTTTATTGGTGGTATGAAAAGAGGGCTTTGTGTTTGCAAATATTATAAACAAAAATTGTATTAGCTAATGTTTTTTTTTTCTTTTCTTTTCTTTTCTTTTCAAATAAGTCAAGTATTCGTGCAAATGAACCTGGATATAAAATATAGGGATCTGTGATGAACAATGTATTGTTATAAAACGCCTTCAATTTTGTTATAAAAAATATACAATAAAATTGAATGCCCTTAAATGGTTTCTTGTAATGATGTGATCGTTCATTTAAGAGTTATTATTTTTTGCTGTCATAAAGGCAACGAAAATACAGTGCATTTGACTAGCTCTGACAGACAGACCTATAGCGGGTTCTATTTGGTCCCACTCACAGCGATTTTTTTTTTTTATATAATTTGAGCCATTTTGTAAAAATCGAGTAGTTGCAGCGATAAGAATTAATGATTTCGTATTAAGTTATGATTCTATTAAAAAATATGAATATAGCTATCGTTTGGACTGTGTAATAATACCGCTAATAAGCGTCTTTACGTACTTACATACTAAAAGGAAACTGATATCAAAATTTAAAGTTTCTAGGTTTAGTCATCGTCGACTTACGTTGATTAGTCACTGAACTGACTTTAAAATAATAATGTATGTAGATCTAGTTTGTCGCAGACGCATGGCTATATATTGTAGGTATATGAGTTGGAATTGTGTAATATCTCGTCTATGTTTAATGTGTTTGAAGAAAAAATCTCATCATAATTTGAGATTCATTCATTGCCACATTACTAGGTCGCAGAGGAGTTGTTCTTTTGTCAATTAAATGATTTTGGGGTAGAAAGCAAACATTCATATAGGAAAATTAAATAGTATATTAAATAGATTATTAAATATTAATAAACAATGAAATAATGTTTGTTTCGTCCAAATAATCTCTTACGCAATCATCCAATCACACGCCGTAATAAAATTTAAAAGAAAACAACTAAAACCTGTTTCACACTTATCATACACTCATGGGCATATTTATCGACTCACTTTGGTTAATATTGTTAGTATTGAGAGTATTTATTATCTCTGAAATATCTCTTAAGGTGAATAAACCAACGACTAATCTTTCGGTAACCAGTCCACAACCTTCAAATATTTCCAACCTCTTCATTGAATGTTTTTTCAAAAGAGATAATAATTTTGATAAAGTGGGATACCTACTATGTTAGGTAAAACTATAATAAGGAAGAATTTAACTACCTTATAAAATCAGATAACATTGTTCGTTTCATATAAAGGCCTCCCAAATGGACTATTTCTCAAATTGCAGAATAAGGATTGAAGATTTTTTTTCAAACAACATATATTTTTTTCAATTGTTTGTATGATTAAAAATACGAGTCCATTCTTAAGCTCACAAGTATATTTGGTTAAAGATCTTTTATGAAATACATTATTAATTTTTTAGCACAAATATCGTGATTCAAAAATGTCATATAAAAAGTGATTATATTACAATAACTTTGTTAAATTTTTATATTACACTAAATTACCTATCAAATTCTGATTAAACAATGAGTTTCATCAAAGATCTTTTAAAAGTGTGCACAGGTATACAAAATTAAATTATATAGAGAGGGAAAAATCCAAGGAAAATATTTTATACCTATCTTGATTAAATCTTTTCTTTTGTTTTTATTGGGGTTGTCATATTAAAAAACTACAAATAAATAAACATTTTAAAGTCAATTGAGTTCCCACGGAGAACGAAGACCTATATTATGCACAGAGAACAAAATTAAAGAACCCCCATATTAAAAAACTACAAATAAATAAACATTTTAAAGTCAATTGAGTTCCCACGGAGAACGAAGGCCTATATTATGCACAGAGAACAAAATTAAAGAACCCCTAAAATTGCTAGTTTATATTAAAAAACTACAAATAAATAAACATTTTAAAGTCAATTGAGTTCCCACGGAGAACGAAGACCTATATTATGCACAGAGAACAAAATTAAAGAACCCCTAAAATTGCTAGTTTTTTTTTCTTTACCTTACGTTCAGGTTGACTTTTAAAATGGAACCATTTCTCAAGATTTTTTTGAAAGCGCCATATCACAGAGAATCCTGAACAAGAAACGAGGGATTTTCAGACACGAGGGATCTTTCTCATTTGCGGCTTACAATTTGCAATATCCCTCTGGACACCTCTTTTCTATTGTTTTTAACTTTTTATGTTTACTTATTAGCTTTTTTGACATATTTTAACCCAACTGGACAGGTTAGGAAACGTTTTTATAGCCATGCCTTGATGAGCACGACACTTTTTGAAAGTGATTAAAAAGGTGAAAAATATTAAGGATATAGGGTATTAAAAGTGGTGGGATTTTGAAAAAGGGATTTTTCCTGTCCAGGAAACTCTGTGATATGCCGCACTAGATTTTTTAGCTTGTAGTCTAAGGCACACGGAAGAGATTTGCATGAAATCATCATAAAAACCTTTTTGAACAACAATAATTATTTACTTATTTTTTGAGAAAATTTAAATAATGTTCATGATTTTTTTTTTTAGTTTTAAAAAGGGTCTTCAATTAAATAAACAGATTAATATGGTCCGTGTGTGATTTGCATGAAATCATCATAAAAACGTTTTTGAGCAACAATAATTAATTACTTATTTTTTAAGAAAATTTAAATAATGTTCATGATTTTTTCTTGAGTTTTAAAAAGGTCTTCAATTAAATAAACAGATTAATATGGTCTAACAGTTTCATGTCAGCGTGTCCCAGAATGACCGGTCCCCCCTCCCCCCCCCCTACTTAAACTTTGAACGGCATGGAATTATTTAATTTTGAAAAGCTTTAGGGATGAGAAAAGGGCCATGGCCAATCGAATGGTTATGTTGAGATCCAGGCCCGACCCCTAGAAGTGACTTTTATTGAGAAAATTTAAATGGAATGGTACAAATATTTTTTGTTCAAATAAGAGTACAAAATAAATAAGGAAAAAATGTGACTTTTATTGACAAAAAGTGCCGATTTTCAAGAAATTTAAATAGAATCGTACAAATCTTTTTTTTTGAGGGGTCATAATTTTAATTTTGTTGCACCCTGTATATCGACGTTTACTTTAAAATTTGATGTGTAATTTCCCTTGCATCTAAAACTAGTGTTATTTCCTATGTAATTGCATTGAAACTTTCTAATTCTTCTTTCACCCCTGTGATATACACTCTCGATGTTTTAGGTAGATGGGAAACCTTTTTTGGAACACAATAAGGGAACTTTTACATCAAATTTTAAAACAAACACAGTTGTAACAGGGTGTAATAAAATTAAAAATATGACCCCTCTAGTTCCGCCCCTTCTTATTATTTTTTAAATGTAAAGGACATTTTTTCCTTATTTTATTTGTACTCTTATTTGAACAAAAAATATTTGTACCATTCCATTTAAATTTTCTCAATAAAAGTCACTTCTAGGGGTCGGGCCTGGATCTCAACATAACCGTTTGATTGGCCATGACCCTGTTCCTATCCCTAGAGCTTTTCAAAATTCAAAAAATCCATGCCGTTCAAAAGTTAAGAGGGGGGTGACCGGTCATTCTGAGACACGCTGTTTAAGGATGCCGATTTGTAATTTAATAGAAGAATGGATCTCCCAATAATAACTAGATATAAGTTAATTCGATCATTTGACAAAAAAAAAAAAAAAAAAAAAAAAAAAAAAAAAAAAAACGACAAGGAAACCAACCGCTTTGTAGTTTATTATTTTTATTTTTCTAAAAACATCAGGGGGAGGAAAATAATATTATTTAAAAAATTTGAACGATGGTTTGGACTGATTAAATGTACCAAGCGAATTGGAAATGCGCAAATATAAACTTGAGAAAGGAAATGATAAAGTTAAAACAAAGCTCGTGCAAGAGTTATCAGAGATTTCAGAAGATTATTCTTTTTCAACGTGAATTTCTGACTTCTCAAGTTCAAAGAGATAGTTCAAGAACTAATTTATATTGCAGGAGGGTGATAAAAAGGGAAATAATTGCAGTATTACCAAGAATATTTTTAGAACAAAAATGGTTCTAACTCTAAAAACATCTTTGGGTTGGAATTAAACGCCAGACTCAAACTGTCTCACAAGTCAAAATTCATTTTTGACGGCTCTTGAATATGTTGAAAATATAACACAGTGAACATTTTATTTTCTTCATACATTTGTTTTTCTTAGCCTTTTGATTTTTATTAAACCAATATTTTTATTTTTCATTTCATCAATGATTTCAGGATTCGACAATAACGGAAACCAAAATCTACGTCAGTCCGTATCCTGAGGTTTCAGGTTCGATTCCTGATCTACGAACTAATTAAAACAAACATTTTGATTTTTCATTTCATCAATGGTAAATTAACATACCAAAGCTAATTTATTTCTTGAACTTAAAAAAAAAGGAAAAAAAAAAAAAAACAGCAGTCCTGATGTTAGATTCGTTTCTTTGTCTGACATTAAAAATAGAGGGGTACGACTTGTAGAGTCACAAAAGAACTATTATTTATAGGTTGCAGTGAAAAAAATAAAAATATTTCGAGAAACACAGATAAAATGACATGCAGTTAATGACAATAATGTCTAATTACTTCTACTAATAAGAAAAAAAAATGTATTTTGGAACCGGTAGGGCTATGAAAGTCTATTGTTTTTAATGTCGGACGTTTCTGTTTTTTTTTTTCCTTTCCTGAAGTTCAAGAAATAAATTAGCCTTTATTAGTTAATAAAAATCTCGTCAGATCAGGAATCGAACCTGGAACCTCTGGGTACATAGTGGCGTAGACTTCTTTTTGCATTACTGAGGAATGCTGAAAGTTTGTGAATACAAAAGCCTAAGAAAAACAAATATCTAAAGAAAAGAAAATGTTCACTGTGTTAAAATTATGGTTCAAAAACCAGTCCTAAATCCATAACCGTTGTTCGGATTGTCTTGAAATTGATTTCATTGGATTCCCTGATAAAAAATACATGAAAAGTATACAGAAGCTATAGAAATCAATTCTAACAGCTTTCCGTTCTTTTCAATTTAGAAAATGATTATATAATTTGAAAACATTGCAACTCTTGCGCTGCCTTGCCATGAAATACATAACGATTTGACATAGTTTGAACAAAAGTAGAAGATTTAAGGTTAAATTTTTTTAAAATAAAACAAATTGAAGCGCACTTAGGGTCAGCATGGGTGTGACTGGTGCCACCCGGAAGCAAAGGCTAGCACCAGTCGTCATCGTCAGAATCACTATGACGAGAACGTTTGAACTGCTCCGGGAGTGGAGATGGTTTGAAACCGTTCAGAACAGGAGATGGTAGAATACGACCACGGCCAATTTGTACAGCTTGTTCAAAACTAAGCGGAGGACTCTTGTAGTTTAGATAATGAGTTGGTGACGGATTAACTTTTGGAAAGTTCATAAGAGCACCACTTACAGGGGAAGGTCGCAATTGTAGAGTTGAAGGTTTACATGGTGTTGGAGGTAGTCTTCTCCCCTGGCCTCTTCTAGCCACAAGAACTGGGTAACTATGTTGCTGATGGTGGTGTCGCTGCGACCTCGGCGATGGAGATCGCGATCTTTGTTCAAGTCTAGTTGTACCGTAACCTCCTCCTTTTCTATCACTAGGATACACTCTACTTGGACTAGGTGATCTCGCTGGACTTGTGGATGCAGACCAAGAACCTGGAATATAGAACATTTCTATGAAACAATTAAATAAATTCTTACACAATTTTGAACACAATTCAATAGCAAATTATGGTATCGAAAAAAACTATCCGCATATAATTTGAGCAGGGAGATTGATTATTTATGCGTGAAGCGAAGTCAAAATTATATTTCAAATTATGAAACAGAACGGGTTAAAGAGATGAAAAGCATGTCAAGTAAATTGCAATGGAAACTATTCTTCTCGAACCAATGTGAGAAAACTGAAAATTAGACGTTCGGGTTGTATCAAAACATAGAATAGAGAAAGACCATACGAATACCTCTGATATGTGGGTGCCTGTGCTGTTTGTAGTGCTCATGCTTTACCATCTCCACAACGTTAGACACTGTATCACTGAACCCTATTTCATGGTGGTGAGTGTAATGTGGCGAGTGATGCTGTGAATGATATTGTGGGAAGTAATGATGATGAGGTGTGTATCTGTAAGGCGATCCACTGCGATCCATATCTGGTGATCTATGACCTTGAGGCGATCTGTAAAAAATACACATGGTTGTAATAATGAAAACAAAAAACAAATTCAAACTAGATAAATAATACCTACTTTTATTTCCTCAGGACACTCTGTTCATAAAATGAACTTTTTTTAAAAAAAAAAATTCTACTTCTGATATACCTACAGAGTACAAAATGTAAATGCATATTTATCTCACAAAAAAATATCATTAAAAAAAAGACACTCTTTTAAAAAAAAAATCCGCCTATGAATGTAGAGATATCTAATACGTATTGGGGCCCAGTTTATTGTTGCTGCTATGCATCCCACACTCAAATTTATTATTACACGTTCTTCTGTTTCAATTCTCTTAGAGTAATACCGACTTTACACTTGGCAACACACATATGCGCGCCGCGGCACGAACGCGGCAATCTTGCGGCAATGTTCGTTAGATTAGGATGTGTTTTTCTGTGCTCGCAAGTACAACACGCGGCAAAATGTTATCTGTTCGTTGAAAATTTATTCCTACAAACAGTTCTGCAAACAGTTCGGCGAATGGTACGTACCCATATGCGCGCTGCGGCACGAACGCGGCAATCGCGCGGCAAGTTCGTCAGATTAGGACTTTCACTGTGCGCGCAAGCACAACACGCGGCAATTTACTCGATCCATCTCCTGTGGGTTTTTTCACGAACACTTTGAAATGTTTGTTGCTCTATTCGTCAGATTAGGACGTGTATTTTTGTTGTTCGTTGATTTCTGCGAACATGAGTTATTTATTTTCTTGAAACTTGTGAGTGCTCGAAGTAAGGTCTAGCATTGACTTCAGCATTTTTCTTTTCTTTATGTATTGGATTTTTTGCACCACTATAACTCTCGAACGAAGTAAGGTCTAGCATTAACTGCAGCAGTTTTCTTTTCTTTATCTATTGGATTTTTTGCACCACTATAACTCTCGAACGAAGTAAGGTCTAGCATTTTCTTTTCTTTATCTATTGGATTTTTTGCACCACTATAACTCTCGATCGAAGTAAGGTCTGGCATTAACTTCAGCAGTTTTCTTTTCTTTATCTATTGGATTTTTTACACCACTATAACTCTCGCACGAAGTAAGGTCTAGCATTAACTTCAGCATTTTTTTGCAGCAACAACAACAACAACGACATCACCGACACCACCACCACCGCTTTGTGTTTGTGGAAATTCTTGGGAACACAGATTCGCCGAATATAAATTTTCAACGAACAGATAACATTTTGCCGCGTGTTGTGCCCGCGAGCACAGTAAAAACTCGTCCTAATCTAACAAACATTGCCGCACGATTGCCGCGTTCGTGCCGTGACGCGCATATGTGTACGCACCTTAAGGGGAATGAATCTTAAAATTCTAACTTTTTACAATTAAAGTGTGAGATTTTACAAACTGGCCAAGTGTAAAGTCGGTATTACTTTAAGAGAATTGAGACAGAAGAACGTGCAATAATAAATTTAAGTGCGGGATATACAGCAGCAACAATAAACTTGGCCCCAATTATAGATATTACTACTTTCATAGGCGGAATTTTTTGAAAGAGTGGTTAGATTTTGGCCTTTTTTCAAATGATAATTTTTTTGTGAGATCAATACTTTTTGTAAAGATTACTATATGAAAATGTTTTTCAGCCGTATTTTTTCTTTCTTTCTTCTTTTCGATTACACAACATATCGGAAACCAGGAAACAACTAACACCAAAGTATTAATAAATTAATATGCACTACAAAGCAAAGAAGAAGAAACACTATAAAACAGCAATATTTATAGCGTTTCTTCTTCCCTGAAGTTATGACACTGAAAATTAGGCTATGTTCACATGACCGCGCGGTACTAGTTCTACAAACTTGTAACGATTTGTTCATATGATCCCGCGCGGTTACCGCGCGGTCATGTGAACATAGCCTTAACGAATTTGACTTTTGATATTTTTGCGGGTTGAATTGAATTTAAGTCTCTACACCTTCATGCAAGATTTCAGCTTCTTAGCATTTAAAACTGGATTTCGTGCATTTTCTGACCTGATGCGGAACCATTTTGGAGCACTGGTAGTAAAAGGGTGCATATAAATATTTTTCCATTTAATTGCATGGTGAATATTAATATCTTCCTTCATGCAAGATTTCCGCGTTCTACCAGTTTAAACTAGTTTTCGAGCATCTCCTTCCCTAAAACGGAACCGTTTTGGAGCACCGGGAGTGGAATATTTCGAATATAAATAATTTCCTGCTTAATTGCATGTAAATATCTAACTTTATGTAAGATTAAAGTATTTTATCAGTTAAAACTACATTACAATACGTTGTATTGTCTTCCCACCGTTTTGGAACACTCGTAAAACCGGAGTTAAAAAGTTCTAATTTTCAGTTTTTTTCCTTTACTTGGATGTAAATTTCTAATTTCGTGCAAAATTTCAGCGCTCTAGATATACGGAAAGTGCCTAAAACTTTTGATGATGAGTGAATCAGTCAGTCAGTGAGTATCCTAAAGTGCAAACTTTGAAATTACCTATCTCCTTCCCGGGTTGGCATTTTCTTTTGAATTTTATCCCGTAGTATTGTACTATACTACGGAATGTATGTTCAAAATTTCAATGACCTATCCTTGTAAAACCGGATATGTGACGGTGTGAAAAACCTGGTGAATTGCTTCGTGGAAAGATACACTGGTACTTTCGGAAACATGGCAGACTCGGTGTTTGTCAATAGCATTACAAGATATTTCACCATTACTATTTCAATATCATTATTATATATGCCACGAGTGCCTCATAGGGCTGCAACTATTATCATAGCTATCCCAAAACACAAACA
Source organism: Pachypsylla venusta (assembly GCA_012654025.1). NCBI lineage: Eukaryota > Metazoa > Arthropoda > Insecta > Hemiptera > Aphalaridae > Pachypsylla > Pachypsylla venusta. The sequence continues at coordinate 21,377,634 of CM022885.1, forward strand.
GAACCAGTTGAAATTTCCAAATCGAGAAACCCCTTTCTCAAATTTTCCATCCGACCGGGATATAAACGCGGCACCTCCCTAGTCTGGACAGAGTATGATGCTTACTCGGCCATAGATCATCCGTCTAACAAAATCAAGCTATAGTAGTATATTGATAGACTATATTATTGGTAGATTGCATATATTTCCTATTCCATATACCAGAATTAAAAAAATCTAGGCTGAACTTAACTTCAACAACAATTTTACGAATGGTTTTATAAGCCATTCTGGAATGTATAAGTGTACATACATCGCTAAAGTTTGTCAAAATCATTTGGAATTTGATTTGCTTGTAGGCACAAGTCGGTTCTATAAAGATATTTATCGATTTCCGGTTTCAATATCGTAACATTACAACCTGCTTCATTTAGTAAGAAAATTGAGAGTAATTAAAAATAATAAAAGTAGTGAAAAAAAAAAATAATAATACTTACAAACATATGGAAAAGAGGCATGGATAAATTCTACAGCAAACTACTACAGCATCAAACAACGTTAGCTTCTTTAGACAAAATTAGGAATGAAATAAACAAACACAAAAACAAAAAATAATATTAATTTAAAATAAAACAAAGCGTAAAATAACAATGAAAGCACTAAATGTAAATGGGTCCTACGGAAAGCAATCTACAGAAGTTTTAAAATGTGGAAATCAGTAAAAAAATAGAGATAAAGAATTAAATAAGCAACAACAGCAAAAAATCAACGTTTAGTTTTGTAAGGGTACATATAATAGTGTTTACTTTATCGACTCCGCACGAAGTATGGAACAGACAGAAATTTAATACTAGAATCTCAGGTTGACGACTTCAGCCTTTGGGTTAAAGTGTAACAATCTGTCAGCCTTTTAAAAATAAATTATCTAAACAATCAAATACGGGTAACATAAAGAAAAGGACAAGTGTCCAAAAAACGGAAAAAACTTTCGTATTTTTTTATATTTTATTTACAAGTGTATGTAGAAAATAGACATATAATAGACATTGTAAGAAAAAACACTTATATAGGTATAAGAAAAATAAGAAACAATGTTAAAAAAATTTCATTGCAAACAGTAACTTTTTGTTAATTTTGTTTGCTCGGTTAAAGAACTAATACTTATAAAGAGAGAATCTATATCTATATCTATATAAGAGAAACACACTCAACACTCATCGCGATTTCTCCGCACTGGTACGTCCTAGGAGGCTGAAATTTGGCATGTAGGTCGCACTTAGGTCTTAGATGCGCACTAAGAAAGGATTTTTAAATATTCCAATTGGGGCGCCCGCCGCGGGGGAAAAAGGGGTGCGTTTACATATGATGGTCAACTTATCATCACTGTTTCTCCGTAACGGTACATTTCCGGGGGCTGAAATTTAGTATGTAGGTTCGCTTTATGTTCTAGATGTGCAAGAAGAAAGGCTTTTTTAATATTCCAACTGGGGCGCCAGCCACGGGGGTAAAGGGCGCG
>CM022885.1:21384868-21450667 GCA_012654025.1 Pachypsylla venusta
TCCCAATAATTTTATTTTCGCTTTATTTTTTTGGGCAGTTAATTTATTATTTTTTAATCTGTTCTTCACATTTGAACATTCATATTTATCCTCATTCTTCTATCAGCTATTGTAGCCCGTAGCGAAGCACGGGTAAAACAGCTAGTAGAATATAAAGTAACATGTTGTGCTAGTCAATCTCAAGTTTGATGTCTGTATTGGACTTGAGTTAGATAACAGAAAGTCAAAAAGAAATGAAGGTGATACTAAACTGCTCTAGGGGATATGGTAGAATACCTTGAGTCCATCTTGGGTGTGGCCTCCTTATAAATCAGGAAGTTCAACTATTTAGTTCAGAATTTCAAACATTTTTTTCTTTATACAGTTTGAATTTGAGCATTGTGTTAACTTCACAATGCACTTTCTATGTTATTACTGAATGTTATGTTTTCGCAACAGGATTAATTTGGGATCTTGTATTATAATTTTTCAAATTAAATGAACTATTTTACATAATTTCTCATGTATCAATGAACAAAAATAAAATAAGAATCTAAATTAATCAATTTTTAATTATGGGGTACAACTAAGGAGCCTACACGAAGGTTACAATTTACATTTGCACATACTTAAACAAAACACAACACAATCGGAAGTTCTTAAAACTTTAAAAAAACAGTTTATTAAGGAAATAAAAATATTTGCTAACTCCAAGGAAAGGATGAAATAGAATTATACAATCTTTTGTGGGATTGAATTATGAGGTCAATTTTTCTATCAATCTGATGCAAGATTCAAGATAATAGGGACCAGACAAAGGAAACAATAATTTGGCTGGTTAAAATCTTAGTTTCCTCTGAACAGCAATTATACATCAAGCAAAACGCTAGTTTTGCAACGCCAAGAAAAACAAAATCAGCGTGCTATATATACGCAAAACCTAGTTTGTAGGTATTTTCACTTTCAATTCTGACCCTATTTAACTAAAATTTTTAGATCTTTCTTTTCATATTCGTCGTCGGCACGTGCAAAAATCCATGGGAATGCCTTTTACGAGCACCCCAGAAATTTTGCAGGTATATTACTCGTTGCAATATCATTTTTTTATATTCTATAAATAAAATATAAATTTAACCGTTTTTGAGATTTTCGACTTCATATAGCCAGAATTTTTCCTACTTAGAAGTACCTACCCAATGTTTTCGACAAATGTACGGTTTTCGAGTTATGGGCTGCCAGCTGCCAAAGATGAAAAAAATGAAATAAACTTCGGAATACTATCTTCAATATCTCGGTCAGTGTTGGTCCTAGAAAGCTGAAATTTTGTAGATATATTATTTGTTCCGTTCAAAAATAAATAACATGTCATAAAAAATATTTATATTTAATTTTTTTCGAGTTTATCGAGTTTTTCGATTTTTTAGGGAGGATTTTACTACTCTAAAACGCTTTATCGTATAGACGTGAAATTTATCGCTTTATCGTATCAAGGATATATTCATCATATTGTCAGAAAATTTCCTTGTTAGAAGTAATGTTTTCAATAAATGCACGGATTTCGAGTTATAATAAACATTAAATTCGATTAGAATAGTCTAATATTTATATCGTAGTCTTACAGCGAATAGTTAGTAGAAAAACACGCATTAATATTTAGATAACATGTGCGTCAAGTGCCCGGGGACAAAAAATTGATTGCAGTTTTTGTTTGTAGCTTTCGAATCACCTTTGGAGCAAATATTTTTCAGGTAACCTGAACTTGGCACTCATATGATATCACCTCCTTTATAGGCAAATACTTTTGGTGTGACATGAACTTGGCACTCATTATTATCACTTTTTTTATGACCATATTTTTAGGAGAGATATGAGCCAATTGAATTTTTGGCTTTTTGGTAGAGCCATTTTCTTGGCGTCTTTTTGCACACAGAGTGTTTTTTTGGGGATCAAATAATTCTGGGTTTCGAAGCTATGATAGAATATCGATGGTAACGATATTTTAACATCAATACCTAACCTATACTTCCGAAATGTTTAAGTTGCAGGTCAGTATTTTCCCTGAAGTAATGCGAGAGCGGTTCCGGGGTGCATTTTTTTTTTTTTAAAAAAAAAGGTCAGTATTTTGAAATCTTGAAATATAAGATTAATTTTATAAAGTAATGGCATTGGGATTTCAAATGACAGTCTAAAGACTTTTGATAGTTACCTGCCAAAAATAACAAAATTTGAATAAATGTGTTGGAACGAGATTTCAAGTGAAACATTTTTTCATTCATTGAGATTTGAAAAGCTGTCTTTTAATTAAAGAACGTTTTGAAATTCTCTCCTCAGTCAAACATCTTGAAAAATATAGGCCGTCTTATCAGCGTTATTTCGACACTAAATTGAAACAAAAACGTATGATAAACATTGCTAAAAGATGTCGTCCAAAATCAGGGTTGAACTTCACAATAGTAATACTGTAGGATCGCCAAATATTTACTCTCTATAATCCATGATAGTAACACACACAAAACTACGAAAATAAACTAATGAATTTATTGGTACAAGAAGAGTTTTTGTTAAACCCCGTATGACGACATGCGTCACTCTAAGGATGTAATATAAAAACAACCTAAGGGCAATGTTTAACCTGTCCTTCCGAAATATTTTCTTGCACTTGCAAATCCAGAAGTAGATCAGTATTTTGCAATGTTGAGATATAATTATGGTAAAAAGTACATGTAGGAATTCTTGTAAAAATAATAATTGAAATAAATTCATTCAAGCCTAAGGAGATTTATGAGTATAAATAGTTACCAAGACAATAATTTACTTTCAGAATGACTCACTTCGGAAAATTAATGATAGATAAAAACATATAAAAGCAATAATAGATACAAACATATCAGGGGCGTACACAGGATTTTTTTTCGGGGGGGGGGCTGGGCAAAAGGTAACTATACCATAACAGCATCGTGGCGTTGAACCCATCTAGTTTCACAGAGAGATAATGTAAACAATGTGAGAGCCAACGATCATACCACGTTGAATATACCAGTTCCCGTCAGATCATGTAAGTTAAACGACGTCGGGCGTGGTCAGTACTTGGATGGGTGACCGCGGAACACCACGTATCGTTGGCCTGGTAGCCGTTATAGGCGCCCGGAATAGATTTCGAAATGCGCTCGCCACCCCCAACGATAATCGAATGTTTTTAGATATAAAAGGCGTAGCAAAGCCCTATAAGACCGGCATCTAGGGCGGTCCGCCCCACAGTTCCTACACCTCTGCCTATTAGGTAATGTACTCTATCGCGCCCAAGATATAGGTTTTTTTTAACTCCTTCAGTATTTGTCTTCTTTAAGAGGTTTGGATTTCTTCTGTTTTTCTACATCACCCAGGAGGTAACAGAACGGATCCATTCTTTTTTTAGAGGAAATCGCCAAAAACTCTTAAAGGAACGTCTGTTAGTTTATGGGATAATTTCCTTTGTAGGAAACAGGATCACATAATCATCCGAATAAATATAGTTCGAATAGCCTCTTACATAGTTACAACCTAATTAGTAAGCAATGAACTTCAAATTATGAGGAAAAAAAAATACTAAAATAATCAGCGGCCAACAATATATTAGACTTCAACCTAAGTTCTGTTTTTAAATTTCTTGTATGGAATTGATATGAATAGGCAACAAATTTCAAGTTCTAGCTCTTTCCATTCTGGTTTTAGGCGGAACTGCCAAAAAGCGGCCTTCAACCACTAATTAGCGGCCAACAATAGATATATTACACTTCAACCTAAGTTGTATTTTTCAATTTCTTGTATGGAATAGATATGAATAGGCACCAAATTTAAAGTTCTAGCTATTGCCTTTCTTATTTTAAGCAGGATATGGGAAAACCGCTAAAAAGCGGCATTTCAAGTCTCTAATACTTGCCGTTCTTGAGATATTTTGTCCACAGACAGACACACACACGGAACATTGGCTGAAACGGGTTCTGGGGACTCCAAAACGTGTTTTGGCATTTAAATCTCGACATCGAAAATTTCAGCCCATTACAATATTTTCCTTTTTATAGGATAATAAGTAAAAAAAAAAAAAAAATTGAAAATATGTAGAAAAAAAGTTAAATCGCCCTTTGCACTTTGTTATGTAAGTATCCCAAAAAGTGATTTCTGCGTGACATTTAAAAAAAAGCATAGGGTTAGATGACATAGTTATCCCAAAAAAAAATNCGGGGGGGCTATAGCCGGCCAGCCCCCCCCCCCCCCCTTGTGTACGCCCATGAAACATATAAATATAATGGTGATTAGTGGCAAGAGTTTGACTGTCTTTATTCTTTCGAATACCAGATCCACTCGAATGATTATTGAACTAGGTTTCAATTCAAGGATTTCATAAGACAGCATTAAGTCTTTTGATAAATATCTACGGTAAAATAGTATCATTTGAAAAAAAAAAAAAACATATTACTTTAGTGAAACTATTTCTCAGCAAGGCAAATAAAGAAAGATAGTATGGAAAGGTCTGGCATTATTTTGATATTAAGAAACAAGGAAGTACGTAAAACACAACGGACGTGTGCTAAAAAACGGGACTTGTGCTATCATTGAAATTATTATGACACAGCTTAAAATGATTAAAAATAGAATCACGTTTTTAACCTTTTCACAGTAAAAATTTTATTTTTATAATGTTAAAACTAACGCAAAAGTCTTTTAGAAAAGTGACAGAAAACTCATTTAAAGGAATCTTACAATAGAAATTAAAGAAAAAACACTAAATTAACATTACCTACATCTACATGCAAATTGCATTAAAATAGGAAATTTCCAGAGTAAGTTATTGAATAGAGTAATTTTTGTTCTGGAAAGCTTCGATAAACATATAAATAATGACCCATGTTAAGACTTTGGCTACACTTTTCTTCTACCTTACACCCAGAGTACACCCTGCTACTGCCTTAAATCCAGGGTACACCTCTATCCTAGCTTTCATTCAGGGTACACCCTACTCCTGCCTTACATCTAGGGTATACCTTTCTCCTACCTTAAATCCAGGGCACACCCTTCTCCTGCCTTACATCCAGGGTACACCCTTCTCCTACCTGACACCCAGAGTACACCCTTCTCCTACCTTACATATAGGGTATAACTTTCTCCTACCTTACATCCAGGGCACACCCTTCTCCTGCCTTACATCCAGGGTATACCCTTTTCCTTACACCCAGAGTACACCCTTCCCCTGCCTTACACGCAGGGTACACCCTTCTACTACCTTACATCCGGGGTACAACCTTCTCCTACCTTACATCCAGGGTAGTTTCTCCTACCTTACATCCAGGTTACACCCTTCTCCTGCCTTACATCCGGGGTACACCCTTTTCCTACCTTACATCCAGGGTACATCCTTCTCCTACCTTATATCCAAGGTACACCCTTCTCCTACCTTACAGCCAGGGTACACCCTTCTCCTACCTTACATCCAGGGTACACCCTTCCCTTACCTGACATCCACAGTATACCCTTCTCCTGCCTTACATCCGGGATACAACTTCCTCCTACATTACATCCAGGGTACTCCCATCTCCAACCTTACATCCGGGGTACACCCTTCTCCTACATTACATCCAGGGTACACCCTTCTCCTGCCTTACATCCGGGGTACACCCTTCTCCTACCTTACATCCATGGTAAATTCTTCTCCTACCTTACATCCAGGGTACACCCATCTCCACCCTTACATCCAGGTACACCCTTCTCCTACCTTACATCCAGGGTACACCCTTCTTCTGCCTTACATCCAGGGTACACCCATCTCCTACCTTACATCCAGAGTACACCCATCTCCTAGCTTACATCCAGGGTACACCCTTCTCCTGCCTTACATCTAGGGTATTCCCTTTTCCTACTGTACATCTAGGGTACACTCTACTTTCACCTCACATCCAGAGTACATCCTTCTCCTACCTTATATCTGAGGTACACTATTCTTCTATCTTGCATCCAGGGTACACTCTTCTGGTAAATCACATCCAGATTACACCCTTCTCCTGCCTTACATCCAGATTACACTCTTCTCCTGCCTCAGATCCAGATTACTCCCTTCTCCTGCCTTACATCCAGAGTACACTCTTCTACTACCTCACATCCAGATTACACCCTTCTCCTGCCTTACATCCAGGTTACACTCTTCTACTACCTCACATCCCGATTAGACCCTTCTCTCACTTTACATCTAGGGTACATTGATCTCTTACCTCACGTACAGAGTACACTCTCCTACTACCTTAAATCCAGAGTATACTCTTCTGCTCCGTTATATCTAGACTACCTGCCATCGATTCTTCTATCTCACATCCTATCTGCACAAAGGTGGAATAGAATGGAATTTTCAAATAAAAATATCAATATAAACCAATAACTGTGAATACGAATTTATTTCTTGTGCAAAAAAATCAGTAACTAAAATAAGACACTATAATGAAAACAAGGATTGCCATCTAAATTTTATTAAAGTTTAAAAAAACACGCACACAATTTCCAAATTATTCATGTTGAGTCAAGTAAAAAAAAAATCTCTAAAATAAAACAAAAATATATCTACGTGTAATGTAATTGTACCTGAAGGTAAAATTGTTTTCGGGTTTTTGATACCCAGGCTGGATATTTTGAAATTTTTTAATCGTATGATATTCAAAAGGGGAAAAAAAACATCGACATTGGACACAGTTACTTACTTTCCTAAACTTCGTGTGGGGAAGATAAGGTAAAAAAACAACGAGAAAAACTATGTCACAGAATTCAATTATTTGTGCGTATATTGTGTTATTAAACATTAGCAGGCTCTACCTGCTTCGCATGGCGCCTAATAGACATGACCGTTCCCGTGCTGCTGTCATGCCCAAAATAATTTGAAATATTTTGGTACCGATGGTAAGAATCTCTCCAAAAATGATAATTAACCAACATAAAATCTATCCTATGTCGTTCTCCGTTATGCCTACAATTATAGTAAATAGGTTAACAAGAAAAACACGTTTGTCTTTATATAATGCCTCATTAAAAAACTGAAGCAATCAATGATTTTCCATTGCGATTCACTTTCAGTGCAAAAAACCTACCTACAACAAACTCAGGTAAAAGAAAAAATCTACCTACTACACCACCACGCAAGGGTCCTTTCTCAGATCTAAACAAACATATTTTCTCGAGATTTCTCTCTTTAACTCAATTCTAAAATCAGTATTTTTACAAGAATAATTGAATGATATCAAAACTTATAGCCCAAAAATTTGGCTACTCTCTTTTTCTCCACAATAATCTTCTATCAATCAAAAAACAAAAAATGATTGCGATTCTTCATTATGAATGAATATTTCATAGGAATTTCTAACCTATTTGATAATTAATACTGAGAGAGCAAATTGCAGAATCATTTCAACAAACGTTAGATTTGATGATTCTAATTTTGTTAAGATTGAATCGTTTCATTTGGAGCAGATGTCGATTTTTTCCAGTAGTTATGTTGAGAACTAAAATATTTATCAAAATCTAATTGCACTGAATTATCGATATTTATTTTTCAAAATGATCCATGTATGAGTTCCAAAAATCTTTTACCAACCGGTACATTTCTTTTCATTTATTTTAAATGAAAAATAGTTCTAAAAACAAAAACACCACAAAAACCTACCAATGTCTGAAAAGAAAACTGTGAAATAATAGAACAAATAGCAAAGTTAATTAAAACTGTTTTTAACAAAAAGTAAAACACACACACACACACACGGAAACGCAAAAAAAGTTACTTTATTTGGATATGTTTTGTTTCGGGAAATAAATGCAATACCTAATGTATAGTTTCACTATAGTTTGCCTAATTGCCTAATTATCTCATATCTTTTATAAATTGAAAGAAAAAACTATTTTTTATGAAAAAAACAAACAAAATTTTTAAAATTTGTTTCCTTAAAAACTCTATTTTTTGTTTTGTATTATGAAAATATTGTTCACTAAAAAAAATCACTCAACAAAATAATGTGTAAAACTAAATTGTTTGACTCATTTCTTTAATTTTTGAAAAAAAATTGGGTAAAATCAAGCAAATCACACACAAAGAAACATTGAAATAGTAAAATTTTACATATTTTTAGATTCACCTTTTCCTTCTTTGACCTGTAAAGAGAAGATACAGACAATTTCAATAACTGATTTTGGATTAACGTAATAAAACTACTGGAGTCACACAAGAAAAGTTTAGAAGTCAAATTTTTACTTCAAGTGATTTAATTGTAACTGTCTTATAGAATAATAATTATTTTATTTTGAATATTATAACCATGAGACTCATAATTAATTTCTCACAATTAAGACGAAACCCAAATGCCTACGTGCTGTCAAAAATTGAGTCATTTTTAACATTTCTTTCAATGAATTACATTTATTTTGAGGCCATAGAATAGAATGTGTAAGTTTAGTGTTTTAATAATTTCAGATATTGATGCTGGTAAAGTAGTCGATAGATAATTATAATCGCGCCTGAATGTTTTCCTAATAAATTCCTTATCTGTTTATGCAAACATATACGAATAAATAAAACATTCCTACTACCTGCTTTATGAGTAGGACAACATTTGTTGCATATTGCAGAATGATTGTAATTAAAGTAGATATATCATTTTGATTATAACACAAAAGGGACAATTGACACACATCAGTGAAATTTCTGTTCCGTAATTCTTTCTGTCGTGATCCTAAAATTGACAATGGCTCGAGTCATACTTTTCAACCACGGGGGTAAAGTGAATTGCTGTTTTTATAGTGAGATTGAAAAGAAATATCTCCTATGGACTACCAACATCTTCAAAATTAATCAGTAATTTCATTATTATAAAAAAACAGAATCAAAGTAACAGGAAAAAAATAGGTTTGTTTAATGGGCCCCCAAAGATATGTACTTTGCAACTTTTTAAGAAAGTTTGTATACCAGAAGGAGTTTTGAACCCATTTTCAAGTAATAAAGTCGCAGAAGTTAGAAATCAAAGACTATGGATTGATAATCATTAAAAAACCTGTAAGTGAATTGCTGTTTATGGTGAAAAATTGAAAAGAAATATCTCCTATGGACTACCAACATCTTCCAAAATTAATCAGTAACTTCATTTCGTTCAATAAGAAATATGGTACTGTCCAAAGAAAAAAAAACTAACAAACATTTTGTGGCTTGATTAATAGTGGCGCAAATTCGAAAGTAATATTCTCTATCTTAAGAAACAAGTGAACATTTGAATAATGAGCACCTTTGGATAAAATGAACGACACGATATCACAAACTTGAGAAGTAAAATGGAAAATACGCTGCGAAAGCGTCACCAGATACAAGAGCGGCGTTGAAAGGAGCATTGACAACACCATGTTGTCAATGATGCATAATCGCAGAACAGGATCATACCAATCAAATTCAAAGACTACAGAATAGTTCATTCAATCCTGGACGTAAGTTAACAAAATCACGCGACGGACAATCAGAGAAGGGGTTTTAAACAATATCAAACAAATTCTAAGAAGATTGCGTACCGATTACAGAACGAGTAAGTCACTGACGTGTGTTAATTGATCTAAGATATTATATTATATTTATTTTTTTCTTGTTGTTTGCGAATAAAAATAAAGGAGACATATATAACAACTTTTTTATAACAACCACGAACAGAATAAAATTTCTTGCCTCTATTTACCAAAAAAATGTGTAAGAAACATACAATGAAAGATTCCTCTTGATTTGCGAGAGTTCGAATAATATCGTTATCACACTGTTTTAAACTAAACCTTACGAATTTCACAATTTTTTATTCTAAGGAGAAACAATAAATTTGATTCATATGGCACTTGTCAAGCGAAGGCTACACGTAATAAAGCGACCCGAACATGTGGAAAAAGTACATTTTGCAAATGCTTTGCCTAATTGTGTACAGTTCAATCAACAGACTTAAGAAACCCATTGAATATTTTAAACTATATTTCAACTTCTCTTAATAAGAACTATTAAGAAGGTGACATCTTGGTCTCGCGCATTGATAAGAACATAGGCTCACCTGAGCATAGTATTACATCGACTCAATAGACAAGAGGCCTCATCTTCATCCCCATAAGGGCGGCCATTATTCCAAGTGCCTACAGCCATGTCCAATAAGCAGTCGAAAAATGAGGAGCGCTGTGTGATAATCATAAATTGTTAACAGAGTATAGAAATGACGTGTCTAAAGAAAAGTAAGCTTTATATAGTAAATTTGACCAAATGTCAACATTTTCATAAGACCTATACCTAATTTTTATTTGAAACTCAAGATGAGCAAAATGTCCTTAAAAGATAGAAAGGCAAAATAAGAAAGTCAAATATTGACAAATATATTATACAAATAATTCGAACAAATTTGTTCATGTGCACAGAGCTTTCCAAATGAGATATAAATTTTAAAAAGTCCATCAAAAATTTTTATTCACAAAGCCTTGATATTTTTTGAAACTACATTCACATCCCGGTTGACAAAAGTTTCTTCAGAAATTTTGTGTTTGTATTGTAATATTATTCGAGTGGTGATAATTGTTGAAAATACAATATTGGAAGTAATTGTTTTCTTTAACGGTAAACCTTAAACTCAATCTATCTAAAAAGAATCAATGGGAGATAAAATGAAAAGTAGGAATTTGTTCAAAATACATTATATAATACACCCAAGGACTCTCTCCACTTCAGTCTTCCAAAAGAATATTTATATTTACTCTGTGTTGTTTAACTGTTGTCTTAAATTTACATTGAATTAAATATAAATCTGCAAAATAAATAATGTTTTCGAACATCAATTTTGCACTAAATCATGAAGTGTAGGCACCTGACATGATTTTTTTTTTTTAAAAAAAATCAGATTGAAATCATTGGAATAATATATTATTATATAACATGAAAACTAGTTTTTTAATTAAATTTAAAATAATTCTGACTTTTATTTTTGATAATTCTGTAACTGTTAGGTCATCCGTATGATTTAAAAGAGATTTTTCATTATAAAATTGCTTTCATTACAAGATAATTTAAAATAATATTTATAATCAAGACCTTCTAAGTAAAATTATAATGAGGAATATAGGCTTCCTTTTCTTCAGATATTACATAAAATATTCATCATCGTATTCGATGGTAACCATATATGTGACTGCAGTTCTAAAATAGTGAGTGCATCACTAATAATAATAGTCCTTATTTATACTGCCTGAATAGTCCCTTGACGCCGGCAGTTATTTGGGTGCTATTATTATGTGGCAAATATCTCCAATTCATGAGCACAAAATTCCATGGGTTGGCCGGGCTCAAACGCACGCCCTGCTGTTTACCAGTCGAGCTTATCACTACGCCACCAACCCATTACTGCTTAGAATTTCACACACTAATGCTTAGAATTTTCACATTTGTCATCAAACATCTAGTAACACACAAGAAAATGAGTAAGAAGACATGATCGTATTACAGAGATATTTCTGCAACATTTCAAACCACTTCAGAGAATGATTTGGAATTTCCCACAATTTCAAGTATGATCTAACATTGTTTCAAGTATGATCTAACATTGTTTATTTTAAGGTTAGTAAATCAAAGTGGAATTACAAAAAAATAAAAATGTTATGAAAATGGAAATTAGTTGATTTCCAGTCAATTTAACTGTTTTAAATTACCTTGTAAAATAAAAATCGAGATAAAAATGATAATAATAAAATAATTTCGAGTAAAAATATAAGAAAATATGGCAGAATTAACATAATGCATAGTATCAATATATANATATATAAAAAAACATGAAAACATCCGCATTATTATTTCTGTGCAATTGATAAACAAATATAGTGTATCCTACTGCTGTCCCCACACCTCAAAAAACCCGGGGTCCGATTCACAATTTAATATTACTAGTGTCATACTTGTAATTTGTAAATTTCGCTGTGAAAATACATGTATAAGACAAGGTAACATTAATTTGCAGTTTATTGTGAAATGGGCCCTTAGTCCATAATCAGTTAAAAGGAAAATGCCTTCATTATATTTCTAACTATCATGCGAAGAATAAAGCTCAGAGAACAAAAATCCTTATTGTGATTAATTCAATTTCTCATAATTTGCAATTAATTGGGTATAGGGGTTGCATTTCTCTTGAACAATTTAAATATATACCAAAGAATGGCCTTAAAAACGTAATCCAGCCTTACATTCGTACTTTACCTTCGAAACAAAGAAGTTAGGAAGGACTTTCACGGGCGCGCCACGTGTAATCACCCACCGGAGTCGAACTCTCATATATTACTGCTCAGAATTTGTAGTAAAGTATCTCTAAAGTCAATACTTGAAGTAGGAATGATAAAAAAAACTGGATACAACTGACAGGGAAAAAAATAATTTACATAAAATAATATACTAATGCAGAAAAGCAACAAAAAGCAAAATTATATCATGAAGCTGTATCTTTCACCTTTCAAATAAAATTATTAAAGATAAGTCGGCATATAATTTTAGAAATGACCTTACAGGTGAATTTTATAAGAACTAAGAGCTTAAAAGAAAAATTTATGTCAAACGAATTTTCATTTTATTGTATAAAACTAACTTAGATCCTATTTATATAGAGAAAAATATTTCTCTATGGAGAAACATATTCAACAAGATGAAAAATTATGATAAAAATGTTTTTTTTTTTTAACAATCGGCATGGTCAAATAAATTGACGCTTACTTCACGAACTAATGATGTACACAAATATACTTACTTGAACGTCCCCTGTTTGGATTTTGCCAAATCTTGTTGTTCGCCAACTATCCATAATTAACATTCCAGCATAAATTTTTCCTACAGTTAAAACTGGTTTTTGAAGTTCTGGAAATAGAATTAAAAAATAATGTAAAAATAACCAGAAGCATACGAATGGATGTATCTCGACTTCTTCTCCATATCATTTATGAACCATAGCTTGAATTACGAGAGTTGGGGTAGCAAATTTCTAAAAAAAAAAAAACAAATATTGAATTTTATTTCTTTTTTTACAAAGCGTATTTCTTTCGTCTCTCAAATCTTAAAATTCTAACAGTACCGATCATCTCATTGGCCAAAAATATTGACTTTTTATTTTTCTTTCGAAAACTACTAGTCAAATGTGAGATTATCTAAACAAGAAATTTGCAAACTTTAAAATTCATATTTCTAAACTAAATTCTTACCATCCTTTTTAGGCAACAGTAAATATAACATTTTCTTAGATTCTATTGGCCATATTGATCTGATTGTATCACGCAACTCCTCATCCGCCTGGTCCATTTCGTCAGCTAAAATCATAAATGAATTATTGCCATAACAAAGAATACAGAAGATATAGTATTTTATTAATACATAACTAATCAAATGAGTAGTCTATTCCATTAAAAAAGAAAGTTTTATGTAGATACCTATTAGATATAAAATTTTTGCAATCCATGTACGATTAAATTAACTTTCACGAGAGTTATTATTTTTCATCATATATAAGGGAGAAATGTTCAATTAGGTATTTTAAAAATAAAACCGAAATATCATAAAGTACGGGCAATAATTGAAACCGATTTCAATTACCAAAACTAAATAGGCCAGCACTGATTGTCAAGTTAATTTTCGTTCCGTCCAGAAAAGGGAGAATTTTGTCCGATATTAGTTTCAGATATCGTCAAAAGGTATGATGTGATAGCTACAATTATTTAAAAGGTATAATGTAAAGGAAGAAAATATCTTTCATATCTCTTCTATTCTGTGAAAATCATATTCTCTGCATGATTTGGAACCATTTATCTAGTGCACAGAAAATATAAGAAAAACTACAAATTTCAAATTATTCCTAAAAAAAAACAAGTATAAGTCGTTTTATTATACAGAGAGGTCCGGAAAAGGTTGCAAAAATTGAATAGGTTGTAGAACACATCATTTCCAACTATGAATACGCCCACATTAACTGTCTGTTTTAGTTTTGATTTTTAGCGAATAGCACAGAAAAATTGACTATTACCCAAAAAAATGTTCTACGTGATTTCACTTAGTAGAGAGGTAATGAGCTTTGGAGAAATAAACGAAAAAGGTCCACCATATTGAAACCAAGAACACACGAGCTAAACAAGGTGGCGATTTATTGTTGGAAATTATGTGTTCCTATGGTCTTTTCAATTTTTGAAATATTTTTCTCTACCATCCTGTATACTTTAGGGTGGCTGTATGTGTTCCTATGGCCTTTTCAATTTTTGAAATGTTTTCCTGTACCATCCTGTATACTGTAGGGTGAATGTATCCTGTATACTTTAGGGTGGATGTATGTTTTCCTCTACCATCCTGTATACTTTAGGGTGGATGTATGTGTTCGTATGGCCTTTTCAATTTCTGAAATGTTTTTCTGTACCATCCTGTATACTTTAGGGTGGATGTATGTGTTCCTATGGGCTTTTCAATTTTTACTTTAGGGTGGATGTATGTGTTCCTATGGGCTTTTCAATTTCTGAAATGTTTTCCTGTACCATCCCGTATACTTTAGGGTGGATGTATGTGTTCCTATGGCCTTTTCAATTTCTGAAATGTTTTTCTGTACCATCCTGTATATTTTAGGGTGGATGTATGTGTTCCTATGGCCTTTTCAATTTTTGAAATGTTTTCCTGTACCATCCTGTATACTTTAGGGTGGATGTATTTGTTCCTATGGTCTTTTCAATTTTTGAAATGTTTTTCTGTACCATCCTGTATACTTTAGGGTGGATGTATGTGTTCCTATGGCCTTTTCAATTTCTGAAATGTTTTTCTGTACCATCCTGTATACTTTAGGGTGGATGTATGTGTTCCTATGGACTTTTCAATTTTTGAAATGTTTTCCTGTACCATCCGGTATACTTTAGGGTGGATGTATGTGTTCCTATGGTCTTTTCAATTTTTGAAATGTTTTTCTGTACCATCCTGTATACTTTAGGGTGGATGTATGTGTTCAATTTTTGAAATGTTTTCCTGTACCATCCTGTATACTTTAGGGTGGATGTATCTGACTGGACTTGTAGAGTTCTTTCAGTTATGGTATTAATATTCTTTCAGATAGTATTTATTCCTCTCTTACCACATCTCATTTTTATGCTAAGGTTTTCTCGAATAAGAGCAAACATGGTAGTTGTGAACTGTACACTTTGGTCTTCATCCAGTGGCATATTCATTCTGATAAGCTTCTTAGCTGCCAATCTATCTGGACATTTGCTACCAAATCCTAGAGGAGGTTCAATATTTCTTAACATTTCTACAGCTTCTTTGTAATGGATTTTACCCCTGAAAATATAAAAATTAATTTGGTTAGTACATATCAAATGAAGTTTGAGTAAATTATAACCTTCGGCTAATATGAAAATGATAATGTACGCTGTCAAAAATATGCTCAAGTTAATGATGCATGTATTTCGCATGTTTTAAGTTCTTCTAATTTTTGTAGTTTTTAATATTTTAACAACTATATTTAGTAACGGTGGTTCAGTAAATATTGTAACCTTATCAAATCAGGCTATTCATACGAATAGCATTCATCATCTTCTTTCCAGTCCTAACCTTCCAGAACCTTAACCACAATCAACGAGGAAGCCATCGCTGTAGCTGCTAAGTGGATGCACAATTTATAATCATGTCCCTGACAATTAAATAGAGATATCACAATTAAATAGAGGTAATAGAGAAATGTCAATATGTGGAATGTG
Source organism: Pachypsylla venusta (assembly GCA_012654025.1). Taxonomy (NCBI): domain Eukaryota; kingdom Metazoa; phylum Arthropoda; class Insecta; order Hemiptera; family Aphalaridae; genus Pachypsylla; species Pachypsylla venusta. The sequence continues at coordinate 21,400,613 of CM022885.1, forward strand.
TACCAAAGATAAGTACGCCTACAAAGAAAACTATTTTTTTTTTTTCAGATTTGAGATATCTTACGTAGCATTCGGATCATATTCAGCCCATATTCTCACGAATTCGTCCAAGTGGTGAGCTCCAAGAATTGAAGAATCTCTGGTCAGATAATCGAAGTTATCCATAATGACAGCGACGAACAAATTAAGCATCTGAGAAATGAAAATAAAAATAATTAGTGAAACTATTTCATAACATTAAACTTAAACCGTTACAATTCCAGCCAAGGGACATCAAAACCCTTTTAGTAACCTAATTCCTACATTTTTTCCAAACAAGAATGTAGAAATGAGAGAAAAGTCAATTTTGTGGAGAGCACCGCTAGAATAACTCGTATTTGTAAAGTTCAATGATCATATATCAATTCAAAATTACTGAGAGCTCTATGTAAATAACAAATGAATACTCAAGCGACATCCAGAAGAATGGTCTGGTAAAAATTATTACACTAAAAATATAAATTTAACATTAAACATAAGGATTTGTGTAAAATTGAAATAAACTTTCACATACTTACAAGAAATGAGCAGAAGAAAATAAACGAAACAAAGTAACTATACGCAAGATTGGAACCACATTCATTTTCATTTTTATTGGAGGCCATAGGATCACACTTTCTGTTCTTGACACAAGACAACATAATGTTAGGCCAGGCCTCCCCTGTAGCACACCTGAAATTAAAAAAAAAAATCTTTTCCTTTTAAGTGCTCTTAAATTTAATCGTTATACCCATTGAACCCCAGATTTAAGTAATTGTTCCAGTTATCTTGAGGATTTTAAGAAAAATCTCTTCAACTACATACATACTGCAGTTCAAAAGGAATGATTACTATTTATTAAAAAAATCCTTTAAGTGTCAGGTTAAAGTATTGTACTTACCGAAATAAAAGCATCAAACCCTGAACAAAACTTCTAAAATTGTTATGGCGAGTAATGGCGGTTTCCGGATCCAACGCAATATTCCCAAACACTTGCATTCCAATGATGGCATAAATGAAAAATAGCATTCCTATGAGAAGACAAACATAAGGCAGTGCCTGAAAGAAAATAAGTAAACGTGACAATGAGAATAAAGATATAGTGGAATAGCTGATGCTTCATATAGTTCTATTCACGTGACTTTAAAATTCCTTTTGGTTAAAATAATTCAGTCTACAAAGAAAAGTTTTGTAAATATGAGCTGAGATACGAACCAAAATACAGTGGATTTTTTATTTTTCTTAGAGATTTGTTGGTAGGGTCCATTCCCGGTCATGTTTTGATAAATTTTACCGTTTGGGATGTCGAAATGTACCACTAAAGACACATTTTCAATATAATTTGTGACCGTCTTTTTCCGTTTTGGCAAAGAGTCCTTTTTTAATTCACTTTCAATTGACCGGACTTGTCTTCCTAACAAAAATATGATTACACCAATACGTTACAATACATTATTTTTCGTCCATGGTGTCCATAAAGTGAAATTCCTTTATACATTAACAAGATCTAAGAAGAAATTAACGGTTTTTTTTTTAAAAAAAAAAAAAACTCTCTTTGATTTCAGAGTATTTAGGTGTTTGCGTTGAGAAATAAAGTGAAAAAGTGAAATTCCTTTATACATTAACAAGATCTAAGAAGAAATTAACGGTTTTTTTTTTTTTAAAAAAAAAAAACTCTCTTTGATTTCAGAGTATTTAGGTGTTTGCGTTGAGAAATAAGTACAGAGCAGCAGCTTACAACTACGCACACAAAACTTGGAAAGATCTCAGTTATAAAACAAACGTTCAATAAACGGTAAGTCGATATTGAATGATTTATATGGGATTTTTTCTCACTGCATGAACCTATTTATAAAAGCACATAAATTTAACTTACTTTAAACGACTGTACAAAAGTCCACAGCAAGATTCGTATCGTGTAACCTTGGCGAAGCAACTTGATTAAACGAGCAGCACGAAATAATCTCAGAAATCCAACGTTGATAAAATTCTGAAACAAATTCATAAAATATATTAAATAACTATACAGGAATACTCCTTAAAGTTGAAAATATTACTATGCAAATGACAGAGCTATAATCAGTTATAAACTTCTGACATAATTCAACTTTAATATGAAAAAAAAAACATTATTTACCTAGAGTGCTACCATTTTTTTTTTTCTCTCTCATCATAGTTTACTCTTCCTCATATTTACCCTCAAAAATTTCAAGTGGATAATTACTACTAATTTTCAAGTAGATAATGGGGAACCGGGTACCAGCATAATGCAAGCCGAATGATATACGTACTTAGTCTCGGATATAACTCATTCTCCTTCTAATAGCTAACAACCGTGGATTATAAACCAAAAAGACTCTTTCTTTTATCGACTTTGGCAGCATTGCGGCCACTCCTCGCCTGATCTCAGAAAAAAAATAGAATTATTAATCCAATTTCCTTTTCTGACCAAATTTGAACACACCTAGAGCAAGGTTAACTGGAGTTTAAGAAGTTCATAAGGATAATTTTCCACCCTTAAGAAAATTCTAGCCAAAGATTTTGTTTGTTAAATATGTGCTAATCAATATTTCAAGTCTTTTGTGCATAATTTAGCCATTATGAAATATTTTTTGTTTTGAATTTACCGAATATCATTTTAATGGTACAAAAAAAATATTGTAAGAGATCATTTAAATAAATAAAAGGGAAAAGGGTACCTACATCTAATATAGTATTAAAAACAATAAATAATTGACTACATACTTTAATCTAGTCCGATAAATAAACAACTACTATGAGAGTAATTGTACAAAAAATATTTTTTCAGAATAAAATTAAAGAAATCATATACACTAATTTTCGTCAAATCTTATTTTAAAGGTAAGAACTTTTTTCAGACTAAAAATTTTAGGATTTGTTTACTTTTAATGTTTTGAAAATGGGAAGAATTAATTCATAAAGTTTAAAAAAAAGAGCAAGTATAGGACGATTGTTCCCAAAACATCAAGAGTATGCTAAGGCAAATGTTTAAAGTATTTAGATCAGGGTTGAATTACCGACAGGGTCAGAATTTTGAAGATACAAAAAACCTTTAAATAATTTGTTTTCCATCCTCCTGAGGATAATTGAATATTCATCACAATGACGGTATTATAGATTTATAGATCTTCGATATAGGATAGAGATAGGTACATATATGAGATTTTTTTAAAAAATAGATAAAAAATCTCTGATTTACTGTGATAATATTTGTGATGACAAGCTCAAGAGCATATCACAAAGCTATGTTTTATTACTACTACATTACAATATCATGAATGTAAGGGAAAAATAAAACAATTGTTAAAAATTAAAAAATATTTGTGTCGAATGCGACCTTTCAGTGGAAAGGAAATATCAAATAATAATAAAGTTCTGGTAGAAAAGTAGAAATGTGACAAAAACACAGGACAGGGGACGCACGGACACGCTGATCATGCACTGACTCATGTTCAATTATCCAAAAACCAAACCGAAATATTTAATTATCAAATCAATCCACAAACGATAGTAATTGATTTTGAATGAGCTGTATATGAAATATCATTTCTGTAGGCAAGTACCACGAGACGTAACACATTTAGGCTCAACAAATGGAAAAATCAGCCTCATTAAAAAAATATAATGTTTTTTTTTTTTTTTTTTAAAAAAAAAAAAAAAAAAATAGAAGTTTGAGTAAGAGTAATTTTGAGATGTTTAGTTCCACTGCCTCTACAAAATAAATGATCTCGTTAAAAATTTCAGCGGGATATTGCAAAAGAAAATTATAATTTTATGCTCCTATATCGACAGTACTCTAATGACAATTCATTCGTCATTTTTTATATAAAAAGTTTTTAGTAACTATAAAACAGTTGCTGATATGGGCTTTGTAACCTGTACTACAGCTTACTCAACCCGATGTATGTCGAAGAGAGACATACGAGCTTTACCCTTCATTTGGGTATTTGGTCAACACAAGAGCATAATATATCCCTTAGAAAAAATTGTAATCAGTTATTGATATTAAATTATTACAGTCTTTTGAGATTGAACCCAACACCGTGAGTTAAATCAAGAAATATGTCACAGTCAGTTCCATCAAATGTAAAAAAAAAATGTATGGACTGTATAAAATGTAGGTCTCATGGTAGCCTTTTAAAAGTTTACAAAATACAGAGACAAAACATCAATATTTCTACAAAATGTACTTAAAACAAAAAAATCTACGTGTTTTGTGGGTCTAGATTTTTTTTTAGCTGATATTATAAAGGTCCATTCTACTGGACATAATGTATACTTGTAATTTTGTGCTGCATTAACTGTGGGTAAAATAATATATTTCCCTCCTTTCTTAGTTCAAAATGATATTATAAAAAATTACAAAACAAGTTAATTCACAGAAATTATGAAAAATAAAGATCTAGGCATGAGGTGAAAAGCATCAGTAACAATGTAAACCAAATTTTAATTGTTTTCGGGTGCCTACATATTATACAAGTGATATCTTTGATTAACATGTGATAAATGTAATAATTCTCCTGAGTACTAGTACTCGATATGAGTAGAGAGTTTAAATAATTTTGAAACAAGAAAAAGGTTTGTAAACTAAAAACTTCACTAAAACTTCTACATCAGAGTACAAATCATGGTAAATGTTTGTAATTTAATGTTGACTAAAAACAGATCAAAGTGAATAGACTTAAATGCTTTTTGTATTGAAAATACCTTTATCTTATTGCAGCACGACACCAAAAAAATAGAATTTCTTGATTTTTACATAAATGATAATATAAAAGAATGAAATTGTCCCTTATAAAAGAAATGGGCAAATATCTGTTCGGTACAATGAACATATGACTAGTCTTTTTGCCAACTAATGACGTCACGGCTACTACCTTTGACTGACGATAAGTAAACAGTTCGAGTCAGTCATCACTTTGGTGTCATATTTTAAAGAAAAGTGCAAAATGGAATCAGCGCAACACCGAACAATATCAAAATTAATATGCTAGGTATTTGTGGAACTTGATAAAATAAAAAAATGAGTAGAAGAATTTAGTTACTAATTCAAAGAGGAATAAGTCCTCTTTCGATTGATTTTTTTTATGCAAATTTCATTAAAATTTGGGCTACTAAATCGACATTTTTATAATTATGACTTTCAAGTATTGAGAAGTATTGAACAAAATTGGTGGTTTCCTATCTTGTCATTAAAAGTTTATTTCATGTGAGCTTTATAAATTCAACCATTCTGTAGCCAATATGATGGACAAGCGTTTCGTTTCACATTGTAACGAAAATAAAATCGCTCCAATCCATAAAAAAAAAATCATGCATTCTAATAGTATATTTCGTTTTCATCTATAGCATTTATATTGTTATATTTTTTTTGTTTAATTGTTTGATTTTTTTAATACTAAGATCATGATTGCATTTTCAATTATTGGAGAAATGAAGTCGTTGTGTTTATTGTAAATATAATATTATAGTCTTCTTGGACTAATTTTAAAAGTTATCTACAAAAAAGTGAGCATTATTCATTTAAAAATATTTTTAGTTACCACTAAAGTCAATACAAAAACCCAAACCACTAGCTAGATAACTACAGGACTCACTTAACATTTGAAATAAAATTGTCCAGAAGTATTTACTTTTGCTTCATAATAGAGGTATAAATATACGAGTAGATCCACTGGTAGTTTCATATTAAAAGGATTTATCAAATATATAATTACAGAAGGAAGTTGTATGAAGAGAATAAAGATTTTTCTATCTTGATTTTAATTTTGGTTTTTCTCAAAAAGTACTTCAATTGGGATGAACTATATTTCTCAAAATACCAATAAAAGTTTGAAGATACCAAAGAAGAAAAGAAAGAGAAAAAAAATGAATACGTACAATTACCTGGTACTCCTGAACCAGAGCGTCAACTATACTTCCTATTACAGTGATAAAGTCGAAAGTGTTCCAGGGATCTTTGAAAAAATTCTGAAATTGAAAAGAAAAAAAGATATTAGTGGAAAGCTCAGAAGAGACATTACACCGAACAAACTATATCCGCATAATATGAAGAGTTCTTGAAGCCAGCGTATATAGCACGTTGAATACACCAGTTCCCGTTACATCACTGAAGTTAAGAAACGTCCAGCGAGGTTTTACAAGTGGGAGACCACATAGGTTAACGCTCTCGTGATTCTGGCTATTCCTGCCCAACCCAGACTGGGTGAGATCATTGTGGGTAGCTGGTTTGTTAGTTTTCAGCGAATGATAAATGACAAAATATTTTTTGTTATTCGATGTCAATATTTGCGATTGAGCAGACTATCAGAACGTATTAATTCATCAAACTCGTTCCCAGTGGGACAAAAAAAGGGCAAACTTTTTTGTAATTAATTTTGTATGAATTGCAGCATTGTAATGTTTTTTTGTGGATGGGAGACAGTATTACTTATTTTACAGAAGTTTTTGCAAACAGAGTAAATAAAATAAAAAATGCAAGATCCATTCTGGACACTTGTATCGTCTCCATCTTTTCAATGATGCGACGTATTCGAAGATGAAACAAACCAGATATTTTAGAAATAATTGTCACCCATATGCTTCGGGATAACTGAATACCAAAGGTAAACCGCTAATTTTGAGAACCCAAAATAATTGATTTTAACGTCCGTAAACTTGATTCAAAATTTACAAGTTCTTAACTCCATTCGTGCTAACCATAGTAAGGATCATTGCCATAACTTATCATAGGAAGAAGAGAGAGAGAGATAGAAATGAGAAAAGAAAAAAATAACGTGAAAAGAGAAGAGAGATGGATAAAAATGGAACATTAAAAATAAAATAAAAAGATCTAGACATTTCGGCTTGAGAAGCTTAACCATCCTTGAATTAAATTTATATAAAATAATGCAATAAAACGTTGATGAGAATAAACACATTTAAACCCCATTATTAAATTTGATAATGATTTTCATTAAAATATTTAAAAACTGAATTGTAAAAAAAGACAATGTTGATATTTGGCTTTCAATTATCTATCTTGGATACCATTACTGGTGAATGTTGAAGGTTCTAAGAGGAACGTACATCAGATTCTGACAGCCAAAATGAGAATAAAATTTTGAAAAGAATAATTATTGCGAATGGCCTTGTTTTTTATTTATATTTAAACGGACAACTATCGCAAAAAGTAAAGGAAAATAAATATTCCAAGAACGAAATTAAATAACGTAAGAAAAAAAAATGTGTACAACATTTTGTTTTGAAAAAGGGGCATAATTGGACTCACCCATATCTGTAAAATGATTAGATATGTAAAAGTGTATGTGAATTCCCATCAACGCGACGGTTTAAATTATAAATCTGAGTTTTGAAAATGGTAGACATTATTTAGTTCAAAAACTAAACTGCAAACTGCAGAGGCAGGAAAAAATGGGTACAAAGATAATATGAGGTATCAAATCTCGTTTTAATCAATCAGTTCAAAACAGGGTGGTGTAGGTATTATAACATATGAAAACAAACATAGTGAGGTTACAACAACGTATGGTGATAAATAGGACCTAGTGTGAACAAAACAAAACATTTTCAGCATGCATTTGTAAAATCAAACAATTTAAGTGAAATTAATAATAATTTTTAGATTATTAAAAAAATGAGTAAATATACTTTTGAAACTATTCCACTAACAGAGGCAATAGGATAGTTTATACTCTCGAGCTCTGTGATAATACAATTGAATTTGAAAGATTTGCTTGGGTAGTTAAATTTACTCAGGTTTACAAATTACATTTAATTATTTGTTGATCAAATAAAATACATACTTATAGTAAACAATATTCACAAATCAATAGATAACATAGGGTTAAAAGTATGAGTAAGTCTATGCCACCCTGTACAAATTGTTTACACACACAAGTACAAACAGAAACAAATGACCAAAAAATTGATAATCACAGCCTGTAATTTAAGAGAAGTTCTTTTCAACTAGTCAGAGCAATGCACGTAATTTCTTAACCAGATCTGAGGTTCTTGAAATATTTTGTATTGATGTCACTTGAATGATGAAATAAATGATCTTATAATACCAAGGGATTGGTTTAGCATCTGCATTTCCAAGGTTGTAAGGCTGTTTCGACTGGGTCAATACATATATTCATCTATATTATATTTATTATATTCATCTATATTATATTTTACAATTGAAAAAACAACAACATAATATTTGCTGTACTATTCTTAGTTTTAGGACCATAATTTTCGATCATTATTTTTTTTTTTTTCTTAAAAAAGGACAACAATCTCATTTCCGTTCTACTTCGAAGCAAATTTTTTTGAATTACACAAAATTATTACACAAGACAATAGCATTAGTAAAGTTCTTTTAGTATTAAATTTTTAATTTACTCTTCACTGTCTATTAATAAAAAGATTTATAATATGTGTATCTTGAATTTTGCGAACACGAAAAGAACGGTTCACATCTACCTATATCCAATTGTTGATGAATAAATAAAAATATGTTTGCATGACCAATTAAATTTTACAGAAAAAAATGTTGAAAAAGTAAATCAAAGTTCAAAAAATTCTAAATAGAACTAGCCTACTAGCAAGCTCTATGACTATTTCATTTTCTATTCTAATATAACAAAATAATTACTAAGGCTGTATATTTAAAATCTAAAAAATTGCAAAATGATTTCCATAGTTTTTTATAATCACCTGCCATCCGAAAGCGATGATTTTCATTATACATTCTAGTAGAAAATTAGCAGTAAACACTAAATTCAATTTTTGGAGTAATTTTGTAAATTTATCAGGGGCTCCATTGAACTATAATAGGGACAAAAAAATAATATAAAAATTATTCTATTCTAGAAATATGGGTTGGGGTTCAATACGAATAGATAATACCAATGTACAGATTTTTTTAAATATAAATAAATATTCACACTGAAATACAACAACAACAATAACAGGAAATTTCTATGAGGAACTAATGGACTAGAAATTTATCTGGAAGACCAAGTTAAAGATGTTGTCTGAAACTAGAATACTAAACTAAACGACCAAAGAAATAGTAAATATGAAGTTAGTAAATATCTAGAAATAATAATATAAAATACAGAATATTCTAAAAATCATATGGAAATGATTATTGGGAGCAACAGTTAACGCAAGAGTGTTTTGTAGTCACTTATCACGATTACTTAAAAATATGAAAAAAAAACATTAAAATCAAGAATATTCTAATTTCTGAAGTCGATTATTGTCTCTGATACTCTTATTTTAGCATTTTTACATAAATGAGAGAATATACCGAATATATTTTTATTTTATTTTTCGTTTATGTATGTATCTAACGTATAATGTTGTGTCTTGTCATAATAACATTGGGGGTATATAGAATACAAGCAGTCAAAAATTGTACTAAGTCTCATAATTACGAGGAATCGTATATTCAGGTGGAATAATTGTATTCGGTGGCATTCAGATGTATGAGATTACAGGTCTTTTTCTACAGTTTCAATTGTATGATCATACGTCTATTCCTAGACTAAATGTCGTTAGAAACCTGGCAATCACATGCAGTTTTCGACTATTTCCATGATAATCTATAGTTGCTTTCTGTGTTATTTTACGCAATCAACTCAAACAACTTCCCTCAATCTCAAGATTGAAAATGAATAAATTATAAATGTTATATTGCACGTCTTTTGTACCTTCGGAAGTAGTAAACATATAAAAGACTAATAAATAAACTACAGCCAAACAATCAACTTTCTTTTAAATAACCGAATAGGTAGTCAAGAAGAAAGTTAGAAAAATTAACTGATATTCTGAAGGTGTAAGTTCTTGAAAAACATATTTGCACGTATAACACCAGCTTTCAAAAAGGAAATATATCATTCTTCAGATTGTGTGGATTGCGATGATGACATCCTCGCAATCACATAAGCTGATGTTGTAATGACATTAAAGAACTTGAAAACTCATTTTCTAGTGATATTGATAAAATATTATATTGTAGTTATTATTATTTGTCAATTACATATTAATCTCCGGGAATTAATGTATGCAGTCAATTAAAAACTTTAGCTCCTGATTTCTTTTATCTAGAGCTCTAAACTCATACATCTGGTGATCATTAAAATCATGTCACATAATGATGATAAAATTATAAAAAGGTAATGTCCATGTTTTTAAAATTTAGTAAATAATGTGAAATGCGAACAACAACCAACTCGACTTACTATACAATGTCTTTCATCTTTGAATACCTGAAACTAAATCAAACTAAAATATTTTTTGTAAATTAACAAACAAATACAGCGTGTCCCAGAATTACCGGTCACCCCCCTTAACTTTTGAACGGCTTGGAATTTTATAATTTTGAAAAGCTTTAGGGATAAGAAAGGGCCATGGCCAATCGAATGGTTATGGTGAGATCTAGGTTCGACCCCCCGGAAGTGACTTTTATTTACAAAAAGTGTCGATTTCTCAAGAAATTGAAATAGAATGACACAAATATTTTTTGTTCAAATAAAATAAGAAAAAACTCTCCTTTTCATTTTTTCAAAAAAATAATCAGAGATGGAGCTAGAGGGGTCTAAAATTTAATTTTTTGACACCCTGTATAATGGTCTTCATTTTGAACTTTGATGAGAAAGATCCCTTATTGTGTTCCAAAAAATGATCTCATCTACCTAAACCAAGCACTCAAAGGGTGTGCCGCGATGTCGCCCAAGGTGTGCCGCGAGATTTGGGATTTTCACTTTTTCTAAACTGTGTAAAAAAATCGAATGGGCAAAAATGAGAATACTTGTATGAATTATTCAAAACCCTTTTGTTGCTCAGCCTGACAGTGAAAATATTGAACTTGTATCAGAAGCTCTCGAATTAAAAAAATGATAGGAGTCTATGATTAACATTTGGAGAAGCCAATGTCAATGCCTTTGGATTTTTTTTTTCTTTTATTTAAAAAATATTAATCATTTATTTTTATTTCATTGAATTTCTCTACAAAGAGTACCCTCAGTTGTCCAAAGAGGGAGGCACTGATGGTATTGTTACAATTTTCAACCTCTTGGTTGTGTGAAATGAATTTTCCGCCCTCACAAACATCAAAATCAAGAGACGTGGAAGTATGCTATTTACCACTCTGGAAGACAATATGCGTTACGTTTGTCATACATACCACCTCGCATATCAAAACTGTGCAAAAAAACAGCAGGCACATGTCTCCCACTGACTCCCATGTGTATTACCTGTTATTATCACCATCATTTTATCGATAGGTACTATAGGTAGGTAAAGTAGTATATTTTCCCTACATTGACTAATAAAAATTAAACCATGTTACTTTGAAAATATTTTGCCTTCATTATATTGTGTGGGGGAGGGGGGGGGGGTGCCGCGAAAAATTGGAGTCTTGAAAAGTGTGCCGTGGTGGAAACAAATTTGAGAAACACTGACCTAAACCATCAAAAGTGTACATTTTTATATCAGTGTCTTAAGAGGACACAGTCAAATCTCATTTTTCTCCTGGAAGTTAAAAATGGGCCGTTTAGAAAACGGCAAATTGCGGGTAGAAAGTCTGGAGTAAGGTGGTAGTTTAGGGCAAACAGTGATAACTAACTTTAATAAGGAAACCTTTCATTCACCTTATTAATTCTTTCACGGCGATGCCAAAGGAATGAGAAAATTTCAATGAAATTATATAGAAAATTAGAAGCAAGTTATTTCCTAAATAATTGCATTGAAATTTTCTCGTTACTCTGGCCCTGCTGTGAAAGAAATGATAAGTGTAAATTATTTTTTTATCAAAATGTTTCTTTATTTAAGTTACTTATAACTGTTTGTCCTAAATAACCACCTTACTTCAGAATTTCTACCCGAGAATAGCCTTTTTCAAAACGGCCCACTTTTAACTTCAAGGAGAAAAATGAGATTTGATTTTGTGTTCTTACGACACTGATGAAAATAAAAATGTACACTGTTGATGATTTATGTAGATGAGAAACCTTTTTTGGAACACAATAAGGGAACTTTTAGATCAAAGTTTAAAATAAACAACGTTATACAGGGTGTAACAAAATTAAAATTTAGACCCCTCTAGCACCGCCCATGATTATTTTTTGAAAAAATGAAAAAGAAAGTTTTTCCTTATTTCATTTCTACTTTCATTTGAACAAAAAATATTAGTAGGTACCATTCTACTTTAATTTTTTGAGAAATCGACACTTTTTGTCAATAAAAGTCACTTCCGAGGGTCGAACCTAGATCTCATCATAACCATTCGTTTGGCCATGGCCCTTTTCTTATCCCTAAAGCTTTTCAGAATTCAAAAATTTCCAGTCGCTCAAAAGTTAAGGGGGGATGAACGGCCATTTTTAACCTTTTTACTGTCAATTTTAAATAGGCTATATGATACTCATATTAAAAACACATGAATAATTGAATTTGTATTATAAGGGGTATATTAGACCAACGTCAAGTTTTTTTGCTCCTTACGGTTAATTTGATCCTCCGAGTTAACAAGACAATAATCATTAGTTACATTATGTTGTTCAAGAGAAATATAGAGAGTAAAAGGGTTAACATTAGAGGAACGATTAAATCAACAATAGCTTATTTATAACGTACAAATCTATTTACAATGTTGTAGAAGGTGTCTAAAGAAGGAGTTCAATGTTTTGAAAACGGTTTTTAATTTCGAAGAACGCTGAAACACATGCTGGAACAAGTGTCTCTTCCAAAGTGTGTTTCCCCTTCTTTTCAGTGGTTTTAAAATTTTGAGTATTTTCTGGGGAAGCCCCAGGAGGGTCAAAATCTTGTAATAAGAAACATTCCTTCTGCAAATCATTTTTGAAACGAACAAGAAAATGTAATATGAGAAGTACCTTTATTTTATTGTACTTTCAAGAGTATTAAAAAATGGGCGGTTTCATATAAGTGTTCAAAGTTGACCCTCTTTCTCTCTCTGATGTTAAGAAACACATGTTCCAATTGAATACTCGAGAACGTCGCGTCGATTTTAAGTTACTGAGCTCCATTCCTTTTTTAGACACCCTGTATATGATTTACTATATAGAAGTAAGTAGGTACATATTTGAAGTAGGTGATACGTACAATAAATAACTTCTACCAGTTATCAGTATGCTTTAAAATAAACCAATAAAAATGTACTTACGATGAAAATCATTGAGATTAGATTATAAAATTGCCCTTATAAAATAAAAGTAAGAAGTTTTTTTTTTATTATTTTTAATGAAAAAAAAAAATATATATACACAAAAAATCTTGATTTGTTCAGAAAAAAATGGTCTCTCTCAAACCGAATGTATGTCCAAAAAGATGTGAAGAAAAGAAAAGATGAAAGAAGATAAAGATCGTAGAAAAGGTCAGATAATGGATTTTTCAATAGGTTTTATCTCTTACCTTAATACCAAAAGCTATCATCTTAAGAATACATTCAAGTAAAAAGGATCCTGTGAACGCCATGTTCATATAGTGAAGAATAACTTTTAGCAACTGAGGTGCCTGATGAAACTACAGAAAAGAATAACAAAACGTGAAAATAAAACAAAACAAAAAACATAATTTGGAGTTTGTTCAGATAAATTAATAGTTAACAATTGCATTAATCTTGTTTAATTGACTCTTGACACGGCTGTGAATTCGAATCTGATCTCGTATCCGGAATGGCATAGCTGTAAAAGGCAAGTAATTCAAAAGTGGGACTTTTTTTTACAATTTTATTGTAACATTTCCGTTTTCTCTTAAATTTAAAGACATTTTAACAAGGGACTCATGGTAGAAATCAGAATTTTCATAATATAATGATTGTCAAATTGGCAGATGATGCTATTTCAACTTCATCATCAGGGAAGGGACAAACATGATATATAAACAGTATTGAAAAGAACAGTTACTCAGAACAAACCCTTAATAAATAAATAATTAATAAAATAAAAAAAAATAATAAGAGAACTAATCGCCATATACGGCAGCTAGGTTCTAAATCAAAATTGTTACATATTGCGCAGCTTAGCTCACGTCACATAGTTTAAAGAAAAGTATCAACAAAAATCTAGATATTTTTTAATCCAAATTTCAAACAAAATAAAGGGTAAGTATGATTTTCAAATTATCCTTTAAAAAATATTCCCGAGAAAATTTTGAGAGCCATTTTACGTTGTATAGCAAATTACAAATATTATATGAGGGTTCAGTATGTGAGGGATTACTCTGATCAAATAAAAAAAGTAGGTAAAACAAATTTTGATTGGTAAAACATATTTTTCTGTTGAATATTTCAAATTACTATTTTAAGAAAATGTAAGTTCAAGTTTAATATGAACCTCAAGAACAAGAACAAATTATAAATGCCGCATCCTACAGGTTCCGATTTTCATTATTGATAACTATGAACTACAAGTTTCTGGTATTCATATATATTTACTGCACGAAACTCCTTTTTAATTAATGATGCCTGGAAATTACTCATTACATTTGATAAGTAAGCGATGAAATTATTCCGGTAAATATTTATTCAAACTAATAAAATTAAATTTAGTTTATTATTAATTAAGTTTTAAAATTTGAAATATTCAAGGTTGATGAATCGTTCGCTGACTGCAAGAAAACAAAAAAATTAACTGTAAATAAAAACATGGATTTTTCATACTATATTACGTTCAGTGTAGGTGTATTTTGTCACAGTTTGAAATTCTTGTAATTTATGTATGAGTTATTGACTCATGGGAATACTAGTAGATCATACATAAATAGGATGCGATGGTGTAAAATAAAAAGAAACTCTATAATTGCATCCGGTTGTCTTGCAACTCAATCGTGTTTTTTCTTAAAATTGATACAATTATGGGGTAAAATAGAAATGGACTTGAAGATCCTTCTCAATTTTATTATTCCACTTCATGCATAGATGTTTAGTGACAATTAAAAACTACAATAGCTAGAGTATTATTTAGTAGTTGCAGATCCGTATCCGGCAATATGATGATAATGAAAATAATATCTCAATTTTTTTCATTCCATGTTTCTCTTGAAAAAATCTAAGGCCGGCCATACACGCACCGATAAGTCTGTGCAGACTTATCGTTGCGTGTATGGCCGGCCTAAAAGATATTTGGAATTCGGTTGAATATCATAAAACTCAAGTTCTAGTCGATTTATAATGATGAATATTTGATAATTATGAAGGAACACTGAACGTAATTTATTTAATTAAATTGATGATTGAAAATTTATTGGAACTTATTCAAAATTGAAGTAATTATAAGCTGAAATTAAAGATAATATGGTTAGAAAGTTTTTATTCAAGTAAGTATTGGGAGACGATGGACCAATCTGGAAAAAAAAACACGAACATACATTACACATTTTTCATAAAATATTAAAAAAAAATCTGTTTATACCTCAAATTTCTATACAAATTACAAAAGAAAGATCAGGGTTCGGTCAAACAATTCAAGCAACTGTATTCAATGCAGTTACGTAAATTTTTTAATCAGCTACTAATCCTTGTATTATACTCGTAATGCTAGTATTACTTACAACAGATAAGATGAAATTTAGTTGGCTAAAAGAAGGGACATAATTATGTTTCAAGGTCTCCTGAAGAAGGACAATCTGCGCATTGAATCTGGGGACCCCGTAGACAATTTTGATATCAGAAAAGCTGAATTTACTTGTTACGAAAGCAAATTCATCAGCGTGTTCTTTCATGAATCTTGTTTCATTGCAAGGTTCTGTACAGTTGACATTGGAGTTTTTATTACTTGCCGAGATTAAGGCCACAACAATACGCAATAAGTTAGCTCTTACCGTTTTCGCGATAGCTGTATGGGCTTCTGCCTATGCAGCTTTGTAATTGAGTAGTACGTATAAAACGAAGCAAATGCTTTTACTATAGGATCTGCTTCACAAAGTAGTAAGACCTATGATTTAGTATGCATTTGTTTCGTTTTATACATACTAAATCACAGTACACAATGTCTTGTCTATTAGCGTAAAAAACTAGACAGCTTAAGAGTATTATATTACTAGAGTACGATTGACAATATGAACTCTTGTCTAGTAAGTTTAATTCCTTGTTTATATAACCTTATTTAGTGCACCCCTTTATTTACCTTCATCATAAGCAACACAGTATTGCATACAATCAACATCATGATGAAGTATTCAAAATAATCTGACACGACAATCCGCCAAATGAAATGTTTCAGTGCTTTACTTTGTTTAGGCATATACCTTTCTAATGGTCGGGCACCTATCACGAAGTCAATACAGGATTTCTGAAAATAAAAATTATTATTAATAACATATCTAAACTGTCATTGTGAGGTAGATTTTGACTCTGTTGTGGTCAAGATGCAAGACATTAATACTCAAAACATCTAATGAATGAATTCCCCGCTACATTATGTAAAACGCCTGATAATATTAAGAGATCAAATATTTATTATTATAATCATTTCGCAAACAATTTGCCTCTTTATTAAAGTGTAATAACATAATCATATAAAGGTAACATGAATACTTATTGGAAAAATATAAAATAAATAAATATAAAAGTTCAGAAATTTGAAAAAGGAAACTTTCAAACCAACATCGTTGCAGAATGTTACCCCTGTTGACGTGGCCCCAGTTATATAACAAAAGTTACATAACAAAATATATGAACAAAATAAACCAATGATGGTCCCAAACCATTTAGTTGTAATAAATAAATGAAACAAAATATTTGTACAAATATTTGGTTTGTTTTACCAGCCCCCCTCCCCTCCCCAGTAAAATAATCTAAATCTGGTTCTATGAACAAAATAAATATGGTTATCTGAAAATAAAAAGATAACATGAACAAATACTTATTAGAAAAATATAAAATAAAATAATAAATATAAACATAATGAATTTAAAATTCAGAAATTTGAAAAAGGAAACTTTCAAACCAACATCGTTGCAGAATGTTACCCCTGTTGACGTGGCCCCAGTTATATAACAAAAGTTACATAACAAAATATATGAACAAAATAAACCAATGATGGTCCCAAACCATTTAGTTGTAATAAATAAATAAAACAAAATATTTGTACAAATATTTGGTTTGTTTTACCAGCCCCCCTCCCCTCCCCAGTAAAATAATCTAAATCTGGTTCTATGAACAAAATAAATATGGTTATCTGAAAATAAAAAGATAACATGAACAAATACTTATTAGAAAAATAGCATACTTATTTAAAAAAAAGCCCCTCGATTCTTGCCAGTGTAAATTTTGTGAGCGCCCATGCCCCAGATATCATGCTCAAGAATGTACATCTTGTACTGATCTCGAAGTCATGGGTGTGATCTCAAATTTGTACTGATCTGATTTGAGGTAACACTATTACTTTTTACGTTTCTTCATGTTATATTTTATTTTCTATTACTTTTGTTCATGTTATATTTTTATATTTTTATTTTCTATTACTTTTGTTAATGTTATATTTTATTTTCTATTACTTTTGTTCATGTTATATTTTTATTTTCAGATAACCATATTTATTATATTCATAGAACCAGATTTAGATTATTTTATTGGGAAGGGGGTGGGCTGGTAAAACAAACCAAAAGCTTGTGCAAATAATTGTTTCATTTATTTATTACAACTAAATGTTTGGGACCATCATTGGTTTATTTTGTTCATTTATTTTGTTACATAACTTTTGTTATATAACTGGGGTCACGTCAACAGGGGTGAAATTCTGCAACAATGTTGGTTTGAAAGTTTCTTTTTCAAATTTCTGAATTTTAAATTCATTATGTTTATATTTATTATTTTATTTTATATTTTTCTAATAAGTATAAGATCAAATATTTAAAAACTGGATGAGAAAGAACTTATAGAAAACATAAAAATAATTCCTGAGCTGCCAAAAAGACAGTTAAAGCAAGCCTAAGACTTCTGAAAGGCCATGATTATGTCAATCAACATCTCTACCGACTAGTTAAAACGCATTCATTAATGCAGTGTGCGAACCTCATGAATAATTATAAAATGGTAGCAAAAAATTGGAAAAAGGTTATAATAGGCAAGTTTATGGACACCATTCGAAACAAAAAAAAACAACATATTTTGCAAAATCCTCAAAAAACTATTACTCGGAGACAACAAAATTTTATTACTCTGAATCACGTACTTCAACCAAGTCTCATTTTAATTTAATTATTTTAACCTGACTTATAACAATGTGAATATCTTTGATCCAAATACAAAAAACAGACCTTTATCTAATGTTTTTTTATTATTATTATTCTTTCCACTTTTATGGTTTAGGGCAGTTAGAACTAACCTGATTCTTATCAATCTCGCCGTCTTGCAATTCGGCCTCTCCTTGTTCTTGGAACGTAATGATAATCAAGGCAACGAATATGTTTACAAAGAAAAAAGGAAATACTACAAAATAAATAATGTAAAAGATAGACATTTCTATTCGGAAGTTTGTGATTGGACCCATATCTTCATATGTTGCTGCCATTGAGTTTTGCAGAACCCTGAAAATCAAAGGGAATACACATTGTACTGATGATAGAAATATTTCACTGAGGCTCTCAATAATATGTGAATAAGTTTCGGTAAAATGGTCAAGCACTGTTGAGCTTAATGTGATCCTTGTCTGTTACAGTTAAAACGCATTGTACTGATGATAGAAATATTTCACTGAGGCTCTCAATAATATATGAATAAGTTTCGGTAAAATGGTCAAGCACTGTTGAGCTTTATGTGACCCTTGTCTGTTACAGTTAAAACACATTGTACTGGTGATAAAAATATTTCACTGAGGCTCTCAATAATATATGAATAAGATTCGGTAAAATAGTCAAGCACTGTTGAGCTTTATGTGACCCTTGTCTGTTACAGTTAAAACACATTGTATTGATAATAAAAATATTTTACTCAGGCTCTCAAAAATATATGAATAAGTTTCGGTAAAATGGTAAAGCACTGTTGAGCTTAATATGACCCTTGTCTGTTACAGTTAGAACACATTTGAAACACACATTTTACGGTTTCAATACCAATTTCTTTAATTTAGTACTAATATCCAAATATCTTTTACTACCTGAAATTCACAAACCATAAAAAATTCAAGATCTCTGATTCCATAAAATTTACATATGTATTTCTCTCAAAGCTTCCTTAATATGAGTAGTGTGAGATCTTTTTATTTTAATTTGGTAAACTTACTGTGGCCATCCTTCCCCCGTTTGCACTGCAAATAGCGTCAGCATAGCCACTGCGACATTATCATAATGGAAACATCGTAGTTTCCACTCTCTGTCCTGAACTTGAGGCATAAATTTGTCCGCGTTGACATCATCATTCTCATCTGCTTGAAAGAGAAAAAATCTTCCTCTGAAAACAAGATATTGATTTTGCTATTTAAAAATATAGATATGAGTTCATTTCAATCGATGCGTACGGAGACAACAAACAATATAGTGTTTATCGAGACGACATTGAAAGAGAAAAAATCTTCCTCTGAAAACAAGATAATGATTTTGCTATTTAAAAATGTAGATATGATAGATATGAGTTCATTTTAATCGAAGCGTACGGAGACAACAAACAATATAGTGTTTATGGAGACGACATTGAAAGAGAAAAAATCTTCCTCTGAAAACAAGATATTGATTTTGCTATTTAAAAATGTAGATATGAGTTCATTTCAATCGAAGCGTACGGAGACAACAAACAATATAGTGTTTATCGAGACGACATTGAAAGAGAAAAAATCTTCCTCTGAAAACAAGATATTGATTTTGCTATTTAAAAATGTAGATATGATAGATATGAGTTCATTTCAATCGATGCGTACGGAGACAACAAACAATATAGTGTTTATGGAGACGACATTGAAAGAGAAAAAATCTTCCTCGGAAAACAAGATATTGATTTTGCTATTTAAAAATGTAGATATGATAGATATGAGTTCATTTCAATCGATGCGTACGGAGACACTACAGTGTTTATGGAGACAATATAGTGTTTATGGAGACGACATTGAAAGAGAAAAAATCTTCCTCTGAAAACAAGATATTGATTTTGCTATTTAAAAATGTAGATATGATAGATATGAGTTCATATCAATCGAAGCGTACGGAGACACTATAGTGTTTATGGAGACAATATAGTGTTTATGGAAACGACATTGAAAGAGAAAAAATCTTCCTCTGAAAACAAGATATTGATTTTGCTATTTAAAAATGTAGATATGAGTTCATATCAATTGAAGCGTACGGAGACAACAAACAATATAGTGTTTATGGAGACGACATTGAAAGAGAAAAAATCTTCCTCTCAAAATAAGATATTGATTTTGCTATTTAAAAATGTAGATATGAGTTCATTTCAATCGATGCGTACGGAGACAACAAACAATATAGTGTTTATGGAGACTACATTGCATAGGTTCTGTAATTTTTTATTATTTGAACTGTCAATATTTAGAAATACCATTTGAGGGAGATTCAAGCTTCTACAAGATACTCTTAGAATCGACATAAGCGTGGCGAAGATAGCTCAAGTTCTATTGAAAGCTCGCCTCAATTGGAAGCTAATAAATACTATTCCCTGAATTGTTGATGGGTATTTTAACAATAACCGTTTCACCTCGAATTTTCGGGCACCACATAAACTTTAGCATATTGCTCCATTATTCCGTTAAAACAAGATTTTTTGAGAATACCGCACCTTTCTTGATTGCATCATGCCGTTGAGTAGTAGGTCCTATTTAAAACGCAAAATAATCGGCCGAAAAATCGGAAACGGTTCAAGATATTGTTTCGAAAATAGATGTATGCACCCTTGGGGGTATATATATATTCGATATCCTTCAACGTTTTGGCTAAACAATTAGTATTTCCTAAATTTTATTTTGCCCGATCCCGGATTCGAACTTGTAATTCTGGAATGGTTTGTCAAAATTTAGTAAATTATGTCCTAAATTAAGTATTGAGAAGACACCTAAAACTTTTTCGTTATGAGTTGATATGCTGTCGCGACAAAATTTAAGATATCGGATCATGACTCTGAATTTGGTAAAAAATCGGAATCGGTTCAAGATATCGTTCTGAAAATAGATATATGCACCCTTGGGTTTATGCAGAATATGAAGAAAAAAATTTGGTAAAAATCGGTTGAGTAGTTTCGGAGGAGTAGGGTAACAAAAGTTTGCAGTTTGTAGGGAGTATAAGGCTACGCTTCGCTCCGCCCAATTATTTTGGACTTGGACATGGTACATGGTTAAGGTTGTTTTTGTGTCAATAGTCGTTCAGGAGGTAAAATTCTTTAGCTGAATAGGTCAAAAATATACTAGGGAAAAAATTGAGTTTTCCAGATTTAAATACCGGTGGAAATACAATCTGAATAGATGGTAATCTGAAAAGGTTTTGATTCCATTTGAGTCGATTATTTGTACATCAGAAGTGGTATTATTATTTTTGTCTTCATGGATTACTTACTTGCATTCTTCCAACGTAAATTTACTTTCGTCATTACAAAAGAAAAATCTTCCATTGAAAAGCTGAACAGCAATAACAGCAAAAATAAATTGAAACAAAATATAAACTATGAGAATATTTATCACATTTTTTAATGAATTCACCACACAATCAAATACAGCTTTTAGTTTAGGCACTCGTTTTATAGTTTTTAATGGACGCAAAACTCGAAGTACTCGAAGGGATTTGATTGTTGATAGATTCTGACCCGCAGGACTACCACTGTAATAAGAAAGAAAATGTAAAAACATTAGACTAATTTTATTTCACATTAAAATACTCAACTGACTAATTTTACTCTCTCCCAATTCTGCTCTATGTTTCTTGTGTCTTTTCAGAGTATAGAGAAGGTGAATTTGAAATACTTACTTTACCTTACTTTCCGTATCCATCAGAAAGTGATGGTGGTGGAAGGGTTGGGCAGCATATTATGCAACTTTGAGGACGCTCGGAATAGTGGTAAATATCTCAAATTCGAAATATTTTGATTCGTGTAACAAACATAACGCTGATGTAATGAATACCTTCCGATCATTCAGATTAACATTTACAATAATAACATTTTACATCAACAACAAAAAGTTGTTCTTCTATCGAACACAAGTTTCAAGATTTTAAGAACTGAATCACTGAAAAATGTTCCAGGTGAGGAAAAAATGTAAAAAATGAAAAAGTAAATCTTACATCAAATTAAATCCTATCGAGAAAAGGGCGCATATCACAACGACAGCATCCATAATATTCCAGAACTCTCGGAGATAGGACCCCGGGTGCAGAACTACGCCCAAGTCAAGCACCTAGAAAAAAAGTAAATGAAATATTAAAGACTGCACCCAATATTCAACATTACAATACCAGAAGATTAATCCAGCTAAGAAGAAAATTGCTACGTTTTTCACAAAATTATCCGGATGTTATCCCACGACTGGAAAGTTATATTAAAAAAAATCTAAATAATGAAAGTTCATTTCTTCAGATACTAAATAGTTACCTTGAGAACCATTTCCATTGTGAACACAACGGTGAACGCATAATCCAATTTGTTTAGAAAATCATTCTGGCTTGCATTTTCAACTACAGGATCTTCTGCCGCTAAAGCGACACTACTCATGGATATAACACCCATAATGATGAAATCAAAATATTTCATATTAACGATCCAATGGGCAGTGCGACGGATTCTGAAATAAAGAAAGTTTTAAAATGCATCAGAAAAATTACAAACTGAAAAGATCTACACCACAAAGTCTATTGATAATTTTCTAAGTGACTCTTATTTTTATAATTTATGTAGGTGGCTGATGGCTGAAGTAATGCGGCCAGTCTTTACTCAACTTTCAAACTATTTTCTTACGAATTTATTAAAATGGCGAGAATGGATTTCATCTCCTATTGCGATTCAAATAAACAAAAATGTTGGCTGGGAGGGCATCATCGACACATGTGGTGTTCAAGAAACTGGATATTACAATCATAAGCTTAAGCATAAACCAAGGCCTAATAATCTCAAAAAGAGCGCTAATTACTGTAATAATTATTAATAACATATCTAAGTTGACAGCATAGATTTAAAATTTAATTGTAAAGTAGGTAAACAGAATGATAAAGTAGGTAAACAAAAGCCATCGCAACTTTGCAGTAAGGTCAAACTTTAGATAACTTACGGGTTTGTGGAGGTTAGGATGAACATTGAGGAGTAAGGTAACATGGGTTTTGGTCCGCTGGGTTCTTCTTCTTCTTCCTGGTGTTTCGATTTTCCTCTTTTTGATTTTCCTTTTGATCTTGGAGCAGAAGGAGAAGGAGGACATATTTCTACTTTAGGAGGACTTCCATCTCCACTCATTTGTAATGCTTCCATTTCTTTTTCCAACTCTTGTTGTTGTTTCTATATATAAAAATATGGCATCAAATTTATTAGAAAATGTATTTCGGCTTTAAAGAAAGATACAGCATTTCATAATATAATGTTCATTACATGATTACTAGAGATACCTCCAGCCTCTGGAAGTTTGTTATTTTAATTAGACACCTTATTTTTTCAGGCGACTGATTGATTTCCAGTCATAAAGATGTTGGTTTATTCTAGTGTTTTTTCATATTTGTAAATCTTACAATAGTTTTGCACCCTTACTACATGGAGGACAGAATATCACGATGCCAGACAAGATCTATTAAAAAACTTATACTATCAACTCTTACCTCCTTCTCTTCTTCTTCCTGCTCCTCCTCGGCGGCAGTCAGCTCTTGAGCATTGGCTAAATTATCTACAGCGATAGCCAAGAACACATTGAGTAGCGTGTAATTTCCAAACAATACAAGTACAATAAAATACAACGCATAAATCATGCCACCTTTCTTGTGGCCACCCTGAGATTTGATGCCTTGATACATAACCTCGTTCCAATCCTCACCGGTCAATATCTGAAAAGGACATACGATACGATTTTTGTTAGTAAAACACTAATGAGCAATTACCATAAGTGGCTTTTAGTTGATTAAGTCGTATTACAATAGACATAAAATATTCCAATATCGCATGAAGTCAAATTTTATTATGTACGAGTATACAAAGCTAAAACAATACTTACTTGAAATACGGTGAGAAGTGCAATAGGAAATGTATTAAAATTTGTAGGCGGGGTCCCATTTGCAAAATTAAATTGCCCTCCAAATAATTGCATACCAAGAAGCGCAAAAATAAGTATGAACAAGAAAAGCAGGAACAACAGGGAAATAATAGAACGCATAGAATTTAAAAGTGATATCACAAGATTTCGTAATGAGGACCAGTACCTGAAATACAAAAATGTAAATTACTTTATTAGTATAAATTAAAAAAAAAAATATTTTGTATCAAACTACATTTGTAGTTTGATACAAAATATTTTTTTTGAAATTTATATTTCACAATGACTACAAACATCCTAAATATTTTAGCTAAATTACTTTATTAGTGATACCATGTTGTTCCTCTTAAAATCAACGATCCGGCCAATTTTTGGATTGAGGTTTGGATGGTAGAAATAGATTGATAAGAGGATACTGAAAACGTTTTAAAGGCCTTTGGTATGGTATCATACCTCAGAGTAATGGCTGAATTGGGGTAAAATGCTTTTTGTTTAAAATTTTAAAAGAATAATTTTTGAAATATATATTTGTGTTTTATTCCAAATAAAAGTTTTTTTTTTTTTTTTTTTTTTTTTTTTTTTTTTTTNAAAATTTTTTTTTTTTTTTTTTTTTTTTTTTTTTTTTGGTAGGGTAACTGATGGTATGCGTTTCAGAATTACTGCGAGAATTACTAATTACGATTAGTAATACCCTCGCAGTAGCTGCTAATGTCACTTTAGTTTCATACATATGAGAAAATATTTTAATCTTGATTGAAATTTACGTATAAATTAGAGGGAAGAATTTATTTCATTCTGACGTCCGATACCAATGATTTGGCACACAGTTTTGTTTTTTAATTGAAAAACTATAAATTAAACACTTTTTTTTAAAAAAAATAATGATTAACCTTTTTAAGTAAGTACCTACTAAATTTTATCCAGTAATACTAAATTTTATCTTTTTTGATATAAAAGATAAATTTCATATTTTATCTTTTATGATATAAAAGATAAATTTCATTTTCAATGTGATTTCAAATCATAAGGTTTAATAAAAGTGAACATAATATTATTTTTTCTCTAATATTACTTACTTTGTAACTTTGAAAATTCGTAACAAACGAAGGGCTCGAAGCACTGAAAGACCGAAGGAGCCAGATTTAACTTCAGACCATACTACTTCAAATATTGATCCACACACAACAAAGAAATCAAACCGATTGAAAGCTGAATCAAAATATATCCTCGGACCTAGAGCGTACATTTTGATGAACATCTCCAACATGAACAGCCCCAGAAAGAAAAACTCGGCATAATCTGAAAGATAAAGAAAAAATAGGCTGCATACTTAATGTGTGTACTGAAATTCAGTTTTTTAAACAATACCTACTAAAAATATTTACAAATATAGAGCAGAGTATTTCTTTTTCTATTTATACTGAATTATAAGATTGCAGAAAATCTGACAGATGACAAATCCAGCTAGAGAAAAGGGTTAAGTTTTACATATGTACAATGGAATAGCTGTTCCGTAATTTTTAATAAAATTTCTTTTAGTAAAATTTGTTAATTTTTTACCTAGACATAGACATAGGTGGTAAATCAAATAAAAGTGAAAACATTGTACTATTAAAAAAAAAGTTAATCACCATGAAGGTCAACCCTAAAGAATTTTTCGAGGTCACCATTATATGTGCCCCTTGCTGTCATGAAACTTTGGTCAGAACATTTTTGTACCTCCAAAAAATGATCTGCTTAAAATGACCCGACTCACCCTGTATAAAGACAGATTTAGGTGCGAAGGCTTCATCAATAGTTGATCACTATAAAATTAAGAAAGAACTTAGCATATGCAGTCATTTGTACTTTTAATATCTGTTGGACAATGGATGTCAATGATGTTTTTTAAAGAGCCACTACATTTCTGACGCTCTCTAATACAACATTTCTTACTTACATAAAAAGTCAGCTAGCCACTTGGGTTGTCCATTATGTGCAACGGCTACACAAAGTGTGTTGAAAAAGACGAGCACGATGACAAACCAATAGAATGTCTGAGTTTTAACAGTATGCCGAATCCAGAACCTGAAAAGATAAACGGAATTAACAAAAATGTCTAAACGATTCTAAATTTTTTTCGATATTTCTGAGTGCCTACAGGCCTACACAATGGGTTTTATTCAAATGTGCAATTTGATTTTTAGTGGTCTTAATGCAGTAAAGCATGTACCAGACACATCCTAGGTACTCAGATCAGTCTGTTTCTCTAATATATGGATTTATAAACAGAATAGTTTGGAACTCTTGGTAAAACAGACCTTCCTTAGTTGATTTAATTTAATGATGAAACTCCAAACGATATAGAGGCATTAATATGAAGTAGTAGAATACTACATATACAGCAACAACTTGAAACAAACAGGAAAATCTAATCAAATATATCACGGGCATCTCTTATCACTCTGAGTTTGATTTGCATACAACTTCAAAGATGATTGTTGACACTAGAATTAAAACAAACTCCAACTAAAATTGCAATGATAAAAGCGACCCTTGGATAACTAACCTCAACCGCTTCTCCTTCCTCCAAAACTGAGCACAGACTCCTTTATTCTTCCCCCTGCCCTTCATATAACCACCACGGCTGAAACCTTCTCCTTCTGCTTCCTCTTCTTCTTCGGCCTCTTCTTCCGTGTCAGTACTTTTACTTTTACCAAGATTTTTCAATTTCTTTTTCTTTTCGTTCCTCTTCCGGGCTGAAAATAATAGAATTAAAATTTAATTGGTCACCTTTAATGGTAAAGGTTAGACTTGTTTCTACTGCCTTCCTTCACAGAGGTTATAGACAGGAAATAGATGACTGTTTAAATGAGAAATATAATTATGTTCACCGCTTTATTCGAATTAACTACAATTCCTTAAAGAGCAGTTTGTAAGTCTGCATTTCAAATATGAAATCTTATGAGACTTCTATTGTGTCGTTTACACTACCTTCTATAATATGCATTCTTTCTTCTTCTGTTGTTCTTTCTTCAGCCAAAATTACTTCCTCTGTAAAATGCAAAACAGATATTAATTTCAAAATTAATTTCTTCATATTTTGATGGTCTATTCCTATTATGTGTTTAATGATATTGCAAATCTCAAGTTGAGGGACGAGGCAGGTCGGTTCCCCTCAGACTTAGGAGAAGGAATGAACGACATTTTTGGTGTGTGCTGCTAATTATGTTATATGGGTGTAGTTTGTAACTCCAAGTTCTCTTGGGACATAATAGACCCAACCATTGTGGGGACACGTATTAGATTATGAATTCGAATTATTTGTACTTTTCAATACAGAAACGTTGAAAATAATTACTTAATCTTTTGAAATCAAAATTAATATCTGTTGACAATTAGAACATTGAAACTGATATCAGTGATTCAGAAGAATACCAAACATTTGATTGAGTTGTTGGTAACTTACCCGCTTTACAAATCCACTCAACGTAACCATTGAGCTCCTTTTCAAGTTGTTGTGCCCTTCTCAATTTGAGAAACGTTTGTCTATTCTCGACTTTTTCTCTTTCTTTAGCAAATTCACTACAAAATAAATCAAGTCAAACAGACACAGAAATACATTAAAATATCTACATTACGTTGGATTGGGTTAAAAAGCAAAGGTTATAGAGAATATACATCGTGTAAATAAAAGCAATTTAATTTTATGTTGTACTCCTTGTAATCTAGGTTCAGTGAAATTGGCAAGAGTACTAGCATTTTACAAATCATTAAATTAAGGTATTTTTTTTTTACTTTTCCAGCCATAAGTGTTTAAATAAAGTAAAAGCTAAGATGTAAGGTAGAATGAACACAGAAAAGGTTCACTGCAAATCTCTTTTTAAGTTGGGACAGTAAAAATATCATGAATAGTTTAATGTCTTTGAGTTGGAAGATCTTATTTTCTGTACATTTAAATCGAAATCAATTTCCATGAATGTATACTGCGTAGATACATACATTCTTCAATGAGACGTATTTTCGCAATCTAATAACAGACTGTAACACGAACGCTAACGGATGTCAACGTTGCTTAGCGTTCAGAAACGCTGAGTCCAGAAAACGATAAGCGCTAAAAATTGTATTTACCGTTGATCTGAGTTTTTGAAATTGCTTTCATTTGCGTTTTTTTCCATTTGCAAAAGCTCTGATAGGTCTATGGGGACAGTTTCTAACATAAATCATCTTATGTTTGTTAGAGACAAAGAAAAACATTGGCGAAGATGACTGGTTGCTGGACTTACATCTAGGAAATCTATTTTAAACTAGGTCCGCTCGTATATAGGAGTTACAAATTCACCATAACCACGAGAGGTACTGTTTGATTCAGAGAAATAAATTTATACAACAATTGTATTTTGAAAGAAAAGTCTTTATTTTTTTTTTTTGTAATTAATACCCACGCAAATATTTAGTCATGTCAACATTAAAATAGCTTACAGAATAATTTCATTTTTTTTATCTCTAACAGAAAAAATGACAAAGTAAATACGGGGGGTTGAATTGTATTTTATAAAGCATCTAAAAAATTAGGTTACATGTGTGAGGGGAAGAGCAAATTTCACGGGGACAAAGGGATTAAGAGACACAACATGAGCTTTGTGAGAGTGATACAATGTAAAATCATCGTTATACGATAAGGTTTTCTCTAGTTTAGAGGAAATGAATCATAGTTATAATGAGTTGGTTATATGGTTAATTGGTACTATGTAGTGTTAAGACGCTCTGACTGATAAACCGTATGATGTGAGTTCAAACTCAGACATCCATGGAATTCCATTCTCATGAATTTCAGATATTTACCCCATTGCCAGTTTTAAAAGGACTTTTCATTCCCATTCTGGCAGTATAAATAAGATCTATCAATATTAATTTACGTGTTTGTCTCTCTCAAAAGTGGATTATCATTGGAAATTTAGTCCTGGCATAATGTTGTTATGTGAGAAAATGTATGCTATTTAACACATCTCTCAGGTGTTTAGCGGAGAGAACTCATGAAATATGATGATACCTTCTTTCAATACTGTATCATATTTGTCATAAAAGTTCATACCTAATAAAGTGTCCATGTACTAGTTGTTCTAAAATTGGAATTATTCTGATGGTTTTCCCATATTATTACATTCCCCGAACTACATTTTTCTTTATAACGGCTACGATCTCCTCACACTTAGCCGACCTGATGTATTGATTATATGGACAGGACCGATGCGGTGGTACAACTTTTCTTATATTTTTTTAGAGCCAGTCCTCCATGTGTTCAGAATCTATACACCTACAATACGTATTACAAATATTTTATCCCAAAAATAAAAATGAGGCTGTTATAATACTTAACCCTAAATAGGAAACCACTTCATAGAAGTATTGGTTCTACACAATAAATTCTAGAGGGAGACAATTCGTACGATAAATAATGAGTTACTAAGTGATACGTTGACAACACAAGTTTCTTTTGATGAGGTACCTGCTTTTGATATCCAATGGTAGTAGGAATTAAACATACTACTATACAATCGTTTGGTGCGAGTCTTTCGAAATTTAGCTCGTCTTTCCACACGAACTCTTTCATTTGAAAATTCACTGAAAATTAGTGTAATTTTTATATTACTTTTCAAATTAATAATTAACATGAATTTCATTACATTGGTACCTAAGAAATATTGATATAAGGAAAGTTGGGATTGAAGTTATTATACGCATTTTTTTTAATATTTTAAAAATCAACTCAATATAAGAAAGATATAAAGGTAATGCGATCTGCACATAAGTACTAAACATCTTTTGTTGATTGAGTTGTTGGCATCCCCTGCTTTGTTAACATTTTAGCCAATCTCCAGGGTTACATTTTCACTTTAATTGTACGAAATGTGGACATATACACACTATTGAGGAGATATTAGATATCATGCATGTATGATATCGTCAATGAGATTGTGAGTGTTGTGAAATTATGTCTCTAAATGATATTAAAAAGGAAAAAGACATAGAAAAAAATCATACCAGCCAAATATGGCATACCTGACAAATGAATAGGAGATCATTTTAATTGATAAATATTTTTTAGAAAAATTAGGAATAATATAGGCAATATTTATTGATTTGACAATAAATTTTTTTTTATAAAACAGAAAATAGATTATTATTTTACTTGCTAAAAAAAATACACCCCGGATTCTAGGATTCTACGTACATTCAAACGTAAAATATTAAAATTAGGAATTTGTTTTTTTTCGTGGTCGATTCCAAATGATCATAATTAAAATATTAAACCATTAAAGTATTTCTTTAGATCTCAGAATAATTAAACCCAGAACAATATACTGTAAAAGTACAGCATACGTACAAAGACTTTTATTGTTTGTCCAAACTAAGAAAGAAGTATTTAAAACATTGGACATTTCGTGACAGAAGTAACTTACCCACTAAGAACTCCGAGAACTAGGTTGAGCATGAAGAAAGATCCGAGCACTATGAGAGGAACGAAATATATCCAATTGAAATAATTTCCCAATGAATCATTCATCTAAAAAGTAAGAGATGGCTATCATTAATAAACAAATACATTTTAATGATCCAAAAACGTTTGTTACCTCAATTGTATTGCGGAGGGGCTTCTATATCATCGCTGCAAATTATACAACGTCATTTCAATAATTTCACTCGGAAATAATTGCATAAAGGCAACATCCAAAAAATGCTATAAGAACGAAAAAATCATCTGTCTTTCATATAGTGTTGTAGGTTTAAACCGTAATTTAAACGGGGGCTAGCCGGACAAGTAGTAAACATTATAATTTGATTTGAAGTTAGAAGAAACAAATTATGAAGGCAACAACATGTTAGTAACATCAACTCCAATGTTCTTCTTTAAGTGTGCTTACCCATTAAAGTTAGAAGAAATAAATTATGAAGGCATACAACATGTTAGTAACATCAACCCCAATGTTCTTCTTTAGGAGTGTACTTACCCATTGAAGTTAGAAGAAACAAATTATGAAGGCATACAACATGTTAGTAACATCAACTCCTATGTTCTTCTTTAGGAGTGTACTTACCCATTAAATTTAGAAGAAATAAATTATGAAGGCATACAACATGTTAGTAACATCAACCCCAATGTTCTTCTTTAGGAGTGTACTTACCCATTGAAGTTAGAAGAAACAAATTATGAAGGCATACAACATGTTAGTAACATCAACTCCAATATTCTTCTTTAAGAGTGTACTTACCCAGTACAAAATGGTGGTCCAGCCCTCCATTGTGATGCATTGGAAAACCGTGAGCATAGCATAACCTATATTGTCGAATGAAGTGATCCCAAAATTAGGACCCTCCCACTCTTCACGGCACGCAGACATATTGTTGTTACACTGGTAGGCACCTAGCGGTATGTTCGTCGAAGGGATTTTGGAATCACTATGACAAGGGGTAGGCACTTCTCCTTCAGGAATAATTTTTCTCACATCTTCTAAGCTGTAACACGTTTTGTGTAGAACACCTGCATAAAATTCCAATCCAATGATGGCAAAAATAACAATGGCGAATAAAACTAATAAACCAATTTGTAACAAAGGAGCCATTGCCTTGATGATTGATTTCAAGACAACTTGCAGACCTGTAAATAGAAGCAAAAAGTTACAATTTAGATTGCATGATTTTTTTCCCTCATATTTCATACTTATTGTATCTCTTTTATATATATAGATGGTCTATTCGATTTTACATCTTCTTGTATTAAGCAGTAAGAATCCATAAATTGCTCTGGGTCGTCTTTCAGAATACAAAATAAAACTTCTTCGCGAATCATTTTTCTTTCCAGTAGATTGACATTTAAGAGTATTCAGATGTCTCTTAAACGTAATATGATTCTACTCCTGTATGCGATATTAGACCAAAACAGAAATGTAAACTCAGGATAAGTGGCCTCCATTTAAATAATACGAAGTGGCCTCTCATCTTTGGTTAACATTGCCATCACATTTATTACTTACACTTTACTCAAATAAAAACTACACCCAATTTGGATATCTAAATGAACCTATAAAAACAAAAATCTACAGTGCTACAGTACCTAACTAAAACTATTTAAATGCTTACTTGGAATTCCAGATACTAATTTCAAGGGACGCAAAACCCTTATAGCTCTTAATGTTCGCAGATCCATATCTAATGTGGTTTGAGGGATTTGAGTAATGAACCTGTGAAATCAATTCAGTTCGCAAAACTAACTCATACTAAAAACTATGATAATCTAATACCTAAATCTAAATTGAAACAAAACACTCTTTGATTGATTTTAACATAACAGAAAAACATTTAATGTTTAATTTGTAAATTATGTGGGTTTAGTGTAATAGTCTGAGAGAGCATATCAAAGTGAGGTCCCTGAGGGATTCAAAAAGAACACTTCCAACGTGTCCAAGACCATGTCGGTTGAACAAGGCTACTAAATACCAAATCAGAAATAATGAGATTTTAATGGTTGCAGTGATAAGTCTAGCTTTTAATATAATTTGCTGATGAGTGATTTATTCAGAAGTTTAAATGTTTTTCGTTTATGCTAAACTACTCACTAGTAACTAATCTTATATTTATAATTATATGGGAAAACTTCTATTCAAAAATATTGCAACATAAAATGTATTAAGTATAAACAAATATTAGGATGAACTTTTGACTTTGATAAAATCATATGTGGATGAATTTAATACAATTCTGAGATGAAATGTTTAAACTTTGGAGAGTTTATCTAACAAAAAATAATTACACATAAAGATAATTATTCTGAAATTTTCAAAATTTTGAGATAATCTTCACTAACTTTTTCCTTTTTATAAAAATACATAAAATATGAAAACAAAAAATAAGAAAATTTCCAATTGAGAACGCCCCTTAATGAAACCAGTGGAAGATTGCCTCATGTTAGGAACACAAATTATGAATATTCTTTTGATATCATAACATTTCTATTTCTATAAAAAGCCGATTACACAAATAGGATATTGATTAGATACAATAAGAAGAGGGGTGTCGAGCGGAGTTACTTTGATAATTAAATTCTACTGTCGATTTCAAAAACGGTCTGCGATTCTTGAAAATTTCAAAAATAGGGTGATTCGAGTTTAGAAATTGGAACATTGTCGGTAGATCCAGAATAATAAATAATTTAATGTTTGGAGGCTAGCTAAAAATGTGTGGGGAAAAAAGAGGAAATTAAAGGCCATAAGCTAATTCATGACAATTGTTTGTTGTTTACCCAGTGTACGAGCATTACTGATTTCAGCAACAAATACCTTCGTAATTCCGACTGCGGATGTTTCAGACTAATAATTAAACGGTCCTTTTATTTTTTTGCTACATTTATTTATTGAACTTGTTGGGTGTATGTAGTCATTATAATATCTTTTCTTCTCTATGTAGTCATTATAATATCATTTCTTTATTTTGTGATACTACAATTTTAGTTGAAAAAATCAAAATCTCTAATGTTCAATCAAGCACAGAGACATTTGAAAATACATAATTTACATGACCGACCCTATTAGCTCAATTGATTAAGCAAGCATGAAGGTTTTGTGCTGAGGGTCGGCGGTTCGAGCCAATAGTAATGAAGAATTCTTAATTTGAAAATTGATTATATCTATCATCGAAATATAAATCGTTACTTAATTTACTGGCACTTTGGATTTTTTACATGAGTTGTATGACTGGATAGCCATCCTCCGAGATCTACTATCTGATCAAAGTTAGATAATCCCTAGCTACATTAGGTGTTACAGCGTTAAGAGGGCGCGAGTTCAATGATCGGATCAGTTTGGCTGTATATCTTTCATCATTAACATTACTTTTTTCCGATTTTAAATATCCGCTACTTATAAAACAATCTTAAATGTCTACGATATAACAGGAACATCTTATGATAAGTTTATTTTTAAAAACTAAACTAAGAAAAGTACAGTACACTATGAAGTCTAAAACACACTCAAAACTATTTTCAAAGACTCATCAAAATTCATAATTTGGGATTTAAGGTTAGAAGGTATCAACAAAAAATGGCGTTTACGTTAACTAGACCTTCCAATTTAGAATTGACTTGAACGAGTATTGCTATTGTAATGTAACACATCTTTAGAGTTAGTTTGGAAGAAGAAGAAATATTCATGATAAATATTCAATATGGGTTCACACTTGCAGATTTGTTGATTTGGATCCTTGACTTTGTAAGATACACTTGAGGTACTTAAAACTCAAGTCAAGACTCAGGTAAAAAATATGTTAGAGAGATCAACTCAATAAAAATAACATCGAGATTTCAACTTTGTGGGTCACTGGACAAAATATTAAAGTAGAAATGGGTATGACATGTGAAAAGTTCTGGCAAATGAAACATATGTTCTTGTTTTATATATCCTCTTTGACTTTTAAGAGAAGTCAATTTTAATGTACGACTAATAAAGCGCAGTTTTGTCTTATATGGGTCGAAAAAAAGATATGGTGATTAGTATGTTGTGGCGACAAAAAACTACTTTCCGTCTCTTATGATTTTTTCCTGATATTCTCTGATATCATAAATAACTTCAACATATAAAAGTAATACCTATGTAGTAAAAATAGTGTTTTCTTATATATTTGACCAAAAACATGTTTAAGAATCTGCAAGTGTAAAATAAGGCATGGTAAGTATATACTCGTACGTTTAGCATAATATTTCTATCTATACTATTTTACTTATTGGGTACCTAAATGATCAAGAAACCCAGATATCTAGACTATGTTTCGATAAAAAAAAATCGACTAAATAACTGACTATATTTTTGATTGATTTCATTACTGCTTTCTTACTTGGAATTCGTGAAACCAATTTTAAAGGTCTCAACACTCGAAATGAGCGCAACATTCTTAGATCTACATCTACGCGTACGTTAGACTCCGCGAATACAGTCATGGACCTGGGTTGAGGATTGAAAAAAAGAAATTAATATAATTTAACAAAATGACACGATGCTATACACATTAATATTACAGACAGACGGACATATAATAATAATATCACTTCTAGATTCACAAGTTTCCGCGAGCATGATTGCAAAAGAATTTCTGAGAATATTTCAGAAAAGATAAGACAAAGCCTGATCTTTATGAAATAAGAGTAAATAGAAAGAAAATATCTCTAAAGTAATTAGCCCAATAACTATGCCACTGCAATTTTTTAATTAAATTTTTTTAGTTTCAGTCTTGACTGAATTAATACTCATTAAATTTCTTTTATGGAACATGTGACAAGTCAATGTCGTAGGGAAGCATAATAATGAAAAACATGTAATCGTTATTTAAGGGGTTAAGCACGAGCCCAATTTTTTTTTTTTATTATTATTATTTGGTAAACAAAATTAAATCTTCTATCAACTAAAATATCAAAAATATTGATAGATAGACAGACAAATTTATAAGGCCAAAAATTAAAATTCTGATTTCACTGTTATTATTGGAGGGATAATTATGTGTAGGGTGTTCAGGAAAT
Source organism: Pachypsylla venusta (assembly GCA_012654025.1). Classification (NCBI taxonomy): domain Eukaryota; kingdom Metazoa; phylum Arthropoda; class Insecta; order Hemiptera; family Aphalaridae; genus Pachypsylla; species Pachypsylla venusta. The sequence goes on from CM022885.1 coordinate 21,436,373, forward strand.
TAATTTCAAAAATTTTAATTTTCAAAATTTATTTGCTGGCAACAGCCTGAGAATTACCAGCAAATAAAAATCATTCTCTATAGAGTTATTATTTTGTTACAAAAAATAAAGGAAAAGGAGAATTTCAACGAGAATTTAATATCAAAATTGTGTCGTTACTTCCACGTCACGCTAAATTTGATTATCCCAAAGTTTAGGCCTGACAATACAAATAAGGCACGTTTCATGATAGAAACAAATTGAGTATTATAAGGTTTTACGTTTTACCTCCAAGAAAAAATGTAAAATGACAGAAATATATACTCGTACGCGGCTAGATACATTAAATTATCTTTCCAGAGACTGAAAAATAGCAGTAAGCATCAAAACCTTATTTAGAAAAGTAGTCTCATACATCTGAAAACCATCAATACGATGATGACATTTAATGAATATGATATAAATGCATCTGAAGGCAAATTATTATCAAGGCCCCCAGTACCAAGATCACGAAATCGTATTATTATATCGGTAGGTATTTCAAAGGGATCAGGTTAAAGGTATAATTTAGAGACCCAACATATATCACAAGAGTTATTCCCTTTTGGAAATGGATTCATATAGTAAGGATGTGGTTTAGAGACTCGGAACTAACTTGTAAAAAAGAGTTGTTCCCTTTTGGAAATGAATCCCATAATATGATAAGGATGTGGTTTGGAGGCCCAACACTAACTTGTAATACAAGAGTTGTTCTCTTTTAGAAATGGAACCCATACGATAAAGAAAGTTTCACTTAGGTTCGTTAGTTCTAAGGAAGGCTTGATAAAAAGATAAAAAATAAGAAATAAATATTAATGATTTAACTTACCCCGTAACCACGACGAAGAAATCCATTATATTCCAAATATTACGTAAATATGAACCGGGGTGAAGTACAAAACCTAAAGCTAAAATCTTAAGAGATGCTTCTACACAAAATATAGCTAGAAAATAAGTCTCAGTAGTTTCCTGGAAACAGAACAAAACACATTGTGAGCTCTCAAATTCCTACCATTAGAACATCAATCAATAAAGATTCCGGTATTTGATTGAGCAAACGAAGAGATTGTTACATTATTTGCTAGATTACTAGCTGTGTGTATCACGGAGAGCATTTGCCGATTATAGAGGGTGATCCAGAAAAATGTTGCAAAAATTAGAAGGGTTCTAGAACACATAATTTCCAACAATAAATACTCCCACAATTTCAGTCCTTTTTTACTTGACTTTCAAGATGGACGTTTAGTCTAGAAAAATGTACTACATATTAGCAAAAAATAAATAGGTATACGTCATTTCGTTAAGAAAAGTAATACGTTTTGGGAAGAAACACAAAATGTCCGCCATCTTGTGGGCATATTTCTGTTGGAAATGATATTTTCTGCTATTAGCAAAAAATAAATAGGTATACGTCATTTCGTTAAGAAAAGTAATACGTTTTGGGAAGAAACACAAAATGTCCGCCATCTTGTGGGCATATTTCTGTTGGAAATGATATTTTCTGCTATATTACCTCTCCAATTATTACGAGGTTCTTTCTGGCCCGCCATGTATACTGTACAGTGGAAATGATATGTTCTGCTATATACCTCTCCAATTATTACGAAGTTCTTTCTGGCCCGCCCTGTATACTGTAGAGTGGAAATGATATGTTCTGCTATATACCTCTCCAATTATTACGAATATTACGAAGTTCTTTCTGGCCCGCCCTGTATACTGTAGAGTGGAAAAAATGATATGATCTGCTATATACCTCTCCAATTATTACGAAGTTCTTTCTCGCCCGCCCTGTATAATGTAGAGTGGAAATGATATGATCAGCTATATAACCTCTCCACTTATTACGAAGTTCTTTCTGGCCCGCCCTGTATACTGTAGAGTGGAAATGATATGATCTGCTATATAACCTCTCTAATTATTACGGAGTTCTTTCTGCCCTGTATACTGTACAGTGGAAATAATATGTTCTGCTATATACCTCTCCAATTATTACGAAGTTCTTTCTCGCCCGCCCTGTATACTGTAGAGTGGAAATGATATGATCTGCTATATAACCTCTCCAATTATTACGAAGTTCTTTCTGGCCCGCCCTGTATACTGTACAGTGGAAATGATATGATCTGCTATATAACCTCTCCAATTATTGCGAAGTTCTTTCTCGCCCGCCCTGTATACTGTAGAGTGGAAATGATATGATCTGCTATATAACCTCTCCAATTATTACGAAATTCTTTCTCGCCCGCCCTGTATACTGTAGAGTGGAAATTATATGATCAGCTATATAACCTCTCCAATTATTACGAAGTTCTTTCTCGCTCGCTCTGTATACTGTAGAGTGGAAATGATATGTTCTGCTATATAACCTCTCCAATTATTACGAAGTTCTTTCTCGCCTGCCCTGTATACTGTAGAGTGGAAATGATATGATCTGCTATATAACCTCACTGTATAGTATACTGTATACTTGTATAGTATTATATTCAACTGACAGGGTCATATGCACCACATTAGCCGATTTGAAAGTGAGGATATAGGATAGAACTAAATTAGGACCGATTTTTGTAAGGAAAATAATAAAATCATTGTAAATTAGTTACTACCACAGAACGGGAATGACTTTGCCTCTAAGGCGCCATGTCAAGAGGGCGGAGCTTGCTAGAAATAAATAGAAGAACACTTACAAGTTTCTTTGCGAGAGCAGTCTTATCACCTTTGGGGAGATGTTCTTCCAGTGCGAGAACAACACAGTTGGCAATAATAGTCAACAAAACCGCGTACTCAAATGGAGGCCACTCGATAATAAATCTTGTGTATTGGCGGACTGTGTTGCTTTCACTGAGCAGGAATAACGAGCTGGGGCCTTTCTGTGCGTGGCCGCCATGGTGGGGGTGTTGGCCCATAGCAGGCAGACAGTCACGAGCAGCGGGACCAAATGTCACCGCTGTTCTTGTCACTGACAAACTGGAACATAAGAAAAGAGAGATATTAGTTTGAAATGAAGATCAAAGTTGACTTATGACTTCTTATGTGGTCGAACGAACTGTGACAAAGTTGAAACCGCGCTCCAATTGCGAAACATGATTGAGATATTGTTACTTCCTCGATTGGTTCTGTGATAAAATGATGAACAAACGAATTGATTACAATGTTATCTCCTGAACCCATAGTTCGTTGTCAAGAAGAACTGTTTGGTTTGTGGGCTACAATCATGACCCCTTAAAACGAGTGAGATCTACCTAGCTGTCTAAAATCAATTCATCGTATCTCAAAATTTAATATTTTTCCAAAGGGTGTAAAAAACTTCTTAAAATGTTAATTTGTCAGCCTGTTCGTTCCGCGATATTTCAATATTGATGAAACATGTAAGTATCACATACATCTATTCATGAGTTAGTTGCTATGTAGGTATCACATACATGTATTCATGAGTTAGTTGCTATGTAGGTATCACATACAACTTAAAGAAGTCGAAATAGCCTTTGTGTTTTTAAAAAGCAAAATTCGGAAAAGTATATTTAATAATAAAAATAATTAGAAAACTTATAATTTAAAAGATCGATATAAGATCATAAAAATGAGTTGCAGAGGTTCTGCTCAATGCAGTGGGAAACCTCAGACCAAAGGATTATTGACGTGTTAAAACAATACCTCACTTCGTTCCCACAGGATTATTTGTGTTAAAACAATATCTCACTTCGTTCCGTCAAATAATTCGATTTTACCTAATAACATTTCACTTGAATTATTTCGTCCCATATAGGTTAAATCTATGAAAGATCAGGTGACAGGATTCTTGTTATCTAACAAGTCTTCTTCAAACATGGTATTTGTGGACTACAGACAATACCAATTCATGATTTTCAGATTTTGATTAGCAAATACTACAAGAGACATGGTCACATCTTCTCAACTAATTTCTTTTAAAGTTTTCTGACTCAACTTCAGAATTTTCATCTTACGGCGAATTTACAAATAAAACATAAATACGAGTATTTCATAGCGGTAAAGGTATAGAGACAAGCACATTTCACTATCATTGTTCAGTTTATTTCAATATTACAGACTTCGTCAGGTGCCTTCAGAGGCATGCCCTTTTTAAAAAATAGTCTCGTTAATTTTCCGGCTTATCTATACTTATAAAACACAAATAAACTATAACTATTACAAACATGTGTAAGCAGCGTATGCGTCGATCCGTTGCATATAACATATAACATGCATATAACTGATAAACTTATATAACTAGGGATGGGCAGGTCATTCACGTTCGATTCAAGAGTCGACTCACAACTCGACTCACTCACGGGTCAAACATTTTTTTGACTAGCTCTTTTTGTTGTTGAATGATAAAGATAATAAAGGGAGAAATATAACATAATTTGTATTTTATAAGTATAGATGAGAGAACGTATTATATCTGGAGTTGTATACCGCATTAGGTCCATATAATTTTTAAGACCTTATCCCTATTATAAAGCAGAAGCTTGTTTTCGATGTTGCAGGCTAATACAGGTCTATTATTTGTTATCATAAAATCAGCAAATTCGATTTTTCCGGGTGTTTGGTTTTTGAGGGAAAATGTTGATTGTGATGTCTTTTTAATGTATTTACCGAAGTTGGGAATGTTTATATGGTAGATGCTACTTTTGTCAATTGGTTTTATTATGTCTTTCTGATCAAATAGGGTGTTTTTAAAATTGTCACCCGAAACGATTCGAAAGTTGACTCATATTGATGAGTCGAGTAGAAACCTAAGTGAGTCGAAAATCTTATCCCTAATACTATCATTTATATCTGTAGTAATAAAAAAGGATATTATCAGTTTATCCTTTATCATTCGTAATTTCGCAATCGTACCACCAACCAGCCAACCACCAACGTCTAAAATTAATTTTAAAACTACCTACCATGGACACAATTCCCAGCAGAAATTAAGGTCACCAAAAGTGAAATTCCCTTTTTTTAAAAAAACAAAAACAATTTTAATAAGGATTAGCCATAAATCCAACCCTAAACCCTAGCCTATGTTTTAACGAATATAAATCTGGCTAATATGATAATTTTAAGTTGGAAATTTCATTTTTTGGTGATCCTTCATTTCTGTCAGATGTCAGCTTCATACTTCCAACAAATTTATTAATGGTCCTGAAACCGGGGAGGAGTGTCTGGCAACCCTTTGATTTTTTTAACCAACTTTAACCCAATTAGAGAGGTTATGAAACGTTATTCGGTCATGCCTCTATTGCGTATGTACAATCGTCCAACATGTACTAACGACGGTCAATAAAAAAACGAGTTTTTTTTTAAAAAAAATATTTTTTGGTTGAAAAATATAAGTTTTTGTTGCCAGACACTCCTCCCCGTTTCCAGACCCATTTATTTAATAGTAGTGACGTCCCTGAATCTGGACGCGACACAAGGCTTGAATGGAGCAATAGTTTTTTCCGAAAGGTGCAAGAGTTTTTAGGGAGCGACTGCATGAGATGAGAAGAACAAATTTCATCGAGGCATGGCCGATCAAAACGTTTCCTAACCTCTCTGGTTTGGAAACTTAACGTTTAAATAGATAAAGTAGATAAATTTGTTCTTCTCATGAAGTCGCTCCCAAGGGCGTAGCCAGCATCTGGCCTAGGGGGGGGGGCAGCTGANGCTGAGATTTTCATGTCGGGAGGGGGGGTGTCGATAAAGTAAATCCTGATTTGTTTAATAATAAACCCCTAGGGGTAACTGATGATTCAGTTATTGGGGGGGGGGGCGACCCCAGGGCCCGAGCAAGTGGTTGATGATCCCTGGATAGTTACAAGTATCAGTAACGTCCCAGGAAGTAGTGTGGTAACATTTTAATACCACATGAACATCAACTGCTATCTCCCAATGGAGAAAAAACGATTGTTATTAAGACCTCGGAAAAACGCTACCTCCTGGGGCGCAGCACCAGGGCACTTCTGGAGCCACCGCTAGAAGTGACAGCATGCGAGCCGGTAGTGATCGCAGGGAGACAAGAAGAATGCAGTGAACTGCGACCGGAGTACCCGAAAACAATCAAAGTGCCGACACAAATGATAACAGTCAAAATACATCCAGAATGACTGTGACTGCTAGGAGTGCTTCTCAGTTAGGCAGTGTCTTATTACCTGAGAACACCTTAGCAGGAAGAAAACGAGTGCGTATGAAGTGGACCCAAGATATTAACACATACATCATGCGCACATATTACTACAACACATACATCATGCGCACATATTACTACAACACATACATATTACTATATCAGACGACCCGAAACAGACTCAAGAGCTTTCCGCCAAAAATTACACCAAGCGTTTGTTGTAGAATACCCCAATGTCACGGTTACTGAACAAAGAATTGCAGATCAAAGACGAACAATTGTCAACAACAAACTTTTAACCGATAAAGCTCTAGAGACAAAAGTTATGCGCGAAAATTTTGAAAGAGAAGCAGTTGCGTCATCTGAAACAAACCAAAACAACACAATGGCAGAAACTCAAAGTGACAACATAAGAGTTATCGACACTCAAGATGTTACAGAAAATATCGAAACGAGAATAGAATCAACCAGTGACAGAATAAACGCCAACGATGAGATAACTCTACAATGAAGAAAACCATAATATAATGCGTGAGGAACAGAAAGGATGCCGGAAGGGCGCTAAAGGATATAAAGAACAACTTATCATAGACTGAGTACCTAATACTCAGAGAAGTCAAGAAGAAAACAAAAAAACTATCTTGTTGTTAGGTGGATTACCAGAAATCTTATTACAGCGTACCCCATCAATGGTTAATTAAGATTAAGGTCTTGCAACTATATAAAGTCCACCCCATATTGATGGAATGTCTTCACCAAATGATGCAATCCTGGAACACCACCGTACACCTAACGACAAAACAAACATCTATAACCAGGGAGATTCCTTGAGTCCATTGTGGTTTTGCTTAGCATTAAATCCGCTTTCCAAAATGTTCAATAGAACGAAAATAGGATACACCTTAAAAAAACAAGTGAAACACACCATCTCACACCAGTTATACATGGATGACTTGAAACTATACGCGGTATCCCATTATCAACTGAAAGAACTAGTCGGAATAGTGGAACAGTTCTCCAGGGATATATGTATGTAGTTTGGGCTTGACAAATACAAGGTGAAAAATATCGATAAAGGAAAGTGCCAAACCGGCGAAATTCAACTAGCAGAAGGAGGATTGATTCAGTCAATAAATGAACGAGATCTTTATAAATAACTGGGATATCAGCAAGCTAGATCAATTGACAAAAAAAATACGAAAGAGACTTTAACTGAGGAATACATTAACAGATGGAAACTATACGTTACAAACGTTTGTTAATTTTTTTGAATTTTCCCACCAAATTTAACAAGTACGATTCAAGGATGCGACAAGTTTGCCACAGTTATATTTGATTGTTCACAGTGGGGCTGTTGGATTAGGGACAAAATGTGGCATTTATCGTATTTCGGTACTTTTGATGACTTTTTTGCTTCCAAGAATCATTTTATCTAGTGTAAATCTAAGATACCCCTTCCGTGCTGCATACTCTTTAGAATTTCTAGGGGGGGGGCAGCTGCCCCCCTTCCTACGCCCATGGTCGCTCCCTAAAAACTCTTGCACCATTCGGAAAAACTATTGCTCCTTTCGGGCCTTGTGCTGGATCCCCCCTGAATCTATCATAAGGGAAGGAAACGGACGCGGCACAAGGGTTTTACTTGGGGACAAGTTTTACCGGAGCCAAATTTTTACGGGAGCCACTACTATTACGGGAGCAGGACCAATTTTTACGGGAGCCACTATTATAATATTACAGAGGGTTTTACAAACGAAATGAAAACCCTCTGTAATGTTCTGAGCACACGGCAGTGCGTCAGGCCAAGTTCCGGAAAGCACCTGTGTATCTTTACACGAAGCAATTCACCAGGTTTTTCACACCGTCAGATATTCGGTTCTACAAGGGATAGGTCTTTGAAATTTTGAACATACATTCCGTAGTATAGTACAATACTACAGGATAAACTTAAAAAGTTAATTCTAACCCGCACAGGAGATAGGTAATTTCAAAGTTTGCACTTTTGGATACTCACTGACTGACTGATTGATTCACACATCATCAAAAGTTTCAGGCACTTCCCGTATACCTATAGCGCTGAAATTTTGCATGAAGTTAGCACTTGACATCCAAGTAAAGGGAAAATTCCGAAAATTTGAACTTTTTAACTCTAAGTGCTCCAAAACGGTGTCGCTTTAGGGAAGAAAATACAACGTATTTTAATGTAGTTTTAACTGATAAAACGCTGAAATCTTGCATAAAGTTAGATATTTACATGGGATTCAGCAGGAAATAATTTATATTTAAACTCTTTCACTCCCGGTGCTCCAAAACGGTTCCGCTTCAGGAAAGGAGATGCTAGTTTAATCTAGTAGGACGCTGAAATCTTGCATGAAGGAAGATATTTACATGCAATTAAATGGAAAAATAAATATATTCACTCTTTTACTACCAGTACTCCAAAATGGTTCCGCTTCAGGGAAGAAAATGCACGAAATCTAGTTTCAACTGCTAAGAGGCTGAAATCTTGCATGAAGGTAGAAAACTTAAATTCAATTAAACGTGCAAATGTCAAAATTGAAACTCGTTAACTCTCAGTGCTATAACTTCAGGGAAGAAGATAGACTATAAAATAATATTGCTGCTTTTATTTGCTTTGTAGTGTATATTACTTTATTAATACTTTGGTGTTAGATCTTATTGGACATTTGGGTCCGGTTTACACAGAAATTTCCTGGTTTCCGATATTTTGTGTAATCGAAAAGAAGAAGAAGAAGAAATAAAGAAAAAACGGCCAAATAATCAGTTACATAATAATCTTTACAAAAAGTATTGATATCTCCAAAAAAATTATCATTGAAAAAAGGCCAAGTTGCTCCCACTTTCCCAAAAAATTCCGCCTGTGAAAGTAGTGATATCTATTATTGGGGCCAAAGTTTATTGTTGCTGCTGTATATCCCGCACTTAAATTTATTATTGCACGTTCTTCTGTCTCAATTCTCTTAAAGTAATACCGCGACTTTACACTTGGCCAGTTTGTAAAAAAGTAGTATTTTACGAATCCCCTTATAAGAGTTGTGGTCTCCATATTATACAGATGCATAATAAAATATTTTCGGTGGAACTAAGTGAGGTCTCCGAGAAGGTGAATCATACGGACACCTACCCTATTAAAGTCGACAGCAATCAATACAACGCCACATGGCGTGAACATGCCATGCGTTACTCAAATGTTATTGAAGTCAAATCGAATTCTACGCTCATAACACCAAACATACAAACGACATAAGTACACGTTATTCTAGGAAAAACCAATTGAGTTGACATTTTAAAAATAGAATTTCAGCTTTTCATTATAAATAATTCAAACTGACCGACCATATAAAATTTCGTGAGTCGATAGTCACGATATCAAAAGAGAGTGGGAATAAGTAATAATTTACTATTTTGGTTGTTCATGATAATTTCTATATAACAGAAACGGCTTTTCAAGCCGTTTCCTACACTTCTGACATTTTAATAATGATGATGAGAGCCCTTTTCATTTGTATGACAAAATGTAGCATGCGACATGATATTCTTTATTCAGGTGAGATGATTAGAATTATTTGGAGACGGCAGTCTTGGTGTAAATAGGTACATTGCGTTGCACATCCCCCTTGTTCCAAACTGCAAGAAGTCGCACAAAGTAGTGGGGATGAACTATAAAGCTCAGCACGTCGTAAACAATGCATACTATCGTCTAGCACTTGTGTGAACAAGTAGATTCATTTTTCAGGCCTTCACTTTGGACTGCCTCCGCAGTCATATGCCAAATTTTATCATACAGATGTGATAGGGCCGAATGCTCTTCACGTGCCTCTATATCGTGAACTCTAAAAAGGTAGCCAATTTTATTAAGAACAAGTGCCTATTTTTGCAACAAATATTAATATTAGTTGCTATAGCCAATAGAATCACATGACACCATAATTACTTTAGTTGGGAAAACAATGCGGCGATTTTGCGGTTGCCCTTTTAATTATGTCCGGGAATAGCCTGATTCCGGGAAGAATTAATTTATCTAAATCGCACATAAATTAATTAATCTTTTAAAGGTTAAAGGACTATATCTTTACTTGACTATTTTTTTAGTCAAGTAAAGATGTAGTACTTCTAACCTTCACTATGATTTTACTTGACATAGTATCCCAATTTAATTAATTAATTATTCATTAAAATATTGTTTGAAATATCTGAATATTCCTTTTTCAAGAGCACTTTTGGAATTGAGAATCGACCACCCACAAAGAAATTGCACCTCAAAATTGATAGCGTGCGATTCAAGGTACTTAAAATTCAAAAATGAAATAACTTTTTTGTGTGACAATTTCAAAGGTTTATTATTGAAAATAATAAAGCAAAAAATAAGTGGCACTATAAATAATTTCAAGTAAATGCAATTGACTATTGTGTTCCTACTTCGAATGCATAATGAACGGATGCGTGCTTCTGCCGCTTACTTCCGCCACTGAAGACATGTAAACCATGGCTATCCCTATGGTCTATTCCCATCATAATATTTCATAAAGTTCGTTGAAAAACTAACCGACAGACATGCATATGTATATTTGTGATATACCCATTATGTTATACAAAACAAAAGTTGATATGTGACGCAAAGTGGACGTTACACAAATAATAGAACGAGGCAATGAGGAATCAAGTGATTATTAAATTTTGGGGACTGGCACACACAAACAAATTGTCAGGGAGGGTATCTGTCAATTGATTACAATCATAATATACCTAGGCATTTTAGAAATAGGAAGCACATTATTAAGATAGAAGTAGCACTATTGATTATATCCTTTCAACGGGGTCTCACATAAGAGTAAGATTTCAGCAGGAAGATAGTGCTAAATGCATAAATATACAGTTTATATATTTTCTTTTAGGCGACGTACTCGAGGGCCAAGTCCATCGGAGTTGATTAGGTATGTAAAATTTTATTTTTGTATGACTTAACAGTCTCAGTAGATCTGATGGTAAAGCGACGGATTCCAGCTTTGAATTTATGAGACTTGTTATAAACATTTATTAAGGTTCATTGAATTGACTGTTTGGTCCTATAAGGCCACCCAGGGACTCATGGTGGGCATTTGAACTATAATTAAGCCCCCAACACCGTAATCTAAGTTTGCGTCAAGGTCACTCAGGGATTCATGGTGGGCATTTGAACTATAGTTAAGCCCCCAACACCGTAATCTAAGTTTGCGTCAAGGCCACTCAGGGATTCATGGTGGGCATTTGAACTATAGTTAAGCCCCCAACACCGTAATCTAAGTTTGCGTCAAGGCCACCCAGGGACTCATGGTGGGCATTTGAACTATAGTCAAGCCCATAACTCCATAACTAAGTTTGCGTCAAGGCCACCCAGGGACTCATGATGGGCATTTGAACTATATCCAAGCCCCCAACGTCATAACTAAGTTTGCGTCAAGGCCAATAAGGGATTCATGGTGGACATTTGGACTATAGCCAAGCCCCCAACGCCGTAACCTCAGTTTGCGTCAATATCCTGTTACTAATGAGTGAAAGTATCTTTGAACGTATTCGTATCTAAAAGATATAAAATAAAAACAAACTGAAAGTTTAAAATGCAGCTATTTATATCATTAAAAACAAAAGTTTGATTCTCTCGTATTAATATAATGTTTATTTGAAAATAATAGACTTAAACCAAGTATCCTAATGACAAGATACATGAAACTAAATACTAAATATAATATGGTAGGTATAAAGAGAAAACTTCCGTGCTTTATAACTTTCAAACGGGACAATATTCTGCACAAATCTATCTTAGAATCTCAGTGCACCTAAATGAAATCCTGTAATCTGTAATGTCAGTCAATGAGGAATCCTATGAACATCTGCTCTTGAGAAGCAGCAGTCAAACACTCATTTAGAGCTACAGTTTGGGTTCGGGACACTAGGATTTTTACAGTGTTGGTTGAACATTTTGATGCTACCAAATGATGATGTCTCATAAAGGTTGTAAACCCTAAAGCACGTTATAAAGTTGGGCTGCTTTCATTTGACAGTTATTATTTAACAAAATATCACATAAAGAACAAAACCCCGAAACCCGTCAATATGTTGAGGGGCCTTAATTTGATAACAAGATATCACAATGAACAATTCAGCGCGCGGTAATAAGACCTCATGAAAAAACGGAAAGATTTTTTAAAATTTTACTCATAACTTTCGTCCATTTCGATTTGGCTTCATCAATGCAGATATTTTTTATACCTTTTCTTACAAAGGTTAATCGAAGAAAATTCAAATTTAAAACTAAAAATACCTATTTTGTCGTTCAAATTATCCATAAAATATTAATTAGAAGTATAAAACTTCATATTTCAGCTAAAATTATACTCTATCCCCTCTAATAATAACCAGGCAAGCACACAGACCTTTTTATAATATTATCAGTATCAACTCAAAGGAAAGAAAATTTGATACCAGGTTATTCCGAAATATTCATATTAAAGAGGGTATATTACGGATTGATAAAGCAATGTGTTAAATTATGTAGAGCGGGGCAAATATGAATGTTTAAGCACATGGCTAAGGAGAAGACGAAATCGAAAGGAAAAAGAAAGAAAACAAATATTTACCATAATTAGTAGATATGGTAAAATATATATATATATAAAAATTAGAAAATTTTAATTGTTTATTTTGACTTGTAAATTAATAAATTATTTTAAATTATTTATTTTTATTTACGAAAAAATAGAGAAGATGATGTGTCGTCAGCAGTGGAATTCAGAATTAAAGTGCCGTTAGCGTTGAAAATGTAGTTTTTCTATCGATTTTTGCGTGCGCATTTGAATTTTCATCCCGGTTTTTTTTTTCTTGCACGAAAAAATTCAAATCGTACTTGAAAAAAGTTCGTTAAAAACTTCTCGTTTTATAAAGAAATTAAAAAGAAAGCCATACACACTTGCTTATGATCTATATCAGACACAATAAATATGTATACGAGTATTTTCAAGAAAAATATAGGCCGTATTAAAAGTTGATGAAAATTCGTAAGATTTTATTTTCTTTGGAAAAAAAATAAAGAAATACGGTCGGGTTGTTTTTCTGGCAAGAAATATTTTTCTGCATGTCCCACTTATGACGACAAAAGGGGAAATAACTTTAAGGAGAAGCGATGTAAAGTTTAAGAACAAGAATAATCTGACACCAAAAATCGATCAGTTTTTTTCTCAAGAGATGGAAAATCAAATTGTTATGTTGTGCACAAGTTAGTGTAAAAATCACTTTACGAGTAAATGAATATACAGAATGTTTGTCTTAGGTTCGAGAAGGAATCACGGTTTCGTGTGTCGTATTTTATGTAAAAAAATTTTTAAACACATATGAGTATAAAATATAAATTTCTCCTAATATAGGTCCAACGGAAGTCAATTTGACAAGTTCCTTTGAATTGAGTTCAAAAGCTTCAATCGATTCTACCGAAAAGGGAGACTGCTCCGTGGCAGAGTGTGCACTCGGCTAGCACCAAGGAAATTCCGGGATCGATTCCTGAAAAAGGTCAAAAATTGGAATTTTTTTTTCTTCGAATTTTCTACTTGGTCTGACTGTGTTTAGGGGTAACTCAACCCCCTGAGGACAATTGAGCAGCTATAATAGTAATGGTGCCAGGTGGTAGCATTATTAACTTTTAAATAAATTAAAACAAATCACTTACCAAAAACACTATTTATTATAATTTAAGAAGAAACTAGTTTCGAATCATTCACTTCATTATCAGTCTAGTCTAGTCGAAAGATGGAAGTTGACAACTTCCTGTCAACTTCTATCTTACGACTAGACTAGAATGATGATGAATAGAATGATTCGAAACTAGTTTCTTCTTAAATTATAATAAATAGTTGTCCCGTTTATTCGCATAAAATTCAAAACAATTACTATTTGGAGCCTAAATGGAATATTTGACTTATTATAATCACTGTTGAAATATCTATAACACAAATGTAATAAATGGTACGGAAAACCGTACTAGACTTTCTCTTCCTTAATCATTCCATCAGACTACCACCGAATGCAGATGTTGTTCTTCTAAAGTTTTAAGTTTTTTAGTTATATTTATATTTCTATTTTCTGTAGATGTTGACCATTATTTTAAAAAGATTTTGCAG
>CM022885.1:21468893-21479412 GCA_012654025.1 Pachypsylla venusta
TACCATTGGACACGCCTTGATATTTTACATTATATGGGACAAAAAACCCGATTTTGAAAAATTTCGAGTTAGACCCCTTCTGAAATAAGGGGACGAAATGCAAAACTAGCGTTTTGCTTGATTACTATTTAATTGGTAATAGATTTTCAGGTTTGGGTTTAATAAATTGCTAAACAAACTCAATTATCCTAAAGTGTACAATTTCAATGAATGATAGAGAAAAAATGAGATACTGTATCTACTCCTTCAACCTCACCCTTTCCCAATTCTATTTGAGGTCGGCACTGCATTCCTTCATTCTACCATGTCACAACCTTTTGTTCTGTGCCTACTCTCTTTAACTTCACCCTTTCCCAATTCTTTGCTTTCCTTAATTCTACCATGCCACAACCTTTTGTTCTGTTCCTACTCTCTTCAACCTCACCCTTTCCCAATTCTATTTGAGGTCGGCACTGCATTCCTTCATTCTACCATGCCACAACCTTTTGTTCGGTGCCTACTCTCTTTGGCTGTAACCCTTTTATTGCATGGTAACACTAGCATTCTTCTCGCAGTATCCATAGAAACTGCGTAGAAATTCGATTTTTTCTGATGATCTTTCATCATTGGCTTGAAGCAGAGTTTTTTTAAAGGCTGGATGTTCTTCCCAACATCAAACCTTCTGTATTTACACGGGATTAGGACCGTCACCTAATGAAGCTGGCTACATTGTGTGATAGTACCTTTATACTAGATATAAGAAATGATGAAAAAAATGCTGTTTCCTTGGGTTATTATGTCACAACTTTGGTGCTCACTGCAGCATTGTAGATTTTTCTAATATCAATCATTATCCAATTGCTTTGAATTTTTTCTATTTTACCTACAATGCTGTTTCTTTGTGTTATTATGTCACAACTTTGGTGCTCACTGCAGCATTGTAGATTTTTCCAATATCAATCATTATCCAATTGCTTTGATTTTTTTCTATTTTACCTACAATGCTGTTTCTTTGTGTTATTATGTCACAACTTTGGTGCTCACTGCAGCATTGTAGATTTTTCCAATATCAATAATTATCCAATTGCTTTGATTTTTTCTATTTTACCTACAATGCCGACACCGCCTTGTAATAATGCTGTTTCTTTGTGTTATTATGTCACAACTTTGGTGCTCACTGCAGCATTGTAAGATTTTTCCCAATATCAATCATTATCCAATTCCTTTGAATTTTTCTATTTTACCCACAATGCCGGCACCGCCTTGTAATAATGCTGTTTCTTTATGTTATTATGTCACAAATTTGGTGCTCACTGCAGCATTGTAGATTTTTCCAATATCAATAATTATCCAATTGCTTTGATTTTTCTGTTTTCCTTACAAGGCTGGCACCGGATCGCTATGCGCATTTATCTCCATAGCTACTCACGGTCCTCACGAGGCTAAGTGGGCCCGAAAACATCCAAACCACAGTGAACATTTTTTGCCCCTCCCCCCCACCCAGGATTATAGGAGATAAGATATAGGAACTGTATTATACAGGTGTTTTATTGAGCACTTTGAGGCAGAGGAATGCTGCCCTGCGTGTTAAAAATAACGGCATGTGTAATGGGATGTGCACCATCATCTTTTGTCTCCCCCATCAATAGTGTCATTATGTTTCCTTTCACTCTGTTATCTTTAATACTAATGACGTCAAAATCTTTTCTTTCAAAGGTCGCACTTTTCGTTTGCATACTATTTCAATGGTTTCCTTTCTATTCTTTTTTTCTTTTCTCATTACCATTTCACTTTGTCTCTTTCGATTTTATCCATTTGCGGCGTGTGCAAAAATACTCTGTCAGCTATATAAAATCCGCAGAACATCATCATATATCGTTTGTTAACAGCCTTAACAGATTGTTTTTTTTTTTACAAAAAAAAAAAAAAAAAAAAAAAAAATTCTTCTTGCTTTCTGCATGGGTAATGGAAAACATATCCTTTCCGATCCTTGCCTTAGTCGCCTTTTACGACTGGCATGAACTTGGCGCCTTGGAAGTATTGTTTTTGAGTACCCCTATCCAGAGGAGGTGGGCTCAAAATAGTCCCCAAGAACACAGAAGAATAAAAAAAGCGGTCAAAATTACAGAAAATGTTTTTACGCGGAGCAATTGAAATATCAAATGTAATCCGAATCGTCCTCGCTAGTTGGTGAAAGGCGTCAAAAGCACGTTGATTACACAAATCCACAGAAGTTAAGCAACGTCCAGTGAGTTTTTACCTGGTGGATGACCTCTTACATTCGAGTCCTCGTGATCAATGAAGGATAAAATGACCGTCGATGTTAAAGAGAAGTTCCGAAAAGACAAGAACACGTAGTGTCTCCTTGATTCGACGTTTCTCACTCATTTAAAATATCCACCCTAGTAGGTATGCAGGGTGTTTAAAAAGGTTATTCAAAAAAAGCAACCACTTATAGTAGATCTCAAATAAAGGCCACTTATTCAGAAATGGACCCCAAGGTAGCTAGGGCCATCCAAAGTTGGCACTTAAAAATCGAAAAATAATTATTAGAAATCGAATTATTTTGTGATTGACTTAATTTTTTGCATGGCGTCTCCGATTGTTAGCATGCTTCTTTGGTGAGTTTTTGGCACTTTTTCCCCGATCAAGGGTGGAGTTATGGAGGGGTCATGAAATTATTTTTATTAAGCTTTTATTAAAGGTTTATTACGCAAAGTGGCCTTTATTTGAGCTCTACTATACGTGTTTTCTTTTTTTGCATAACCTTTTGAAGCACACTGTATAAAAATCGTTTGGATTGTTCGAATACAATTTTGAAATCTCTATAAAAAAAAGGATCGATTATACCTAATTTGTATGTATTCAACTTTGTATATTAAAATAATAATTCAAGTAACAATTTCAGTATTTTTCGTCCGTGAGGTTTTCTTTCAAAATTACTCTCAAGCGATCCAATAATAAACCCTTTTTATGAAGCCCCCGTTGACCAATTGGGGACTAAAAACTTCTAATTCTATGAAAGATAGTATGTCCTATATTGTTTGAAGAAAAGAAATTTAAATATTTTTAAATTTTCGACTTTCTTCAAGATAAGTTTTGATTGACAGGCATATAATTTTGAAATAATCGATCTGNAAAAAAAAAAAAAAAATAAAAAAAAAAAAAAAAAAAAAATGTTGAAAAATTAGAATTATAATCTTGATTCTCTCAATCAGTACTTACAACCAAATTCAATGAACTTTCATCTTACCTGAAACAAAAGAAATTACGGCAGTACATTAGAAACAATATTATTACCAGTAGTTCTAAGAACTGTAGAATTCATTCAAAATGGCTACCATTTGGCCCCAGTGGCCAAAAATCAGCTAATTCCTTGAATATAATGCCTAATGAATGGCCATATACCAAATTAAAAAAAAAATAATAAGTGGTAAAAAATCATGAGAAACATTTTGGTGTTAAAAAAATAAATGTTCAAAAATCGGATAGCGCGTTCGAGAGATAATTCTCGAACGCATTTATTATTTTCAATAATGAACCTTTGGACTCGTCACGAAAAAATGCCCCCCTCCCCTCAAAATTTTAAATTTTTCGTTTCAAGGTACGTAGAATACAAAAATCGAATAAAAAGCAACAACATTTGTCCGTCGCGCCGTACGCCGTGATGGGCACTCTCGTTGACAGATTTGGATGAAATTTATTATGTAGGCAACATCTGGGGTCTAATTATGGCCCCGAAACTTTTGGGTGCAATCGAATGTACCGTTGGTGTTTTTGAATGGTAAAATGTGAATGGTAAGAGCTAGAGACTTGAATTTGGTATGTATGTATGTCAATTGCAGGGTCAAGTAGACCTCAGAATTTTGGGAAGGGGTGGGAATTGTTTTAGCCAGTAAAATAAATAACCCATATGTCACTTTGGCAGAGTTTTAAAGTTATAATTCCCTCTTGAATGACCAACTGATGTTAAAGAGACGTTAAGCCAAATTAAAAAAAAAAAAAAAACTTATAAATCCTNTAGTTATGAAAAAATGATGAGAGTGAAATTTTAAGATGCGCGCGCACCTGTAACAAAAAATTATCACCGCATCAGTGTAACACAAAATTATCAAAGATGGAGTTAGTTATGAAAAAATGATGAGAGTGAAATTTTAAGATGCGCGCGCACCTGTAACAAAAAATTATCACCGCATCAGTGTAACACAAAATTATCACAGATGGAGTTAGTTATGAAAAAATAATGAGAGTGAAATTTTAAGATGCGCGCGCACCTGTAAGAAAAAAGTATCACCGCATCAGTGTAACACAAAATTAACACAGATGAAGTTAGTTATGAAAAAATGATGAAGATGGAGTTAGTTATGAAATAATAATGAGAGTTAAAAATAAATATTGTATTTTCTCATTCTATATCCATACAACATTGTGGCTCAGTGGCAAGACCTCTGTTTCATAGTTGGTAGGTTCTGAGTTCACTCCCGGGTGGGGTAGTATGTTTCTTTTGAAATATTATTAAATTTATTTTTAAAAAGAAGTATAACTTCTCACGCGCGTACATAAGTACATGCACAAATTTTTTTTCCAAACAGCACCTCTACAATTCAGCTGAGTGATTTCACTGACAGTCGAGCCGCCTCCGAGTTTAGAATTGCGAGTTGTTCACGAGTGAAATAGAAATCATTATTAGTTCAAATTTTCAGCAGAGTTGAACATTTTGAGAATTTGGAATTCTCTTTTTCTTATTAAAAAGTACAAAGGCGGATAAAGGTTCTTTTTTTATGTTAAGTGTGGACTTGGAATATCTAAAAAGGTAGCTATAGTTGAAATTTGGATTATTTCATTTCGTAGATATCGACAAGAGGGAAAAACATGGGTTGCCTCATTTTCGGAGGGATTAATTTTGGGGCCCAAAAAATTTCGGCGGCACCAGCCCAGCTCAAAATTTTTAAATGAGATGAACTACCCCACCCTTGGGTTTCTGGGAAAACTATGTAGGTATCGACAAGACGGAAAAACAAGGGTTGCCTCAATTTTGGAGGGATTCATTTTGGGGGCTAAAAAATTTCGGCGCCGGCGGTCCAGCTCAAAAATTTTAAATGGGATAAACTATCAAGCGATGATTCATTTTAAACGTAATAAAAGGAAAACTCTATTAAAACAAACTTCATCACACTACTGCTTACCGTTCTTGAGATATGGAGCCGGAGGTTCTAAGAAACATATTTTTTTCCACAATGTATCTCAAGAACCGTAATTGCTAGAAAAGATGTAATCCACTCAACCAGACCTTTCAAAGGAATTACTAAACAAACTTTTCTGATAATGTTAGTTTTAGGCTGCCGGCCGTTGCAGGCGGCTTGGCTGTACAGGCTGTGCCGGCCGTTGCAGGCGGCTAGGCTGATAATCTCTTATCATTGGTTTGAAACAGTTTTTTTTTAAAAAAAGTCCTTTTTGAGATTCCCCGTCGTACGTATTTAAAATGTTAAAAGCTAGGTTTTCTTGGACATACCATACAATGAAATGTTTTCTTGGACATACTATACAAAGAAAGGTTTTCTTGGACATACTATACAATGANTTTTTTTTTTTTTTTTTTTTTTTTTTGATCTTTCTAAAAATGTTCTATGATATTTTTTATGCAAATGGCGAGAGTTTCAATTTTTATACAATTTTTTTTTCCTTTCCTAAAGTAAGTTTTTTAGAATCTTTTTTTACAGCATTAAAATGCAAAAAAAAAAAGGTGTTTTTATTTTAACCCTGGGAAAGGATTTAATACATCAACGAGCTTGATGTTACTGTGAAATCACTCTGGTTGGCTTGTACTTCTTTGAAAGAAGCCAGAATTCCGGTTATTGATGGTTTTCCGTCGCAAATCGTGATGTTTCTGCTTCTGAGAAAACACTGAAACTGGCTTGTACTTCTTTGAAAGAAGCCAGAATTCCGGTTATTGATAGAGTGTTGTGTTTTTTCCGGCGCAAATCGTGATGTTTCTGATTCTGGGAAAACACTGAAACTGGCTTGTACTTCTTTGAAAGAAGCCAGAATTCCGGTTATTGATGGAGTGTTGTGTTTTTTCCGGCGCAAATCGTGATGTTTCTGATTCTCGGAAAACACTGAAACTGGCTTGTACTTCTTTGAAAGAAGCCAGAATTCCGGTTATTGATGGAGTGTTGTGTTTTCTCCGGCGCAAATGGTGATGTTTCTGCCATTTTAGGGATAGGTATCCATCCCCAAAATCGAAAATTAGATAAAATGAGTAGCCTTACATGTTTCAGATCCCCCCCCGAAATTCAATTCCGGCTATGACCCTGACGGTTGGGGCACATCTTACTACTAAAGCTCCTGGGAGCGCTACTCTATGAGTCCGTCAGTATATAGAGGAAGTGTACCAAAAGTGGACCCCTCCCCTAAAGTGGGCCCCTAGCCTATTTCTCACATAACGTAACTTGGAGAAGGAGCGGGAGGGGAAATTATTTGTTTATTGTTGGAAATCTCATCTCTGACTCGGTCACAGTTTCAGTTGTAATAGTATTGATTTTAGATCTGTATTTTGATTATTGTGATTTTGAAAAGTTTTTTGAAAAGTTTTCAAGGATAGTATATTGGGATTTTCCCTGGTAAGTGTTAATAAGTAGAATATATATGTGTTAAAGTACATTGTTTTCCTTCAATTTCTGATTCTGATATTATTTTCCCTAAGCTTTTTAATTCAAAATGTCAGTGAAAAAAATTGTTTCCTCCACCAAAATTCCTAATGTGGACCCCTGAATTCCTAATGTGAATGTTCCGAATGTGGACCCCTGAATGTTCCAAATGTAGACCCCTGAATGTTACGTGCAAAACCAACTGGGTTTTGCACGAGTTTTATAAGCACAGGTTTTAATTTTGTTTCTGAACCCCTCCTCCCTGTTTGTATAAGGACGAACTCATCTCAGGGATATTTCAATCCTTCCTGATCATTCCATCTATTGGAAATGAACGAAGATCCCCTCTAGCCACCCCCCCTCCCCCCCCCCCCGCTGGGAGCGCCACTCTATGAGTCCGTCAGTATATACCAACTGGGTTTTGCACGTGTTTTATAAGCACAGTTTTTAATTTGTTTCTAACTCCTTCCTCTCTGTTTGCATAAGGACGAACTCATCTCCGAGATAATTTAATCCTTTCCGATCATTCCATCTATTGAAGATCCCCTGCTCCAGGGCTAATCCCCAACAGATACCTATTTGCTTTAACATCGGATTTAAAATTCTTGCAGTATCATAAAAATTAAAGCGTTGAGCGTGTTGAGAAATTCATTAAAATTGCATTAACTATTTTTACCATCTGGCCACGCTATCATAAACTTTATCCACGTCACCTGTAGGTCCTATTATATTGGAAGCGATGGGGGTATTATAAAAAAAAGAGAATCAGGGATTGATTAGTGCATACCTGTACAGTGACGTAGCTACCACGGGTCTGTAGGGTTAGCTTCACCGGGGCCCCGCTACTCAGGGGGCCCCCAAAAGTTGAGATTTTACAGACAATTTATTTGACCTGTAATAGTTTCAAACATTGACACTTTTTTCTTATAGCGTCAGAGCATCAGAGACCCAAACAGGGGCGCACTGGGCCATCGGGGGAGGGGTCAAATATATGTAAGAAAATATGAGTAAAATACGTGCGAGAAAAAAAATGTAAACCCCAATGGGCCCACACAGTTCATCGTAGGGTATTATTATGAAAGAAAAATACGTGTAAAATATGTGTGAGAAAAAATATGTGGACCCCAGTGGGCCCCCGATTCATCGTAGGGCATTATTATGAAAGAAAATGCATGTAAAATATATGCGAGAAAAATACGTGGGCCCCCGATTCATCGTAGGGCATTATTATGAAAGAAAAATGCATGTAAAATATGTGCGAGAAAAATACGCGGGCCCCAGTGGGCCCCCGATTCATCGTAGAGCATTATTATGAAAGAAAAAACATGCAAAATATGTGCGAGAAAAATACGCGGGCCCCAATGCGCCCCGATTCCTCGTAGGGCATTATTATGAAAGAAAAATACATGCAAAATATGTGGGAGAAAAATACGTGGGCCCCAATGGTACTCGATTCATTGTAGGGCATTATTATGAAAGAAAAATACATGTAAAATATGTGCGAGAAAATTACGCGGGCCCCAATGGGCCCCGATTCATCGTAGGGCATTATTATGAAAGAAAAATACATGCAAAATATGTGGGAGAAAATACGTGGGCCCCTATGGTACTCGATACATCGTAGGGCATTATTATGAAAGAAAAATGCATGTAAAATATGTGCGAGAAAAATACGCGGGCCCCAATGGGCCCCGATTCATCGTAGGGCAATATTTTGAAAGAAAAATACATGCAAAATATGTGGGAGAAAAATACGTGGGCCCAATTCATCGTAGGGCATTATTATGAAAGAAAAATACATGTAAAATATGTGCGAGAAAAATACGCGGGCCCCAATGGGCCCCGATTCATCGTAAGACATTATAATGAAAGAAGAATAGAAGATGTAAAATATGTGCGAGAAAAAATATATGTGCCCCATGGCTCATTAGGGGCCAAAAATAAAGAAGAAAAATATCATGTTAAGTGTCATTAAAGCACGAGTAAATTTATTTTCGAGGGGCCCCTTCCCATAAGTTTAACCAGGGCCCCAAAAATCGTAGCTACGCCCCTGTACCTATACCATATTTTGTAGGGGTTTCGAGATTTGTTTTTTTTTTTTTTAAAAAAAAAAATCTTTTCCGATAGGTTAAAGGTCTCATCATCATGAAGGAGCATTCATACTAAAGTCAGGGTGTCTACCAAATCGTCAAAGTGAAATTCCCTGACTTTTCCAGGTTTTTGAGTCTACTTTTCCGGATTTTCCAGTGTACTTTTTCAAGATTTTGTCTCTCCCATCTGACTTCAAAAAACACAATATTGGGGCCCAGGGACCCCAAAAACTATACAGCAAATTCCCTTCATACCCTAAACATGTATACCAAAATATTAGAGGAAAACGATAATAAGTGGCGCAGGCGAAATTTTTCAGGAAAAGCATGTTCACGCATAAAATTGGCCATTGAAATTTGAAAAATTCCCTGACTTTATTGCGTTTTTTCCTAAATTCCCCGACTTTTCCCTGACATTTCCAGTCTCCTAAAATTCCCTGACAATTCCAGGTTTTCCAGGATTTCCAGTCTGGTAGACACCCTGAAAGTGTTAGTGACAGTGAAAGTGTCAGTGACAGTGCTCCCACAGTGATTTTAATAACACCCGTCAGTGTTTTCTCCGTGCTCTGCGGTACGGCGACGGAGAGCATCACTGTCACTGACACTTTTAGTGGCAGTTTCATCGTGTAGTGTGAATGAAAAATGAGCAAACTGGAAAATTAGAAAAAATGAGTAAAGCCAACGATCATACCACGTTGA
The DNA here is from genome assembly GCA_012654025.1 of Pachypsylla venusta. Taxonomy (NCBI): domain Eukaryota; kingdom Metazoa; phylum Arthropoda; class Insecta; order Hemiptera; family Aphalaridae; genus Pachypsylla; species Pachypsylla venusta. Next base: position 21,478,309 of record CM022885.1, read on the forward strand.
ATACACCACGTATCGTTGGCTCTTTTTTCCGGCCCAACCCAGGCTGGGTGAGGTAGCTAATTTGCAAGTTTCCAGCGAATGTAGGGTAAAACCCCCCGTTTTGAATGGCCAATAGATGTTAAAGAGACGTTTAGCCATATATATATATATATTTAAAACTCGTTTTCTTATTGGCCGTCATGGGGCCATGTTGAACGGTTGTACATGCGCAAAAGAGGCATAGCCGTAAATATGTTTCCTACTCTCTAATTGGGCTAAAATTGGTTTATGGATTGACTCAACACATCTCCCCGGTTACAAATCTGTATAGTTCAGTGATTAAGCGCCCACCTGGTAAACAGGAGGGCGTGGGTTCAATCGCCAGCAGATAAAAATAGACACCAAAAAATAGAGATCTAAGGGTTAGGTGCTAGAAAAAACCTCCGACATTAACCTCGCCTAGTGGGAACGTTCCACTCAAGAGACTATTTAAAAAAAAAAAAAAAATGGTTATAAGTTTTGCTAAAATCAAAATCGTTGCCCAGATTTTGCTTTCCTTGTGGGTTTTCTAATTGTATTCGCCTTTTTTAGACTTTCCACCACAACTGCCTGAACCCCTGGATACCGTGTGTGCCCTCCGTGGTTACCAACAGTATATAAAGGGGAGAAGCTCCCTGTCTGGATCGGCAGACGTTGCTTTTTTGGCTCTTCTTCCCCATATCTCATAACTGTAAATTGTACAGCTTATGTACTTGAATTCCATTAAGGGTGAATCCCAGTCTTTTTTTTTCTTTTTAATTTGGCTTAACGTCTCTTGGACATCTATTGGTCATTCGAAACGGAGGTTTTACCCTCCATTCGCTGGAAACCTACAATCCAATAAATATAAGTTGGTTAAATTGGTATACTATGTCAAGTAAAACCATAATGAAGGTTGAAAATTACTATATCTTCACTTGACTAAAAATATTAAAGATGTTAAAGAGCTAACTAGTTTCGTCCTCTCCTGAGAACATCATCGGAGCTAGTGTCAGAGAAATAATCTTATGTGGTTACTAAACAATATTAAAGATGTTAAAGAGCTAACTAGTTTCGTCCTCTCCTGAGAACATCATCGGAGCTAGT
>CM022885.1:21487139-21498731 GCA_012654025.1 Pachypsylla venusta
ACTTCCATCTTTAGACTCGACTAGACTGATGATGAATCGAATGATTCGAAACTAGTTTCTTCATAAATTAAAATAAATAGTGTTTTTGGTGTTTTGTTTTAATTTATTTAAATATATTGGGAAAATCCTAGTTAATATATTGGGAAAATCCTATATTGGGAAAATCATACAATGCTGCAGTGAGCACCAAAGTTGTGACATAGTAACACAAAGAAAACAGCATTTATTTAAATTGCCCGGAAAAGATCTCTTTAATTCCTACTTTTCCTTCTTCCTATGACAATGTTTTCTTCCCTCAAGGACAAACTTCTGGAAAGAAAGCTGATGCCACCAGAGAGGAAGTAGAAAGGATTTCTTTTTCGTTCCATATGGATTTGAAAGCGTGTCAAACAAGCTGTCACTCAAAGTTGGTTTTTTTTGAAATTCTTCCCGTCGTACGTTTCACCTTGTTCATATTGTTGTTCACTTAAAAATATTTTCATTTTTCGTCTTCCCCAAACATTTTCCTTTTCTTTATCAACACTTCTCCCATCCTCCACTTAACAACAACTTTCACCGCGCTCCGCCCTTTTTTGTATTTCAATATCAGTTTTTTTTTAAATTTCCTTTTAAAACTTGAAGTTTCTTCTAGAGCCTTTTCCTTTATATTTTACTGTGTGATCAAAAGATCATTTTTCATTGTAGCCATCGGAGGGGAGCAAGTCAGCTTCAAAAGGTGATGGTCCTAAGCCTGTGTAAATATAGAATGTTTGGTGTTAGGAAGGACATGCAGTCATTAAAAACTCTGCTTCAAACAAATGATGAGAGATCATCAGCAAAAAGTGAGTTTCTACCGCAGTTTCTATGGATACTATGAGAAGCAAGCGAGGGTTACCATGTCAGGAAAGAGTTACAGCTAAAGAGAGTAGGCAAAGAACAAAAGGTTGTGGCATGGTAGAATTGAGGAAAGCAGCGCCGACCTGGGAAAGGGTGAATTATTAGATCATTTAAGAAGAAGATTAACAGATCATTTAAAAAAGAGATTTTTAGATCATTTAAGAAAAATATTATTAGATCATTTAAGAAGAAGATTATTAGATCATTTAAGAAGAAGATTATTAGATCATTTAAGAAGAAGATTATTAGATCATTTAAGAAGAAGATTATTAGATTATTTAAGTAGAAGATTATTAGATCATTTAAGAAGAAGATTATTAGATTATTTAAGAAGAAGATTATCTCACAAAAAAATTATCATTGAAAAAAGGCCAAGTTCCTCCCACTCTTCCAAAAAAATCCGCCTATGAAAGTAGTGATATCGATTATTGGGGCCAAGTTTATTGTTGCTGCTGTATATCCCGCACTTAAATATATTATTGCACGTTCTTCTGTCTCAATTCTCTTAAAGTAATGCCGATTTTACACTTGGTCAGTTTTTTTAAAGGGGATTCGTAAAATTTTACCAACTGACCAAGTGTAAAGTCGGTATTACTTTAAGAGAATTGAGACAGAAGAACGAGCGATAATACATTTAAGTACAGGATATACAGCAGAAAAAATAAACTTGGCCCCAATAATAGATATCACTACTTTTATAGGCGGAATTTTTTGGAAGAGTAGGAGGAACTTGGCCTTTTTTCAATGATAATTTTTTTGTGAGATATCAATACTTTTTGTAAAGTTTACTATATGTAATTGATTTTTTGGCCGTTTTTTCTTTATTTCTTCTTCTTCTTCTTTTCCATTACAATATATCGAAAACAAGGAAATTTCTGTGTAAACCGGGCTCAAATGTCCAATATAATCTAACACCAAAGTATTAATAAAGTAATATACACTACAAAGCAAATAAAAACAGCAATATTTATAGTGTATCTTCTTCCCTGAAGTTATAGTACTAGAGTTAAGGAATTACAATTTTGACATTTGCGGGTTTAATTGAATTTAAGTCTCTCTACCTTTATGCAAGATTTCAGCGTCTTAACAGTTGATACTACATTTCGTGCATTTTCTTCCCTGAGCGGACCGTTTTTGGAGCACTGGTAGAAAAAGAGTAAATATATTTATTTTTCCATTTAATTGCATGTAAATATCTTCCTACATGCAAGATTTCAGTGCCCTACCAGTTTAAACTAGTTTTCGAGCATCTCCTTCCCTAAAGCGGAAACGTTTTGGAGCACCGGGAATGAAAGAGTTCAAATATAAATTATTTCCGGATTAATCGTATGTAAATATCTAACTTTATGCAAGATTTCAGCGTTCTACCAGTTTAAACTGTTTTCGACCATCTCCTTCCCTAAAGCGGAACCGTTTTGGAGCACCGGGAGTGTAAATGTTCAAATATAAATTATTTCCTGCTTAATTGCATGTAAATATCTAACTTTGTGCAAGATTTCAGTGTTTTATCAGTTAAAACTACATTACAATACGTTGTATTGTCTTCCCTAAAGCGACACCGTTTTGGAGCACTTAGAGTTAAAAAGTTCAAATTTTCGGATTTTTCCCTTTACGTGGATGTCAATTGCTAACTTCATGCAAAATTTCAGCGCTCTAGGTATACGGGAAGTGCCTGAAACTTTTGATGATGAGTGAATCAGTCAATATGTCAGTCAGTCAGTCAGTCAGTCAGTCAGTCAGTCAGTCAGTGAGTATCCAAAAGTGCAAACTTTGAAATTACGTATCTCCCGTCCGGGTTAGAATTAACTTTTGAAGTTTATCCTGTAGTATTGTACTATACTACGGAATGTATGTTCAAAATTTCAAAGATCTATCCCTTGTAGAACCGGATATCTGACGGTGTGAAAAACCTGGTGAATTGCTTCGTGTAAAGATACACTGGTGCTTTCTGGAACTTGGCCTGGCGCACTGCCGTGCGCTCAGATTAGATTATTTAAGAAGATCATTTTCCACAGCATTCGTTTGTCCGTCTGAAGGATCTTGTCACCTATTATTGGTTTATTTATTATTTGAAATAATGATCCTTTGGAATGGTCGCGAAAAAGAGAAAATGTTACTCATGGTTTATTATTTTAGCCAGTAAGTCTAAAAAAATGCCACCCAAACTTTGCATGTATTGTATTAGAAGTATTGTTGTCGCATGCTATACAAGCCAGTAATAATACAAAACAGTCATTTTTTTTTTTTTTTTTTATTTAATTTGGCTTAACGTCTCTTTAACATCTATTGGTCATTCAAGACGGGGTTTTTACCCTCCATTCGCTGGAAACTTGCAAACCAGCTACACACATTGACCTCACCCAGTCTGGCTTGGGCCAGAAAAAAACGCCCAACCCAGGGCCAGAAAAAACCAACAATACGTGGTGTTCCCAAGCGGTCACCCATCCAAGTACTGACCACGCCCGACGTTGCTTAACTTCAGTGATCTGACGGGAACTGGTGTATTCAACATGGTATGATCGTTGGCTAAAAACAGCCATTAAATTTATGTTTTTTGTGAACATTAGTGAACTCCACTTTTGACTCCCATATACATCCCGAAATGCACTTGTATATGTGTATGTATGTATTTTACGCGATACAAGCCACAATTTTCATCCGATTTTGATGAAATTTGGTATACATATTTAGGTTATGAAGGTAATTTGCTGTATAGATTTTGGGGGTCCTGGGCCCCACCGGGGCACCAGGGGGCCTAATATTGTGTTTTTAGAAAAGGATTTTTATTTTTTTAGCAGTTTGATGCAGATACGTAAAATTTTGATATGTGATGGCTGGTATTAAGGGCTTTTTGATTTTGAACATTATGGGGGCCCTACGCCCGGGTGGGGGGGGAGGATCCTCAATAATTTGTTTTTTGAAAATGATTTTTATCTTTTTACCGGTTTGTTGCAGAAATGTAAAATTTTGACAGTTGATGGCTGGTATTAAGGGCTTTTTGATTTTGAACATTATGGGGGCCCCACGCACGGGAGGGGGGGAGGAGGGTCCCCAATATTTTGTTTTTTGAAAATGATTTTTATCTTTTTACCGGTTTGTTGCAGAAACGTAAAATTTTGATAGTTGATGGCTGGTGTTAAGGGCTTTTCGATTTTGAACATTTCGGGCCACTCCCCCCCTTATGTGCGGTCGGCGCTGCTTTTCTTAATTCTACCATGCCACAGCCTCTCTTTTTGTGCCTACTCTCTTTAGTTGTAACTCTTTCCTGGCATGGTAACCCTAGCTTGCTTCTCACAGTATCCATAGAAACTGCGTAGAAACTCGCTTTTTGCTGATGATCTCTCATCAATGCTTTGAAGTAGATCTTTTAAAAACTAGGTGCCCTTCTTAACATCAAACCCTCTGTAATTCATCTATACACTAATGCCATAAGATCACCCTATCGTTCTACAACACCCCGTTTATTGTATATATTTTTCCCGTCTTGATTTTTCAAGTTTTTGATGTGTTTAAATAATGTTTTTGTTTTTTTTTTCGCTCCGCATTATCCACCCCCCCCCCCCCCCNCCCCCCCCCCCCCCCCCGATGCCACCACAACCCTCAATCTTCACAGAATTTTCCAGTACACCGTCCTCTCTCCTCGTTCCTCTCCCCATTGTGGCATTTCTGTTTGACATTTCAAGAGTGTTTTTGTTCTTCTTCTTATGATTGTTGTTTACTTTTAAATTGTTCATGTAAGATATTATAATTTGTTTTTGTTTCTTGTCTGTTTGAGATAAGTAAAAAAAAAAAAAAATATTCCGTGTACAGATTGACATCATTTTGACTATCCGTCTTCCCCCCCCCTCAATGTCAATATACTGCCACAGGAACTTTAGCTTTGATAAATTAAAAGTTCTGTGTCATTTTTCAAGTTATAATTCTTTAGGCGCGTTATGAAAAAATGATGAGAGTGAAATTTTAAGATGCGGTCGCACCTGTAACAAAAAAATTATCACCTCATCAGTGTAACACAATATTATCACCACATCAGTGTAACACAAAATTATTGACGCATCAGTGTAACACAAAATTATTGACACATCAGTGTAACACAAAATTATTGACGCATCAGTGTAACACAAAATTATCACCACATGAGTGTAACACAAAATTATCACCACATCAGTGTAACACAAAATTATCACCTCATCAGTGTAACACAATATTATCACCACATCAGTGTAACAAAAAATTATTGACGCATCAGTATAACACAAAATTATCACCACATCAGTGTAACACAAAATTATTACCGCATCAGTGTAACACAAAATTATTACCGCAGCAGTGTAACACAAAATTATTACCGAATCAGTGTAACACAAAATTATTACCATGTCATTATGTCACAATGTTTGTGGACATTATAGCATTACAAGGTATTTGCAACATTCAGTCTTATATTAATAAGCCTACACTTTAACAATCTTGGATTGCTATTTTCAATAATGAACCTTTGGAAACTTCCCCCCCCCCCTCAAAAAATTTGATAAGTTTCAAGGTACGTTGTATCCAAAAATCAAATAAAATGGGCACTTTTGCCACATAGCATTGACCGATTATGATGAAAGTTGGTATATAGGTCCAATGTGGGCTTAATTGTGCCCAGAAACTTTTGTGTGCAATCGAATACACACTTGGCGGTTTCTGCTGCTTTTTAGCGGTTTCCAGTATTGCTGTCTAAAGAGAATGGTAAAAAGCAGAGACTTGAAATTTGCTATGTATGTCATATTTGAGGTCTCAGTAATTTTCGAAACTTTTGGGTGCAATCAAATATACCGCTTTTTAGCGTTTTCAATAATCCTGTCTAAAAAGAGAATGGTAAGGGCCAGATACTTGGAATATGTTATGTATGTCAAATTTAGAGTCTAAATACGCCCCACATTTTTTTTTGGGGTGCGGGAGGTTTTTTTTAAAACTTTTTTAGTTTTTATCTTATAATGCTAATACCACTTTGCGCTATTACCATAGCTACTCAATTGTCCTCAGGAGGCTGAGTTGGACTCCAAACACAACCAGACCAAGTAGAAAATTCGAAAAAAACTTTTTCAAATCTTTGACCCCAGAACCTTCTTGTTGCAAGCCGAGTGTGTAACAAAAGAAAATATATTCCTTCAAGTTGTGTTCGAAGATCTAAACTATCTAATATCAAATTCATGTTTTTTTTTTTTTTTGCGTCGNTATTTCAAATTCATTTTTTTTTTTTTTTTTGCGTCGGGTATTTCTTTATAATATTCTGAAGTGATCATTTACGAGCTGTGACCCCCTTTGGATTGATAACAGTATGAAACTCATCCCAAAAAAATATTAACAACAATATAATACATGAATTGATAACATCAACAAGTGTATAGAACAGAGAGGGCCAGATGTCAATGATCTGTCCAACGAAGAAAAAAAAGGAAGAAGAATTGAATGATAAATTTATTATAGAACAAGACAAAGAAAACAAAAAGTACGTTGTTCATTTTAATCAATAAGGCTGAATATAAAGAAAGTCAAAATTGTCAACAAGTGTACAGAACAGAGAGGGGTTGGTCAGGCGAGATGTCAATGATCTGTCCAACGAAGAAAAAAAGAAGAAGAATTGAATGATAAATTCATTATAGAACAAGACAAAGAAAACAAAAAGTACGTTGTTCATTTTAATCAATAAGGATAAATATAAAGAAAGTCAAAATCTGTAAAAGAAAGAACGAGGGAGAGAGAGAGAGAAATATTACATTTCAACAAGTGTACAGAACAGAGAGGGGTTGGTCAGGCCAGATGTCAATGATCAGATGTCCATCGAAGAAAAATAGGAGAAGAATTGAATGATAAATTCATTATAGAACAAGACAAAGAAAACAAAAAATACGTTGTTCATTTTAATCAATAAGGCTGAATATAAAGAAAGTCAAAAGTTGTAAAAGAGAGAGAGAGAGAGAGAGAAAGAAAGAGAGAGATAGATAGATAGATAGATAGAGAGAGAGAGAGATATTACATGTCAACAAGTGTGAGAGAGATGGCAGTAAAAAATTAGGAGAGTTGATCGACCAGGACAAGAGCGGCGAGTGGAAAGGGGCGCAGTTTGGGCGGCTGGGGAACTACACAGGGTTGTTCAAGAATTTTTGGACTTGAATTTTATTTATGTGATAATTTCGAAAAAAATACCTAATATATTGCCTTTATTTTTAATTTTTAGACTTGCTTTAGAGCAGAGGTTTCCAAACTAGGGGGCGCGAGACCAGTTGAATTTTGAAATATACGCACACAATTTTTTTACAAAGTGAATTTTATTGAACATGATGTTTAGAAAATGTGAATGTGATAGCATTCAGCAACACATTAGCCCTTTGAATGAGATAGCATTCAGCAACACATTAGCGTTTTGAATGAGATAGCATCCAGCAACACCCATACTCATTCATAATTTATAATGTAAAGGGGAGGGGGGCGTGGGAGGCTTTTATTTCAAGAAAGGGTTACGCGGTACCAAAAAGTTTGGGAACCCCTGCTTTAGAGAGAAAGAGAGAGAGGTGGCAGTAAAAAATTAGGGGAGTTGATCGACCAGGACAAGAGTGGAAAGAGCCTCATTTTGGGCGGCTAACTACACAGGGTTGTTCAAGAATTTCGGTGTTCAAGAATATTTGGATTTGAATTTTTTTTCATTTCAGTATTTTTGACTCTCTGAACAACCAAAGAACTTGCCAAAAAGAAATAGAGAGAACAAAATAAATTCCAAACAAAACACGACATTTATAAAGAGTTAAAACAATGTCTTTAGCCAGCGTCTATGGCACGTTGAATACACCCGTAAGATCAGTGAAGTTAAGCTACTTCCAGCGAGGTTGTACCATGTGGGTATCCACGTGGGTTCGCACCCTCGTGATGCTGGCTATTTTTCCGCCCCAACCCAGGCTGGGTGAGGTCAATGTGGGTACCTGGTTTGCAAGTTTCCAGCGAATGGGGGGGTGAATACCTCCGTCTTGAATGACCAATAGAGACGTTAAACCAAATTAAAAAAAAAATGTCCTTACAAGGCTGAGTAGGTACTCAGCCATAGGGTAAATACGAAACTGACTCCGATATTTCGACACAGTCTGTACACTGAATAAGGTCGGACATTAAAAATTAAAAAAAATTAGCCCGAGGACGGAAAATAATGACGATAACCCCTCCATCTCGCCCGCCTCACGCTCCCCCCACACCCCAGGTTTCATAGCAATCTGAATGGAGATTAATTGCTGTGTACATGATATGGTTGGGGGGGGGGGCTCACAAAGTACTATATTATTAATTGTAGCGGAGAACAAAAAAAAAAAAAAAATGTTGTAAACGCCTTGGGGTATGCTTTTTGTATCTTCAGGGGGAGTAAATCAAAGGAAATACTTTCCGAACCCTCCTGGTGCAGTAGTGTACAAATCTGGGTGCACATAACCAGTGAGGAGTGGTCGCAATAATTATAATGGTGGGGGGGGNAATGGTGGGGGGGGGGGGTGTTCCTATGTTTTTAGAACGAAGTCTCCGATTTTTCATTTTTCTGATGAGGGGGATAAATTTGTGTCAAACACATGTTTTGAAGCAGGAGCCTGCGGATAGGAATCACCGAGGCATAAAAACGGGTGAACAGGGAGACCCCCCCCCTCAAATAAGTGCCTGTGGAATACAAATCGAAATCGAGCATCTTCGAAACGTTTCAGACAAAAGAAAAATGTTTGTTTTTTAAAAAGCAAAAGGTGTACTTAATAATTTCACTCCGAGACACTTAATTGGGGGGGGGGNGGGGGGGTTATTAATTTGAATTGAGTGTGATTTTTCTGTTTGTTTGTTTTTTCGTTCTTAAAAGATTTTCTTTTGAAGAATATAAAATTTCCCTCCCCATTTTCTCTCTCTCCTTTAAACAACATGCAAAAAGTGGTAACCACACTTATTCGTGGGATAAATGTGAGTGTTTTTTTCCCACGCGTCAGAGTCTAATTCTGCCATAATGGAAAACATGATGCTCAGAACACGAAGCTTCCGGGGCGACGTTTAGCATTACACCCAAGAGTCGCCTGTGAGGAAGGCGCATGTTATGGTATAAATCCTCCTGGTGTAGTGACTATTATAACACTGGCATTGTACATGGAGAACCCGAGTTCAATGGCCGACGCGGTCGGAAAATTTTCGACTTTCAGGGCGTGCTAAGCCTAATCTACTTTAACATGTGTTTCAATTAATGGTGTTTTTTTTAACGGATGTTTTTGGTTTATTATTTTCAATAATGAACCTTTGGAATCGTCACGAATTATTATACGTTTCAAGGTACGTAGAATCCAAAAATCGAATAAAAAAAAAATCGCGTTTGTCCGCCGTGATGGGCACTTTTGCAACTTAGCGTGGATGAAATTTGGTATATAGGTTCTATCTGGGCTCTAATTGTAACCCGAAACTTTTGGGAGCAATCGAATACACATTTGGCGATTTTTGCCCCTTTTTAGAGGTTTTCAGTATTGCTGTCTAAAAGAAGAATGGTAAGAGCTAGAGATTTGAAATTTTGTATGTAAGTTAAATACGACCACGCACATAGTAGAAGTGCTGCATCAGCATTTCTGACTTGCATCATTATCTTGGTTGACTAGCAGATAGTCAGTCTGAGGTTTCCCACTGCATTGAGCAGAACCTCTGCAACTCATTTTTATAATCTTATATTATTTTTATCGATCTTTTTATATCTAAGTTTTCTAATTATTTTTATTATCAAATATACTTTTCCGAATTTTGCTTTTTAAAAACATAAAGGCTATTTTGACTTATTTAAGTGGCGCAGTCGGACGGATTTTTCACAAGAAAAAGTGGACATTTTTCCTCTGTGAGAATTGAATCTCTACATACAGGCTGTACCTACCTGTGAATTATACAAGTGAACTTTTAAGTATTATATTTTTGTTATTATAAATTAAAGTACTGTATACTAGTGAATTCATATTCTAATTATATTATTATTTATACAATTTAAATCACTGTGAATAAGTGAAAGTTATCTAATTTTTCTTCGAATGAACTATTATCTATTTTGCTCTTATGAAACCATTTTCATACCATTTCAAAATTCAAAGTGTCAATTGAAAGCTGCTGAGTGAGCATCATCAACTATCAATATTGCCATATTGTCATTGCTGTGATCTACTTTGGAGAAGAATCTCAATTCAAGACATCAAGTCACATCTTCAACTATATTCTTATGCAACCTACAAATATTCCGATGACTCGATTCATTCTATTAATTTTGTAATTGTGTGCATTTATTTCTCAAAGACTTCACAGTATTTGAAATTGAATTATCTCATAGCTAATTGTTATCGTTTGCAATTTTAGTTATTGCTATCATTTATTATTATTTCCTTATATTATCTTTATTCATATCTTTCGTATTTATAATACGTACTTATTACTATTGTTTATTTTTATTGATTGGTACTTTACCAAACCTAATTTGATCAAAATTGATTCAGACGAAGAATCATTATTAGATTTATTTTCTAATTTTTCTATTGGCTTTCAATACCAAAACAATATGGCTCATTCCCAACAAAGCGTGGCTCGCCCTGAGCTCAAAACAGATCATCTCAAGGTGATTCCGGAATTTAATGGGAAGTCAGCCTTTTATCTGATTTTTTATCTGTGGCGGAAAGTTTAGTAAATTACTTTTATGACAACACACAGCCACCAAACCAATTTCAAAATTGCTTCTTAATAAACTCTATAAAATCTAAAGTAAAAGGAGATGCCAGGTTAAACCTGAGCACCTATACCATAACTACATGGTAGGAACTGAAGACAGCTCTCCTGACAACATACGGAGACAACAGAATGCTAACGAATCAGTATTTACATTCCATCACAAGATTCAACAGCATATTAATCTACATTCTAGCTACCTTGCAACTCACGCGATTCCGGGCGTCGAAGGTGTTAAGGCCTATGTTGCTAAACTGGGTTTGAGGACTTTCCTGAAAGGACTCAGAGAACCCTTAGGTTCTTTAATGAGAACAAAAGATCCACAGGGTCTTAACGAAGCATTAAACATGCTCACAAACGATTTTCAAATCGACGCGAACGCGACAAATAATTATTTTATTAACAGAAATACTAATAATAATACCAATAACAACAACAGTAACAATAACAATTATAATAATAAAAACACGAAATCGTATGTTCCACCAGTGTTTAGAAAAAATCAGTTTAATAATAATAACAATAACAATAATCAGCATCGCTTCAACAACAACAATAATCAGTATCGCTTCAACAATCCAAACAATCAAAATAAGTTCAACCAAAATTGGAGACAAAACAATCAAACCAGTGGTGGCCAGAAACAAGATGTCTGGACAAAACCAACGAGTAACCTTCCAAAACCCACACCAATGAGTGGCTCATTTAGACACAACATTAGGGGCCAAGTTAACAACATTGAGTTCAATAATGATGATACGAACCAGAATACGTATTACCAAGAAGGCACTGTTCAAGAAAATGAAATCGCACAAGATCCTCAAGAGTCTGGATTTGAAGCAACCGAAGAAAATAACAACGGTTTTGAGGAAGACCAAAATTTTTGGTACCCAACCTCGGAACAAATAGTGGATTATTGATGAATCTAGCAACCCGCGAGAATAGATTACCTTATTTTATTCTCACCAATCC
>CM022885.1:21528725-21540611 GCA_012654025.1 Pachypsylla venusta
CCACCTGCCCCCCCCCCCCTTAGACCAGATGCTGGCTACGCCCTTGGTTTCTAAGGGGCCAAATGATGCCTGCTAGCTAGGACAAATTTGGGTACACATATGAAAAGCTAAGTTAATATAATTCTTTTTTGAAAACTACATTGAAGCACACTCTGGGGGTATTTCCTATAATATATACCGGATAGTTCGGATGGAGGAAGGATATTCGGAGAGAAGTGGACTGATTTTTGCTTACTTTAATTTAAATGTAATTTATCTGTGACTTGCGAGATTATTTTTGGCTAACACTGATACTGAGAAAAAGCACATACCTTGGTGAGGTTCAAATTAACACTGATTTTGATCTTAATATCCGCCTTTGCATATGCAATGCAAGCCTACAACATCTAGTATCTCTGGTGATTTTTCCATGTAGGCTCGACGTTCAGCACATCACTTACTCACTTAAAAACTCGCGGGAAAGAAAGGAAAAGAGGGATGAAAGACCGACCATATACAGATATTAATGAATTCAACAGTTTATTATTTTTATTTTTGTGCCCCAAACAACGTTTCTTCATTTCTCTGGATGAAAAATTGGGACATTTAATTCTCCCATTGAATCTGATACCACGGTGCCTTTCTATTCAGTGATAAGTCTAAGGTGATTAGAGACAGAGGCACCAGTTGAGAGGCGAGTGAACCACATGCGATTCACTTTACTCCTTCTGCTGCCCTTCAGTCCGTCATCGCCCTTTATTGTCCATAATCTTGTTCTAGACTATTCTAGAGAACCTTGCAATTGTAGAAAAACTAACGTATTTCTTTAAACGTTTCTTACTCAAATCATCTGCATAGAATATGGTTTTCAGCCAAAGTAAATGGAAAGGAACATTTGGTTTGCCTTATGTAGGTACCTGCATAAAGAATTGGTAACTTATGTCATTCCTTAATTTACCGTCCAGGAATTAATATTTAAAAATATAACTTACACGACTATTTGCAAAGAAAATACAGGGTGTCCATAAAGTCTCACCCCACCCTCCCGTATCTCGAGAATGGCTGAAAATATAATAAAACGCAAAAACATGTATCCCTTAGATTTTGGGGATTAATTTTAGACTAAAAAATTTTTTGGCCTCGGCCAGCCGTTTAGGCTGGACACCGACTGGCTTCAAAATCTTAAATGAGAAGGTATATCAAGTGACACCTTGTTTTAAAGATCTCGTCAATATTAGTTCATTACAGAAAACCAGAGCTCTCTAGGATCTACCGTTCCCGAATTACAGGGTGGAACATGTGACAATGGATCCTTTGTGGCCCACCGAAATGGTAGGTAAAAATGTGCAGAAATAAGTTTTTATGATGCCAAGTAATTGACCGCAGAGATCGAGCCTTATTAGACTAAACCTATCCATTTGTTTTGAAAATTTTGGTCTAAGAAAGCTCGAACCCTACGGTCGAAGTGGGCGGGGCAACCATCTTGTTGGAACACTATTTTTTACTAAATTACTTATTTGGAATCATAAAAATTTATCTTTAGGCATTTTTACCTATCATTTCGGTGCGGCCGCATGTTCCACCCTGTTATTCGTGAACGGTAGATCCTAGAGAGCTCCGGTTTTCTGTAATGAACTCGTATTAACAAGACCTTTAAAACAACCAAATTTTTTAGTCTAAAATTAATCCCCCTAAAATCTAAGGGATAAGTATTTTTGCGTTTTCTTATAATTATTTTCAGCCGTTCTCGAGATACAGGGTGTGGGTTGATACTTAATGGACACCCTGTATAATTTTATGAATAAAATGAACTCGTCATAATTTTGTTTATTAAAAAAGTGACGTTTCTTTTAGGTACCTATGGGAGGATATGAAACAGAAAATGGCCATGTGCTAGAACTTAATAATCCCAACTCGTATGTGAAACAGGTGTAAATTCTGTTAACTGCCCTGAGTATATCTAGCAGAAGTAACTAAATATTCATTTTTTTAAAATTGTTCGATAAATATTCGCCAGAATCCTATTTTTAAAATATTTTCCTTTTACCCATGATTAGAAAACTTCTCGGACCTTCTTATATTTTACCAACTTATTCAAACTATTTATTCCATTTCATTATTAATAATCCATTTTTAATAAATTAAAATTTAGTTATATAAGATAGTTAATTAACATTTTAAAATGAATTCCATTATGACATAAAATCGTATCTCAGAATTCTGAGATATAAACGAAAAACTCTATACGAATAATAGATTTGATTTTAATTATTTTAACCATATATATTTAAATTTTTAAAATTATTTTATTGTTTTCATTATATGCTTTGATTAATCATTTCATTTAAAAATATTAAAAAAATATCATGCTATAATAAATATTGTACATTAATTTATTAGTATTTATCTATTCGTATATATTTCTTTACATGCAATTGCTTTAATTAAATAGATACGAGTAGTATGTGAATTATGAAATATTATGATATAAATTTCAGTAATCACATTTAGTGTTTTTCATAAATTATTGGTGGTTGAATTATCTACCTCCTGTGTGTTCATTTAGATTTTCTTACCATCTTACCTAAATCAACACACAGGAGGTAGATAATTCTCTTTGAATTTATTTATTAATAAAATTATTACCTATCTATCTATGTCGACTCATATACAATATAAGAACCCAAACAGAAACAGGCTCCTATCTTAGCAAGTCGAGTATTGCGGTATGGATATTTTTTTATTTATAAAAAACAGTTTTTTATATTTTTAGTGTTTATCCCAAATTGCATGAACACATCGACGGCCGTTAGTCTCCCATATTTTTACGCCCCTCCTGACATCATAGGGTCGGCCATTTTATTCTCCTCTTCAATAATTATTTAAACTTGCTTTATTATTAAAATTATAATGAAAACTCTATTCTTTTGTTTTGTCCTTTGAATTTCATTTGAACAGTTCATTTATTTCAGTGAAAAAAGTACGCATTCGTGTATTGTTTATCCCAAACACATTCGCGTTACATCGCGGCTGTACCATGCTTATTTTGTACGAGTATAAATTAGATAGAATTGAAAGATTGGTCTATCCTAGTAGATCAAATATTATTCTAGAAATAATATTTACCATTCAAATAATACAAAACAATACTATTTAATTTGCTAGTCCTGGGATTCAGAAAAGTTGAAACCTGGCCTAATTATCTCAAGAACGGTCGCCAGAAGATAGTCATTACAAACATGTTTCACATCAATTTTTAGTAGTATATTTGGGTAATTTATTTTTAAATCTTCGAATACCATGTAAATTATAAGTATTAAAAAATATTTATTTTTAAATTAAATTAAAACAAAACACTTACCAAGAACACTATTTAAAACGAGTCGAAGGATGTAGTTTGACTCAAATTCCATCCTCCGATTACTAGACTGATGATGAATCGAATGATTCCAAACTAGTTTCGTTATAAATATTTTTTTGTTTAGTGTTTTATTTTAATTTAAATTAAAAATAAATAGTTCATTTTTCTACAATCTCATATATCATGCTACCATTGAAATAGATGAAAAATTTTGGGGTGCTAACTATAACTCCATTTTCATTTATAATATTCATCAAAATTTCCAGACTGTCATTGGTAATTTTGGGGTATAATAAAATTATTACACAGATTACACAGTACACACCCTTTGTCCCGATTACAATGGAAGTGTCAAATTGAAACTTCACGCTACTTTTTCTCGGGATAATTGTGAACTTTAGTGAACTCCACTTCCGACCTCGGTATACATCCCGAAATGCACTTCTATGTGTGTGTGTGAGTTTGTTTGTTACGCAATACAAGCCACTATTTTCATACGACTTTGACAAAATTTGGTATACATCTTTAGGACATGAAAGAAATTTGCTGTATAATTTTTTGGGGCCCCAGGGGCCCAATATTGTGTTTTTTTGAAAATATTTTTTATCTTTTTAACGGTTTGTTGTAGAAAAGTAAAATTTTGATATGTTATGGCTGGTGTTAAGAGCTTTTCGATTTTGAAATTTGGGGGCCTTGGACCCCCCGGGAGGTCCCAGTGGCCCAATATTTTGTTTTTTGAAAATATCTTTTTAAAATTTGATTAAGATTTTTTTTTCCTCTCTATAAATGACTACAACACTAACGTGAACTCCTGATCATCTTGATCCACTAGTTACTCCTGTGTTTGTGTAAATATTCAGTCATGTTTAAGTTTAATGTTTATATCTACCTTCTACTTTGGCGATGTCTGTTGTGCATTAAGGAATTCCTTATTCTTCTATCTTCTATATTTTTAATCTTAGTATTATATTCCAAACGCAGAGTGAAGCACTTGTATCATTTTTTGTACAATACTAGACGTATTTTATTTTTTTCAATTTTTTACTATTTATCACAAAACCACAAATCTTTTCAGTTAATTTCCCCCGTTATTCTTGTTCGTTGTAGCCTTTAACTTTTGGCTTCTAAATTTTCATGAGAAAGCTAAAAGTTTATCCTGACACAACGCAACATAATATTAGATATTGTGAAGGTCTGAAATATTTTTAACTTTTGAATTTGAGTCGGCTTTCCCATTCATTGTTCTATTTGACATCTAAAACACAATGAAAGATCATCTGAAGAATGTTTTACACCATTATTCGACCGAAAGCTCTATTGTCAAAGAATGGTATTGTCAAATGAGTATATAGATTGTAGAATGTAGTATTTTATAATCTCGTAATTATCCAAATCTCGAATATTTATATTAAGGAAATCGGTGGAGTGGTTCTAAAGGTACAGATTTCCTTTCAAATTGTTCTTTAATGACTTTTTAGTCATTAAAGAACATCTAGATTCTAGATTCTAGAGGATACTCCCACAAAAGCAGATCAATTAAAGCTTTTAGAACGCAATGAAATTGCCACAGGACACGATTTCCCAATTGGATGCGGATTGGTCCCTCATTTTTCTGAATATTCGCTGACAAAATTAGAGCGACAAAAGCGGTTTATCTTATTTTTTTTTTTTTTTTTTTTTTTTTTTTTTTTTTTTTTTTTTTTCATTTTGCCGCAGAATACTTTACTAATACGCAGAATACTTCGCATACTTTAGAATGTCATTAATAAAATCGGAAAAAATATTTCTCCGCATGAGATTTGAACCCACAATCTCAATACACGGAGATCAGACGAGTTCTAGAAAACAAGAGAGAAGAGAAAATTAAGGAGATTAATACATTTCATTTTTATTTCTGGCAAATTCATAAATAATAAGAATAATAATAAAAAAATGTTGTTTTTTTTTTTTTTTTTTTNCTTTTTTTTTTTTTTTTTTTTTTTTTTTTTTTTTTTTTTTTTTAATATATCAGCATTCATTCCAAACTTTGAAAAAATATCAAACATAAAATTCCTACGAAACAGAAAGCTTGAAAAAAGTCGCATTATATTAAATTTAAGAATTATACCATATGAACTCTACGGGACTCGCAAATAAAAGAGTCGTTTCAGACCAGTCCACATCGTATTTTTAAAGTGTTTATCACTTGCCATGATTACATGATTAAAGCCATAAACATTAAATACACAAATTGAAAAATTAAAGTGGCTACCTCTTACAATTCATGAGCCTAACATGTCCTATGACATATTAGGCTTTGAGTGTTTTGTTGTCAACCTGTTCCATTTGGGCACGTGACTCTTACTGGGGGATTACCCGGAATTAAATAAGGATTACCCGGATTTTTTCCCCAACTAGATACATTTGCGGAAACACTAACTGGCAGAAAGACCAGACAACGACCAAAAGTCTCTGAAGCTTCCATCTTCTTAAATACACCTGCGAATGTACAAGCTATTATAACATTGCGTTAAAAATATCCTAAAAATAAAATTTTCAAAAGCAATGTTTTATCATAAAGTATGGTAATTTTTCAGATCTAACAAAAATAATAATAATAATAGGTAATTTAAAAACTAAATTTAAAATTTTAGGGCAAAATGGAGTCATAGTGAGGATGGTGTAAAGTAAAGATTTAATACGTCACAAAGTGCACAGAAAAGATGTTTTGAGGGTCTTTGAACAGTAATATATGTATAATTGCCTTCTCGTTATAATTGCCACCCGAATGTAACCATGAAGTATAGCCAAAAAAGGTTAAATTAATGTAGACACTGTTGCAAAGGGCTGAGAAGAATTGGAACAAACGATTTACTTTTATAGAGAAAAGAGATCAGTCATTTATGATGTATTTTTTGTTGTTGACAAAACCTTATTTTTTATAAAGGGAAGAAAATTATCTTTACATTAACACTGTTTCCAAAATTTAATCAACTATGAAGTATCAAATAACAAGGCAGACGAGTGCATTGCGATGAGAATGCACTCTTCAACTCCCAAATATTGATTACGATTAGGTGAAGTACTTTCATTACCTTTCAAATATAGAGTAGGTACCTATATAGGCATGAAAGCATTGAAATTTTGGAAAAGTGTCAAAGTCTATCATACATCTATTGGCCGATGCATATCACTTGGCGTATAACTAAATATCCGACAGATGACTCGTATACAAGAGGTATAATTGTTGCTGGGTATAATATTAACTGGAGGAAGAAGAAAGAAAAGAAGAAAAAAATCATCTCATCATTTTGGAGCTTAATTTCCCAAATGCTGTATACACAATTAATTTCATAGCATGATTACGAGATATTGTTTTGTTTCTTGTGAGCACACACATGTTTTCCTCACTATTTTTTTAAAGAATAGGCAAGGAAAGTAAAACTGGACCTTTCATTTGACAATTTTCAATCGCATTTTGCATTATAAGTTTATAAGCTGCATTTTCCCACAATAAATGATTCTTTGGTGTTCTTCTTTGCACGTTAATTGAAAATTAGCGTCTGTCGGGTTGTAGGAATTCAGATGATTTGAATTCCTACACGCGTCAGACGCCAGATATGTAAAAAATCAGCTTCTACCAAAACATTCCTTTAGACGTCAAGAACAAATATTGCCCCATGCAATGTTTTTATTTATTTTTTTGTTTTCAATGATAAAATTTGCATTTATCCAAACATTAATTTGCAGCATTCGGTAATGCAATATATGATCCTCTGAAAGAAGGTGATATACTGAAATTGATCATCATTAACAAAGTCTAACAGCTGATCATAATAATATATGGAACACTATTTAGCATATACTAATTTCCTACACGAATTCTTATATTTTCCAAAATTGAAATCTTATTTGATATTTTCGGTAAACACTAAATCAATCTTTTCTATGCACTCTATAATTATGGTTCCGCGTGTTGTGCGAAACCACGTTACATGAATTAGAACTATGGAATAGGAACTCTTGCTTCATAACATTACAATCAATAAAAATTAGAGAGATAGAGAGAATAAATTATTTTACAAAAGACATAAGTCGTAATACCACATAGCCCACGACATCAGAAGCTTCATAAAATTCCTGAGCCGTAAGTAAACACGTTGATAAAAATGAAAAGTCAGCATTTAGTTCCTGAACTAGAAAATATATTGCTTATACGAAACGTACTCGTTTTGACATTTTCCTATGAAGAAAGGTTTGCAAGTTAGTTTCGGCAAATTCAGCTGTATTAGCATAATGGTTTAAAAAAATATGGCACAAATTTGGATGTTTTATTTTATGACAACTCTGGTTAGGGCGGGGCTAGATGGTCAAGTATTGTCTTCTAGTTCGAACATGTCGAATTCGGGTAAAACAGTATTATCTTCGATTGGTAACATCGTGGTATTGTCCATGAGGATGATGGGACTTGGGTTGTGCGACTTGGCATTCGCTGCGGAAACTTCTTTGTACACTAAACTCTTCTTACTTTCCGCTGACTTTCGTTTCATCCAAATATTACTTGGATGAGGTTTCGTACCACCTTGTGCATCAGATTTTCTTTTCACAACTTTTTTTTCTTCTTTGGAAGGGTCAGTTGTATCAGGATTCAAATCCCCTGAAATGGCAGTGCATTTTCGTCTTTTCTTTTTTCTGTTCCTCTTTCGCCTCTTTTCCTTATCTTCAATTTGCGGGGGACACAGTTGATGGTGACGCATAGGTTGTTTTTCAATTTGTTCTACTTTTTTATTAGAAACAGGCTGCGTTAGGACGCGAGTATACATGGACATTTTTCCGAGAGGGGTTTTCCCCCGTAATTGAACTCGTCGTGGCAGCCCATGCTTGTTAAGTGCAAGATATAGAGTTCGTCTCTCGTTGGAGTATTTAGCTGAAGAGTATGTATTGTAATGATGCTGCTCTATCATTTCGTTAAAGATGCACTCGTCATCCCATTCTTTCTGTAAACATAAGAAAAGGGAATCTGCCAATCAAAGAAGGTAGTATTAGGTGTATCAGAACTATTCACACAAAAGGATCAAGATTTTCTATAAATATCCAAACAAGAATCATTTGGCCAGCAACTAAAGGGGTAAATGATTGTCTGAAAATCAACCTTACTTATAAATTTATATGAATGTGAATAGATATATCAGACATGGGCAGAAAAAATGCATATTGAAGATAGTTTTGAGGAAAAGATTGTGACAGACAAGCGAATATTCAGTACATAAAATCGTAGTACATGTGGAAGAAACTTCAAGAAAAGCATTGAAAAGCAGTTGGTTAAAATACATTTACAATTTATTTGGAAATTTTAGAGAAAAAAGATGAATAATTTTATATAAGAAATGCGTGTTTCTCCAAAATATCTTAGATACTAAAAGGTGGAATTTTGGAAGGGTCACAATATCATTTTAAACGATAGAATCGTTTAAAATGCTAGTGTTCGGTTTTTGGGAAATGTAAGTCTGCGTACTAACTTCTATACTTTTAAGAAACTTCATGATGACCAGTTCTATGTATTAGGAGAACCTGGAACGAATATCACCACAATTCCAGCCATATGCCATTAAAAAAGATGTTGTCGACATGAACAAGAGTAACTAATACGATTAAAACCTTTACCTTTACATGTAGAACAATTTAAAAAAATATATCATATCGTAAACATATTGGGAACTAATAAAAAGCAAAGCCTCAAATTATCATTCATTTGAAAACTCTAAGTTTAATCAGAATTGTGATAGAAAAATTCACATGAAGAAAATAAATATATTAATGGAAATATATTAATCCGATTTTTATTAATGGAAAATTGATCATTTCTATCATTATGCCGTTTCTTACGTTACCACAAATACAATTCGTTACTTGGAAAGGTTTTTTTTTTTTTTTTTTTTTTTTTATAACGCATTAAGAAATAGAAGTATAAAAACAATAATTTTTTATAACACTTTGGAATGTCTCATAGCTGAAAATATTTCAACAAATGAAATTTATAACGCATTGTTTTATGACGTGAGAGTTTCCAACAGCTTCAATGTCTTAATTAAAATTTGATACAACTTACTTAAAAATAGTGTTAATCACTATAATTTTTTGATTTATTATTTTCAAAAATGAACCTTTGGAATCGTCACGAGAGAGAAAAAAAAATACCCCCCTCAAAATTTGATACTTTACGTTTCAAGGTACGTAGGTAGAATCCAAAAATCGAATAAAAAAATCCGTTTGTCCGCCACGCCGTACGCCATGATGGGTACTTTTGACACATAGCGTTAAACGATTTGGATGAAATTTGGTATATAGGTCCCATCTGGGGTCTAATTGTGTCCCAAAACTTTTGGGTGCAGTCGAAAGCAGTGTTGGCGGTTTTCAGTATTGCTGTCTAAAAAGAGAATGTAAGAGCTAGAGATTTGAAATTTGGTCTTTATGTCAAGTTACGTCCCTGAGTATTTGTTTTTTGGGAGGGGGTATTTTTTTAGCCAGTTAAATAATAAATAATTGGTGCATAACTATAACTGCGAGGTTAGACTAAGACAATGTGACAGAAATAGAAAAATCTGTGAAGTAGGACGCCCCACCGTTTAAGTAAATAAACAATAGTTAGTGGTTCACAACTAAGTGATCTCCCATGAGAGTACTAGACCAAAAAATGTCCAAATTTTCTGCACGATTACAATACTTTATCTTCTATAGGAAATAAATATTGAGTGAAGAGAATACACATATAACGACAGTGCGTCCTCTAAGGCACTTACAAATATTTCTTCAAATTCTAAAAGGAAACGGTCGTAGGGCTTTAAATCAATGGTACAGCATTTTAATGTTGTAGTCCGTACTTCTATCACACACCTAAAATAACCACCATGAGGCTGCGGTTGACTCAATAGAGCCTAAAAAACTAATCAGCGATTCAGAGAACCTAATAAATGTCAAAATCGAACAAGTCGAAAGTAACCATGTTAAGACACAAAAAATTTGACCTTGGTACATCCGGTCAATACGAACACAGCGAGACTAAAATTCTAAGATATTGAGTGTTTCTGATAAAATTTTGATCAGTATTAAATTCAGGATCAGGAATAACGAGAAAATAATACATCACCCTGTAATTTTCAACGACAAGAGCAATATAAAGCTAACAGTATGAATCATAATATAAATCGGAAGAAACAATATTTTAACTTAAATAAATTCACTCTATAGCCAAAATAAACAGTTATTCAAAACCAATATCTAACATGTAATTAGAATACACAGCACCAGCAACAGCACAGAAGACAAACTCGTTATGATTCCCATAAGTATGCAAAGTAAGTGAATCGGAAAGATTGGGCGAGATTACATATTGTTTTTTAGAAATATCTTATTCAACCGAAGTGTGGGATCAGTGAAAGATGTGGGTAAATAAAATATGAAATAATATTTATACATAAAACAGGGTTTTACACACAACCCTTTCTAATCAGCTTTGGGTCATAAAATCTGGCCATGTATGTTGATGATATGATAATCCTCAACAGGATTCATATTTGAAAGAAAATTAGTCATTTATTTTTGGAGCTTGTTTGGAAAAAGGAAATATGGCTGGGTTGTACTTATATTTTTAATCGGTCATATTGTTGTAAGGCCAAACCGCCTTTCACAATTTTTGTGGGGTATCTCAGCATTACTAAGAGCCTCATGATCTCTTAAATCATAAATCTTCTACGAAACTAAATAGGTTTACCCTGATAATGCCGCCTACGGTCGCAGCATTAGTTTGGGATATATTGAAAAATTTGAAAAATTACATATCTTTGAAAACTTGCTAGTAAGTAAGTATCCAGGAATTTAAGAAGAGACATATTAATTGCGAAATGATTGTCCAAGAATATTTTATCAATGAAAATGTAAATTTATAGATGGTATTTAGGATGTTCGCCGTTATCCTAAATATCGTCATTTTTTTGTATCAACTGCAAACTTCAGAATGTTGTAACACACGAAATCGCTCGTGACTTATCGATATTTTTGAAGTTGATATATAAAAATTTCATTGAAATTTATAAATCAAATATTATTTTATATACGGATTTTTTTATTTTTAACGTCTAAAGATAGAGACTTGAAATTTTATATGTAGTTTTACCACAAATTAATCTACTTTTCGGCATAATTAAAATTTCTACAGGGTGTCTCAAAAGTGGGTAAACAGACACCAACTTTTGATTTTTAAATTGAAACCCCTATTCTTACTTTCTTTTCCTATAGAAGATAAAAGATTGTATTCGTGCAGCAAATTTTGACAAATTTTTTGGCCCAAAAAATCGTTTAACGGGAACCCAAAACCCTAAATAATAAATGGTACGGAAAACCGTACTAGACTTTCTCTTCCTTAATCATTCCATCAGACTACCACCGAATGCAGATTTTGTTCTTCTAAAGTTTTAAGGTTTTTAGTTATATATTTTAGTTACTGTTATATTTCTATTTTCTTTTGATGTTGACCATTTTTTTAAAAAGATTTTGCAGCCTTCGGCTGC
>CM022885.1:21546733-21567883 GCA_012654025.1 Pachypsylla venusta
AGAACAGCATCTGCATTCGGTGGTAGTCTGATGGAATGATTAAGGAAGAGAAAGTCTAGTACGGTTTTCCGTACCATTTATTTTTTTTACAAAGTAAAAGGATGGCACAAATTTAATAATTTATTACTCTGAATTTGGGAACTATGTCATAAAATCTCGTGATCTAATGGGTTATTATGTTTATGAGTGTGATAATAAAATGTTTATCTTTGTGTGGTTTTAGCGAAAAGATTTTTTAGATATTTAGTTTTTTAAGCTAGTTACATTATATTTTAGTCTCTCATAATAGGTACCGAAATTAAATTGAAACTAATCTGTCATACAAGATTTTCTAATATTAAAGTAAGTCGTTTAAGCCAGGTGCATTTTTTATTTTAATGAAATATACTTGATTCTTAAGATAGGTATTCTAAATTAATCTGAGATACTTTCTTTGCAAGCTGAATTTCATTTTACTATATATAAATATTAAAAATATTGGAACAGTTAATTAAAGATGTAATTTCCATAGATTTAAAAAAAATGCAAAAAGGTATAAAAATTGATTACCTGGTGATCTTAAAAATTATCAGACTGGTTCCTTCATTTATTATTGTTCCATTAGATTAAATTAATGAAATGCAACTTTTATTAATCTCTTGTATAAAGTAATTTGATGAGTACAGTTTTTGAAAGAATAAAGATTGTTTTGTGGTTGATGGTAGGTATTATGGGGCACATATAATTTCGAATAATTTATAAATTAATAGCATTGCTTTGAAGGTCTAAATATTCACATTTCTCAAGTTATGACCACTCATGAATTTTTTTCAGGTGGGGTATGGGCAGGGCCGAATTAACCTTCCGCGGGGCCTGTAGCAGTTTCAGAGAGCGGGGCCCCCTTCAACCCCCGCCGCGCCGGCACCGGCGCCGTCTAAGTAGTCTACTTTTTGGAGCCAGTACAAAAATTGATTATATTTTTGCCTTTTGGTGTAGTAACTACGGCTGGTAAAGAAAAGTGAAATTAAATTTTGAGTACACCAACATCGATAAAACATGGTTACCGCTCATGCTAAAAATTTTTTTGCTTATATTGCAATACTCCTTGTACTTTCCTAAATTTGATTTTACTACAACATACTTTGAAATTAAAAAAGCTGTTGAAAGTGGTAAAGAAGTATTCAACAACCAACTTGAAGCAAATAAAAAATTTGAATTAATTAAATAATATGAATACCCGATAAACATAAACTAAATAATAAATAATTAGTATACACCTTAAAATAAATAATAATAATAATATATATAAAAAAAAAGGAGAGGAGGGGTAAGTTCTCTCCATTGAATATATATTACCAGGAAGAAATATAAGTTTCAGATCTATACAAAAATCGTTGGACACTTTTTGTAAAATTAGGGTCTTAACACCTCTTTGGAATGGCGAACATTATTTTTTTTCCTCGATGGACCCATTTTTATTTTTTTCGTTTGTTACTTACTTAAATATTATTTTTTCGTATATCATTGATGCTTTATATCTAATTATGGTGTTTTATAGTGTTTTCATTCTTTTTAAAAAAAAATTATCGCCACTTAAAAATCGATTAAAATTTTCAAAAAAAATAAAATTTAACGACATCAGGCTCTTTGTTTACATTTTTAATTAAAAATTTCAGTGCTGGGTCCGTGAAAAGATCTTTGGACTCTTTTCCGTGCGTCGCTCATTTATTTTGGCCTTTGAGTTGAAATATTTTTATTGTTTAATTTCGACATTTGCAATGAAGAAGAACGTTTGGTTTAGCTAGCCAAATAATTATTATTAACGCTAGGTTGATGTTTTCCCCTAAAAGTCTTTAGGATCCAGCACTGTACATTCAAATTCTCGGCGCGAAAGCTAAGACCCGAATTCATTTCAAAAGTGTCTAGCGTTTTCAACTCATACATCTTTCCTCGTAATATATATTCAATGGTTCTCTCTCTCTCTCTCTCTTTCTTACTTTCTCTCTCTCTTTCTTACTTTCTTTCTCTCTCTCTCTCTCTCTCTCACACACACACACACACACACATATGCTCCCCAATCAAGGCACACACCAATACCTCATAAGATTATTTCTCTAACACTAGTTCTGATGATGTTCACAGGAGAGGACGAAACTAGTTAGCTCTTTAACATCTTTAATATTTTTAGTCAAGTGAAGATATAGTAATTTAGAGGACGAAACTAGTTAGCTCTTTAACATCTTTAATATTTTTAGTCAAGTGAAGATATAATAATTTTCAACCTTCATTATGGTTTTACTTGATATAGTATCCCAATTTAACCAACATACTATGAAGAGTTGGGGGCCTCGTCAAAATGATATATCATTATGTTTTTTCAATGGTCAACCCAGAAATGTCGAAATATCTACTGTAGGTTGTCAAAGCGTGGGGCCCGTAGCACGTGCTACAACTGCTACTATTGTTAATCCGGCCCTAGGTATGGGTTACTTTGCCATTATAACAATTTGGTAACACCACTGGACTTTATTCTCCTAATGCACAAAAATTTGCATGCCTAATAAAACATTATACTCGTGTATTTATTTATAATTACAATTTTAAACTTACAGATCCGTATAGCAGACCACAAGTGTCCATACAAAGATACATACACGTCGCTACGCCTTGAATTTTCACTTGGCCTGTATTTACTGATGATCTCTGCAAGATAGCTGAAACACAAAATCGTACGAGTTATTAATAATGTTGTTATTTGGAAGGTGTAGGAATTTCTTCCAATCCAATTATGAGTCATTAACGTAAATAGTGAAAAACAAATCTCACAAAAAAATTATCATTCAAAAAAGGCCAAGTTCCAAACATTCTTCCAAAAAATTGCGCCCTTGAACGTATAGTGATATCTATTATTGAGGCTAAGTTTATTGCTACTCTTCATCCCACACTTGAATTTAGTATTGTCCTTTTATGCCTCATTTCTCTTAAAACAATACCTACTTTTCACTTGGTCATTTTCGGAGAGTCGCAAAATATTATCGAACTTTTTACAAACTGGCCAAGTGTAAAGTCGGTATTGCTTTAAGATAATTGAGACAGAAAAAGAACAATACTAAATTTAAGTTTGGGATGAACAGCATCAATAAACTTGGCCTCAATAATAGATATCACTTCGCTCATGGCCGTAATTTTTTGGAGGAATGGTTGGAACTTGGCCTTTTTTCAATAATTTTTTTGTGAGATCTCAATATTTTTGTAAAGATTACTTACTATATGTATGGGAAATAATGGAAATGAAGACCCAAATGAGATCTAACACCAAATTATTAATAAATTAATATGCTTCTTCCCTTGAGTTATAACAATGAAAGTTAAAAAGTTTTAATTTTGATATTTGCGTGTTTAATTGATTTTATGTGTCTACGCAAGATTTCAGCATCCTAGCAGATGAAACTATCTTTCGTGCATTTTTTCTTCCCTAATGCGGAACCATTTTGGAGCATTAGTAGTAAAAGAGTTTGAATATAAATATTTTTCCATTTAAGGAAGATATTCATGCAAGATTTCAATTAACGTCCTAGCAATTTAAGCTAGTTTTCGTGCATCTCCTTCCCTAAAGCGGAACCGTTTGGGAACAGCGGGAGTGAAACAGTTGAAATATAAATATTTCCCCGTTTAGTTGCATTTAAATATCTATCCTTAAGCAAGATTTAAGTGTTTTTATCAGTTAAAAATACATTAAAATATGTTGTATTGTCTTCGCTAAAGAAGTACCGTTTTGGAGCACTTAGAGTTAATAACTTTAAACTTTCAGATTTTTCCCTTTACTTGGATGTCAATTGCTAACTTCGTGTAAATTTTCAGTCCTCTATAGGTATACGGGAAGTGCCTGAAACTTTTGATGATGTATAATATATGTACAATCAGTCAGTCAGTATCCAAAAGTGCCAAATTTGAAATTATCTATCTCCTAGCAGGTTAACATTAATTTTTGAAGTTTATCCCGTAAAATTGTACTATACTATGGAATGTATGTTCAAAATTTCAATGATCTATCCCTTGTAGAACCGGATATCTGACGGTGAGCAAAACCCGGTGAATTCCTTCGTGTAAAGATACACTGGTGCTTTCCGGAACTTGGCCTGGCGCACTGCCGTGCGCTCAGATCATACTGTGATTTGAGACTGTGAGTAGTTACTTGGGAGTGACATCATAATTGGACAGCTGATGGTGTAAAATAACAAAGAAAGCATGTCTAAAATATTCTTATGTTTGTATCTCTGATGATGTACTCGTATAATGGCTCCGGAGGTTTATGCCAATTAATAACCTCCCAGAATGTGTCTAATGACACAACAACAACTTATTCAAGCAGCAGTCTCATTCACCTGGCTACCATCAGAGAAAATGATGCCACTACTTTTTTTTAATTGTTGTTAATGTATAAGAGCTGGTAAGATATTTTTTCTATTGGCCATCTTTATGTATAGAGTATGCTTTTGTGTTAGGGAAACCAATATTAATACACATTTGCAAGTACTTTTTTGGTTACTTTCACTGTAAACAAACTAATTTTTAGTATAAAGAAGACATTTTTGCAATTTCAAAACTTTTTGTAGGGGTTAAGTTTTTTTTTTTATAAATACCCTTTTTATAAAACGAATATTTCTTTCATGAGAGAGGTTATAGGTTTCATAGGTAATGACGAGCTATGGTCAGCTGACCATACAGCTACTTTTTGGATTTTTGATAATTTTTAATGGATATTTTTCAATATTTAAGGTTACTCTTTTCATCCTTAATGTCGACTTCATTGTAAAATAAGTACAAACATCACGTTTTAAAATATTTCAAGAGTGCTAACAAACAGGTTTCAAACAGCAAAATCTGTTCATCATTTTTGTGTTAAGAATATTTTCGACTGTTCAATTTCGTATGCCATTTTTTTTTTTTTTTTTGTCGATTGAATTATTTCTTAAAGATCTCATATATTTATCTCGTCTAAATAAAATCTGTGTATTGTCCTAAAATGCTTTTTAGCTTTTACTAATATATCATTTAGAGTATTTGAAACACATTAAATTAAAAAATGCTGATTTTTTCATCTTTTACGTCAATATTATTTTATAATTATAAACACAACACAGAGTTCATTCAAAGAGGAAAATAACTTCAGTCACTCTTGAGATAATTATAATTAGTAATTTTTGGAAAATTTCAATAAATTTTTTTGAGATAAAAAAAATCCTTTCAACTTTTGAAGTTGAAAAAGAAGGTTTACCCTGGATATTATTTCTACATGCGTTTGATACAATGCCAATTTCCTCTAATACACTGAAAAAATAAATAAGAGAAAGAGCTTCTTATTTTTTAATGTATTATTTTATAGAATTTAATGTCTCCATCAAAAAACTTCATCTAGAAGAAAATGTAAAAGCAGTATCTCCGGGTTTTATGAAGATTCGAGTGGAAGTACCGCAGATACAAGTACAATATTTAGACTATAATCTATTACGTCTAGACCTGAAATTATTAACAGTAATAAATATGTAAATAATTTTAGTGACAACAAATTTATGTTTTACAATTTTAGAAAGACTGTTTTTGTTTTCTGGCGGTGTTCTTGTTTTGTATTTTTCAGAGCCATATAATTTTCATTTTCGTCTGGCTAAAACTAAATGAGTTATTATAGAAAAGTTTTACTATAGAATCTCCTTATTCAATCTGCACATTATTGTAGGGAGGAGAAACGAAATTTATTTAGGAAGAAATAAAGTCGGGTGAATTGTACTAGAAAGTCAATCGAAACGAAAAATAGATTAGTCTCGTATATCTCAACTCACCTTCTCACTATTTAATATATGGAATTCTAAAATAATTTATGTAATTAAAAAGTTTATATCATAAAAATAGCATGAATATGACAAAGTTTTTGAGAGAGGGCTTCGGCTCCTTGACCCCACTCCTATCTTCGTATAATCAGACCTGATAAAAAAACGCGCGTGCTGTAGCATGCTATGGTCAAATCTGATCATTGTAGTCCCAGTGGCCTGTTCCACGAAGCAACTTCTCACTTCGCACTTTTCAAAAAAAAAAAAATGGAGTGAGGAATATTTGCTTTCCACGAAGCTTTTCAAAATCTTCCGCATTACAATGCTTGCACTGGTCTAATGAGAAGTTGTTTACATTTTTTTCATTCTCAAAATTTACTGAATTATCTAAATACCGATTTTATTTTTCTTCTAATTTGATTCATTTTTAGAGTGTTCAGTTAAGTTGAGTTTAGTTCCAATATTCAAAATATTCTGTATTAATTAATATTCAAAAGTTTAATATTTAATATTAATATATTAATATTCAAAAGTAAACTGAGGAGTGAAAATGTTCTTTGCACAGAAAGTAAACAAATCAATGAAATTTAGGTACTTTCCATTACAACTCCACTTTTCACTCCAACT
This sequence comes from Pachypsylla venusta, assembly GCA_012654025.1. Lineage (NCBI taxonomy): Eukaryota > Metazoa > Arthropoda > Insecta > Hemiptera > Aphalaridae > Pachypsylla > Pachypsylla venusta. Next base: position 21,553,168 of record CM022885.1, read on the forward strand.
TTGCACTTCTTAGAAACGTCCATGTAACAGAAATTGAGAAGTTGGAGTGCAAAGTGCAAAGTTTGGAGTACAAAATTGCTTTGTGGAATAGGCCACAGGTACCAATTTCATTGAATAACACATGTTTTATATAACTATTTTTAAACCAAAATTTCAACAGTAAGGGTGTATGAGCGTTTATTTTCATGATGTGTTCAAAAAAAGTTAGCAGAAAAATCTTCACCCTAAGGTTAACTTATTATGATAAGTCAATACAGCTCAGAAAAAGTATAGCCAAATGACCCTGTAAAGGTAACCACACACCATGAAATTTTCCTCAAGGTAAATTCCTTGAGGAATTCCTCAAGGAAATCCCCAACTGAAGCCCCGGACACGCACCGTGTTTTTTTCTTCAGTTCATTTTATTCAGTTAAATTTTTGTGAGCATTGCCAGCACTAAAACTTGTTTTTTTTTTTTTCAATTTTTTTCAAAATAATGAGTGACAACGATGTTTTAGCAACTGTGGGTTTGCTATGTGTGGCAAAATTGACGAATCAAAATTCCTCAAGATAAATCTTAACGTGTGTGCGTGCTTTAGTCCATTTTGTCAGTTTTTATTTGGAGTGGTGAAATAAGGAGTTGTGTTTTTTTTAAGTAGAATGGCGTCAGCTCGGGAATATTCGGAGGATTTTATCCATATTTATGGATCAAGGTATGGACTGTTCAGTCCATGCCTTGAGGAAAATCTCATGGTGTGTAGTGAATACCTTGAGATAAATCTGGACTGACAGATCACGAGAATCAGAATTGAAAAACCTTTCCGACGGCCTTAAGGTTTGGCCGGATCAAAATTCCTCAAGATAAATCTTAAAGGTACCCACACACCATGAGATTTTCCTCAAGGTAAATTCCTTGAGGAATTCCTCAACTGAAGCCCCGGACACACACGGTGTTTTTTTCTTCAGTTCATTTTCTTCAGTTAAATTTTTGTGAGCATTGCCAGCACTAAAACTTGTTTTTTTTTTTTTCAATTTTTTTCAAAATAATGAGTGACAACGATGTTTTAGCAACTGTGGGTTTGCTATGTGTGGCAAAATTGGCGAATCAAAATTCCTCAAGATAAATCTTAACGTGTGTGCGTGCTTTAGTCCATTTTGTCAGTTTTTATTTGGAGTGGTGAAATAAGGAGTTGTGTTTTTTTAAGTAGAATGGCGTCAGCTCGGGAATTTTCGGAGGATTTTATCCATATTTATGAATGTGTAGATAGCTTGACAAGTCTCATGTATTATGTAACCGAGTGCTTGTGGAGAAATTATTGTAGAAAACTTCAAGTCTCCATAAGACCTTCCAGTAGCCAAAAACTCAATGTTGCAGTGAATTTCTCATGAGGAGAAATAGCTTGCCTCTCTTCGTCCATTCTCAAGTAATTATGAAAATCTTTTGGGAAGAGCTTCAATTCCGAAAGTAGATTCGTGTGAGAATATGTATATCTCTTCAAAAGCCATTGCTTGCACCAAATACTGCTATTGTATTTTTTTTTTTTTTTTTCGAGTTTAAAATTTTTTGCCACATATAGCAAACCCACAGCTGCTAAAACATCGTTGTCACTCATTATTTTGAAAAAAAAATTGAAAAAAAAAAAAAAAAAAAAAAAAAAAAAAAAAAAAAAAAAAAAAAAAGAATCACGAAACCAAGTTTCAGTTATCGCAATGCTCACAAAAATTTACCTGAAGAAAATGAACTGAAGAAAAGAACACCCTGTGCGTGTGTGCCCGGGGCTTCAGTTGAGGATTGCCTTGAGGAATTCCTCAAGGAATTTATCGTGAGGAAAATCTCATGTTGTGTGGGTACCTTTAAACCATAGCCTTCCATGTATTTTTTTTAAAAAAGTATCACATATTGAAATCTTATTAACATGTTTTCTCTCTTAATTTTAATTCAAATTATGAAATATACCATACAGAAGCAGACAGTTAATAATACAAAAATAAGATTAAAAATGCAAGAGAGAAGTGTTTGGGCAAACAGCAGGTAACTTGAAATGTCACTGATCCCACAGATTGTAAAATAAGTAGTACATTAACATAGTAACCAACCTGTTGTATACAGGGTCGGCAAAACTTTCAATTTGCAATTCAAAGTAAATTGTTTTGAATGAAAATAATTAAAGTTTAAGATTTCATGGAAGAATTTTTTTCTATTTTCCTGTCACAAAGTGTCAAGTAAAATAGCTGACAGGGATACTCAATGCACTTCATTTTGGGATACATTTGTAATTGAAAAATTCTAATCTGTCACAATAAACCTGGATATAATTTTGGAAAAATCTATCAGCATTTTCAACATCTAAATACACTGAGTGACAAAATTAGCGGAACGCTCAATTTTTTTCGGATGTCCCGAGATATGTAATGGTTGGGTGTAAATTAATATCACAAATATTATAGGTGACGATAATACTAAATATTTTCACAAGCTTATCAGACCAAGTAGGTAATTATTATCACAAATATTATAGGTGACGATAATACCAATCATTTTCACAAGCTCATCAGACTAAGTAATTAATATCAAAAATATTATTGGTGACGATAATACCAATCATTTTCACAAGCTCATCAGACTAAGTAATTAATATCACAAATATTATAGGTGACGATAATACCAAATATTTTCACAAGCTTATCAGACTAAGTAGGTAATTATTATCACAAATATTATAGGTGACGATAATACCAATCATTTTCACAAGCTCATCAGACTAAGTAATTAATATCACAAATATTATAGGTGACGATAATACCAATCATTTTCACAAGCTCATCAGACTTTTGAATTAATTTTTGCAAGTTTAATTCAAATATCCGGAAAACAGTGATTTTAGGTATACCTTGCCATGTTTGAGATTTCAGTATTCTGATACCTACGTTGAAAATGAAGACAACCCTGAGTTTTACTGTGCTCTTAGAAACTTGTATCTTTCTTGTTTCTTTAATGATGGACGATTTTACTGAAGTGCAAGTCACAAAAGCGGTTGTGTTTACCATTGTTGGTTGGAGTTACCGGAGGATGGCAAAATTTGTGTCGAAATTGTGTGGGATTCGTGTCTTTGTCAAACTTTACTAAGAGACTGGCAACTATAATGAGTTATGAACGCTCAGGACCGCGTTGACAAAGCTGACAGCGCTCAGGAAGTGCACTTTAATCCACAAAACCATGCGTAACGAGGTTTAACCCAGTCGAGTTGTCAATGTTTGCTGTCAACAAAATGCTCAAAAGTGGCAAAAAAATTTCCTACCGAGCCATGTGGGATCCTCTGCTTGTAGGACTCACCAAGCGCAGAGACGCTAATATGCGTAAAACTAGGGGATTGGTCAAAAGGGGACTAGGGTAAAGTACTTTTCACCGATGAGTGTACAATGTACATACTCTCTACGATCTGAAGACAGAAGGGTTAAAATGCTGAGACGTCAAAAGGAAAGGTACACGCAGTGCGCGTACCTGTATTTTTGTAACAAAAAAACAAACCAGTTTTTTGTTATTTTGTGTCTTACTCTGTTTAGTATAGAACCCTGTATGTGTAAGTGCGACTTGTACTTGAGTTTTTCTTTATTGCCATCATTATTGTTGTATCTAATGTTCATTTTTTTTTTATGTATTTAGATAAATATTATTTTAAATATTGCGTGCGTTTCTATAGTGCGCAATGTGTAGGTACATATTCTTTCGCAATAAATACGCTTGCTATTGATTAAATCATAATTGATCGAACAAGGTGAGATCTAGTTTTAACTTCACAATTTTTCTTTGGAAATCTGCACGCTCGTCTGTTCTTCCGTGGTAACTCTCCAACACTCTGTCCGAGTTTGATGAATTTGCTGATATTGGGCTTTATTGGGCCACACTAGTCACATGAACTGAGTGAGATCTACAGTTCTGTTCACAGAATAAAAAATAATTTACTTTCTATTATTTAAACATAACTACATACACAAATATTTTTTGTTTTATAAATGATTTTGCGCGCTATAGAACTGATTTTGTAATATTCAAATAGATACAAGTTAGACAAGGAAATAGAAAAATATCCAATTCTTCTAGGAATGTTGTTTCAATTCATAAATAAATCACCCGATTACAAGATCTCAGTTAAGATAAAGTCGGTCCTCCACAGAGTCTTATACTTTGTACCCAATCCAATGATGTACTGCTGAGATAAGTTGAAAGGTATCTGCTTAACATGATCACTCCTATCTGAGATACTTGGCTCTCTGATATCTGAAAAGGTGATTATTCTTACACGCACATAGGTACCTACCAAAGTTGTAATAAACAAAAGTTTATTATCATTACATGAACAAGTTATCTGCCCTTGTTTATAAAAACTTAGAACCCCATAAGCAGAGCTTTTTACATAATTTAGAGACGACCAGTTTGTTCACAGTACAACAATTCACTTGCATATAAACCAAAGGCGTATACGTATATTATTTTTGCAATCTATGTATGACTTACTATTTTTCTTAAGGATATGAATCATCAAATCCACCTGAACTTTATAGATGTTGTTGTTACTGATCTAATTATATTGTAGTGATTAACGTGGTTCTGGTCCCATATCAACATCAGTCTCCGAAAATAGACGCCTGATGACACTTAAATACTTCAACAGCGCAAATACTTATAACTTTTGACTACATCTATCTACCATATCGAACAAGATGATGCCACCTAATGATACTCATATAAGCGGGTGTTTTTTTAAAAATTGAGAAATATGTTCAGTAAATATTTTTCAACTATCTATAAAATTTTATTGTTCTATTTTTTTTAAAAAAAATAAGTGTTATTATTAAGCGCCACAGGAAATTGTTAACGGAAACTCTTATCAAAAAGTTATAAAACTTGGGCTGTATAGAAGAATGTTGGGAGCCAAGTGAATTGATACAGTAAGAATCATATGTTGAGTGTTCACCTTTTACACGGAGTTCATCTAAAATTCCATAGTTTTCTAATTAGTTTTTCTTGGATAGTAATAGTAGAAGTAGATTTTTTTGGAACTGGAAACGGAAATTGGCAAAACGATATAATGGCTTCTTTTTTTTTAAATACGATTTTCTACTCTAGTTGAAATGGATAGCATTTTCTAATAAGACCCAATTTCATCCGTCAAGGAAAGGGGCCCTTTAGTTGACAATCGAATTTTATGTTCCTAATTAAATAATAGCTGAGTTTATAGCAATTAAAAATATTTGCAAATAACATAAATTATCTCTTCATAAAATAAACAGAAATAAATTAAATACCTAAAAAGTTCTTATAATTAAATCAAATCATTGATTCTTATATTAAATCAAATATTATATACCTACTTTTGTAATACAATTTCTTTTTGGGAGATTTTTTAGTTTTTTAAAAAATTGTTTTAGCTTGGTCTGTTATTCTTGTCGAGACTGACGTATTTCAATGACTTTATCTTTAGATGAAATCATTCATTTTTACATAGAGTCCCTGTATGATCTGCCGTCAGAATGTCTCAACTAAGAACTCTTATACACATCCGCACTTATACATAATTTAACATTTATAAATTTTTGTAAACAAAATAATAAAAGTTAATTCAACCAAAATCAACTTCAAGAAAAGTTTTCTAATTTGATTTTGATAAGCATTGAAAAGCTTCATAACAAGAGGGTTGACGAGCAAAGAGGTCAGTGACAGAAATTTTAAATTTTCTTTAACTTTTTGAAAAAAAAAAAAAAAAAAAAAAAAAAAAAAAANAAAAAAAAAAAAAAAACAGGAAATAAGTCCCTCTGGAATGGCGATGTTTTTTTGGAAATAAAAGATATACATGGATAGCAAAATGACTTTTACAAATAAAATTCAAGCCACGATTTTCAAACTTGTTATTTAAACAAAATAATAACCTCCACTAATCCGTCTCCAGTCACATCCACCAGCCCGTCTCCAGTCAATAGTTATTGAGACAAGAAGCTTACTCCAAGTATAAAACAATGGCTGGAGATAAAAGACACAATGTAATGACGTCAAAAGCAATACTTCATCTATTGAATCGGTCGAGATGAATAAGTGTACACGCTTGTATTTCACTTGCACTTGATCCAACATCAATACATGTATCTGATTTTTAGGACATATTATATTGAGGAAAGTTGCAATTGCCATCGTATGATTAGTTTACATTTGACCGGTATTTATTGTTTAAAGCTTTGAATAACATGTTAATTATAAGTGCTAAATAATACCTACTTACTATTTAAAATTTCTTATCAAGAACTAGTCGCGAATCATTTGATTCATCATCAGTCTAGCCTAGTCGGAGGATGAAGGATGACTGAGTATTTTGGTGTTTTGTTTTTAATTAATTTATTTTAATAGTAAAGGTATTTAATGTCACTGAGTTTCATATATTTACATACAATGGAAAAAAATACATTATTTATCGGTGATCGGATTCCATGAAGGTGGCTAGAAATTTCTACCACTTGCCGCGGTGATAGTCCCAATAAAAGAAGATTATGTTCATGAAAAGTGATTGTAAAAAATGGGAGTAGTGTGTGACTTCATACTATAGCTATAGGAGATTTCAATAAGAGCGGATCGATGTGTGCAGTCTGTATTGCCCATGTTGTTTTAATGGCGCCTGTCCAATATTTACTGAATTATAAAACTTTATTCCAGCCGCGACGGATATCCGAGTTGTCCAATATTCAATGACTCTTTTTTACTTTCCTTATCCTATAAAAAGGAAAAGTATTGTATTTTATATTCAACTACCTGTTTCGCCAGTGCTTCGTTACGATTCTTATATTGCTATTTATGTTTTTCAAGGACAATGGAAATTGCGGGAGGGGGTTATTGGTTTGGGTCCACCCTGTATATCGCAACCTTTAAAAATCAAGATTTAAACGGTTCCTCAGACGCCTTAGAGGCACGGTCATTCTTACTTTTTAGTATTTTCTAAATTTTATTTTACCCGTTCCCGGTTTCGAACTCGTAACTCTAGAATGGCTGGCCATACCTTTGCAGAAAATGTCCTAAAATAAGGACTAAATGGGCACCTAAAATCGGACCGTGACTGTCCGATTTTGGAGAAGAAATTGGAAATTTGGCCGTAACTCGAAAACTGTTTGGCATATTTTAGTTCTGATAATTTTCCTGGGGTCGTAGATCATTATTTTGGGGGGGGGGGGTTTATTCCCATCAATTTTCACTATATGGTACGGTTTGGTATTGTAACAAAAAACCCCTACCACATAGGTACACACGTCCACAGCTACTGATTTATATACTCGTATTAAGATGATCAATGGCTAATCTGGATTACAGTGATATGTTGAGTTTAAGGCATCGAACGATTGCAGTTTTGGTCATAGACCTACGACTGTGAGGAAACCACATTAGAAAAAAATCTATCGGGGTCCATTCCAAGGATCGTGTTAGCAAATTCACGTCTGCGATCATACCCTCAGAGCGTTCTTTCAAAATATCCATCGTGGCCATAATAAAGTTTTATCATTTGGCACAGTTGCACAATCGTGTAACTTTCATTACGATTTGGCATGTGTATTGTGTAATACAATAATAAACAACATATAAGAAAGGCGCCACTGAAAAAAATATGGCTGACACAAGTTGCCAGCATCGACCCGCTCTTATTGAAAGCCCTATAGAAAGGTCTGTGTTCACCTATCAGTGTTCACCCATCGAGGCGATTCGACTGTTTATATACAAAAATAATAATAAATTATATTGATACACACGACATTCTAAAAAGATGTGGCCAAACAAAAAAGTAAGACCATCCTTGAATTTCGAATTCCGTGAAGTTTGATTTCATTTGATTATTGCACTTGACTGACAAGTGAGGTAAAGGTAACGCGAGTCCATTTACTATACTACGAGTATGATGTTGTGAGTCTACTCTAATTTCTTATTCTTCTTCTCTTCCAAGTCAAGATAGTCTCCAACCTGTTTAAGTATATCATTGTTTTTGTTTTTTTATTTTCTCGTAACTTTGTTATCTGATCACGATCATCATATTTGCCAAAAGACGGATGATTATTCTTATGACAATACATTTGTACAAATATTTTGCGCATACATTTTGTAAAAAAGTCGTCTCTTTTGTTTGTTCTTACAAAAAAATTCACCGTTCAGCAAAAATACATTAGAATTTTTAAAATAGTAAACAGAAATATATATAAATAACTAAACATGTCTTATAATACTAGTAGAATAGATCAGGTACGAGTGTACTTGAGATTGTGCGAGTTACCTAAGAATGAAGTCCTCATAGGGTCAGTTCATCCACCTGATAACGTAAAATACCACGAAAGCAAAAACTTAGCAATATTATTGTGTTGGAATCATTTTTCTCATAACATTAATTTATACTGCATTGATTGATATTTTCCTAACAATAGCCAAATAATATGTTAAAAAGTTCATGTAAGAGTATCATTATCGGACTCGATATTATCCAGATGTTTAAGACTAAAATTTTAAAGAGACTACAGATCAGGTATTTCAAGAGAACTACATATTATAGTCATCATCAGTTTTGATCATTGTGTGCGCGAGTATGAGTATTGTATGCATGTATGTATGAGTATTGTAAGTATGCATACGATTGCAGCTCCAAATTAAATACTAAATACCGGATTATATGCAAATGCATATTTGCATATTTCTAACGTTTTAGAATTTCTAAAGTTTTTGCATATTTTGAATTCATTTGGCAATTTTTTTTCCATGTCGAATTTTCATCTTTAGTTGTAAGATGTGCGCTAACCGTCAGGATAATAGCCGAAATTCGGGGGGGGGTAGTATATCTAAAGTATACAGTCATATATATCCTTGAAATAGCCAGTCTGGTCAGGTCAATTATCGGACTCGATGAGGGGGAGTTACAAATCTCCGGGATATTGAGGTTAATTTTATGAATGGCAAAGTGTCTCTCTTTGATTCATACCTACCTATCCCCAAAATCGCCCGCCTAGTGCGGTCAAATCACGAGGGGAGGGTTGAAATCTCCCGGATAGTGGGGGTATTACGTTTGTGCATGAAAAAATCGAAAGTCAGTTGCGGTCAAAACATGGGGGGGGGGGGTTAAATCTCTGAGATATTGAGGGTATGTTTGTGCATGGGAAACGTGTCTTTTTTCTGTACAGATATATTTATCCCTAAAATCGCCAGTCTACTTCGATCAAATCATGAGGGGGGGAGGTTAAAATCTCCGGGATATTGTGAGTATGTTTAATTATTGTTTATGCATAGCAAACATGTTTTTGGTGCCGTCATATTTATCCCTAAAATCGCCAGTCTGCCCCGCCAAAACATGGGGGGGGGTAAGTTCTGCGGGAATCACTGCATGCACATAAAAACTAGAATATTGTTTTTTATTTGGGGGGGGTCGGACCCCCCTTGTGTACGCCACTGATTACGAATCGGTATTATGTAGATTATCTAATGCCCACCCGCTCCTATCTATGTACTAGTGTAAAATATTAGTATATGCATATAAAAATATTATTATATAGTTATTATTAATTTGTCAATCCTCAAATTGACATAATCCCACAATATCAAGCACGTATGATTATGAAATTACCTCAAGTCATAAATAGATATAGATATCAACAATTTATGACTGGAGAAACAAAACAAACGAAGAACTTTGATTTTAACACGTTGATACTATATCTCCACGATCTTGTTTTTATTTTTCCCTCTTTTAAGCTCAACTATCTTCCCCATTGGAAGCATAGAAAATCAATTGTAATATGACAAACATTCATATAAGATACAGGTGCCCTAAATTTAAAGAACCCTTTTTTTATCGAAACCTTCTTCCATTCTCAATTAATGAAATTCAACAGGAAAAGTCATTTTGTACACCCTGTAGGTATAGTGTTTTAATACAACAGACACGAGACGTACAACACGTCGCGTCGTCTTCATTTTATAGTAGATATTAAAATAATAATAAAAAATTGGTTAGTAAGTATCAATAAAAGACATCAAATTTGCACTAACTTACAACTTAATTACTGATACAGGTATCTATAACCTATTAGGAAAGTTCAGCTTTAACAGGGCGAAGTGAAATTGGATAAGTAACTATCTCATGTCTTAAGCGGTATGAGTATAAATAAGAAGAAATTTGCGTTATTTTAGTATGCCCAAGAAAAGATACCAGCTCTATTACAGCTAGCAAGATTTTGATGAGGCGGATCATCTTAGAAGTTAGAGGGCTCATGTTTAAATGCCGCCCTCCCCCAAAAATAGGGAACGTAGGAGCCCCGCTTATTTTCATCTTCTCATGTTTACCAAAACACAGACTGCAAACGTTCACTTATGGCCAAGACCTTAATCATAATTATTCAATTATATTAGTATTTAGGGAATATTTCAATTTAGTTAATATGTAAAAATAAAATAAAAACTATTTTCCTCGGTAATTCCCAATCCGCTTCTTGAGATCAATTAAACTTCTATATTCATTAGAGACCGAGGTATAAGTGAAACTATCCAGAAAAAGTGTAACGGGAGACATCAAAATATGGAAGAGACCATTGGCTTTCAGAGGAGTTATGTGGTTGCTGATTATTATAACCAAATTGTTAAGATTATGGATCTTTGGTCGGAGGATGTATGTTGGGTTCCCAACCAGAGTGGTCATTTTATGGGTAATACGAAAGTTCACAGTCACACGACAATTAAAAAAATCGGTCAAGTTTATAAAGGGATCCAGAATATAGTGCCGCTTTGTTTAATGCCATGATAGCTCGGGTTTCCTAAATTTGTATTGTAAATAATAACCAAATAATAATACTCCATCTTTGATATCAGTCGCGGCTTTTACTCTCCTTGAAATTAAGTCTCCTGTGTCAAACAAGAGTAGATTCTGGTAATGCTGTGATTTCAAAATTCAAAATGTTTCTTAAGATTTTAGTTGCTAAGATTCAGGTCAGACGATTACAAGATCTGTGAAAAATTCATCCGGATATCTTTTATCGTTCTTGATGATACTGAAACTGTAAACTTTGTAAGGTGTTTCCGATTTCAGCTTTCGGATACGGAACCTTTCAGCAAAAGTAATGCGATATAACCTACCAAAAAGTACGTTCTTCTAAAAATTTCCATCTAGGTATAAATTAACAAATTCAAGATTCATATGAATTGTGAACATTATTGATAGTTTTATATTTGCCTTCAGGCCAATAATGGGTTGAGCCAAAATTGATCTTAATTATGTTATTAAAAAATTATTAATATAAATTTTAAAAAGACCGCAGTGTCAAATGTTCCTCCCAATAGCAATCTGCATACATACAATACGAGTACTATCTGATTGGAAATTTCTACTTGACTGAAACTTGAGGAGCGCGGCAGCGCTCCGGACGCCAAGTCAAATACAATGAGCCTTGTCCAAGTGATATATTACTTCACGTCACAAAGTGCACTTTTCAGGTCCCTCTACAGCCACGGGAAAAATATGTGGAGTGACTTTTGTTGAATCTTTACTTATAAAACGCAAAGCCCAGTTGGTATACTGACTGAATGATAATCAACGTAGCTCCGCGATGGCTAAACGTAGAGACTTGAAACTTTGCACAAAGGTCTCTTTTAGTATGTAGGTGCGTAATAAGAAAGGAAAAAAAAAGAAAGTTTAAGTGGGAGCAAGTTACCGCCAAAAATGACGCTTTTTGCAATTTTTTTCTGGGCAAACTAAAAGAGATAACGAAAAATTACAGAGAATAGACTTCCTCCCAAAATAGTATATAAGAACCCCATAAAAAATATAAAATTTGAAAATTTCCGGTTTCTCCCCGATTTATGGACGGTTTTCACCACCAAAAATTCGGAATTGAGAAGTACCACTTCGGGATGAGCGAGAAAGCTTAAATTTGATAAAAAGGTGTTCCGAAGTACAAAAAGTCATATCCCCGAATAAAATATTAAATTTTCTAACTAGGAGCTGTGCTCACTCTGGGGGTCGGTTCCACCAAAAGCTCATAGTTAAGAAGTATCACTTCGGGATGAGCAAGAAAGCTGAAATTTTATACGGTGTTTCGCTGTGCAAAAGGTAATATCTTTGAGTAAAATATTGAATTTTCTAAATAGGAGCCGTGTTCACCCTGGGGATCGGTTCCACCAAAAATCTAAAATTGAGAAGATTTAATTTCGTGATTTCGAAATTGTTGTTGAATTTTGTAACCTTAGCGAAGCACGGGAAAACAGCTAGTATTTTATAATTGGATTGGTAGATGATGAGATTAAATCAATTATTTATTTTTTTAAAAAAGTTTCGGGATTATCGAAAAAGAAATCTTCTCAAAATGGTCTTTTTTACGCTATGTTAGTCTCCTTCATCTTCATCTTCTTGGACGTTGACGGGGCTACAGCAAAATCTACCAAACCGATTTTGATCGGAGCTGTCTCATTTGGTTCCATCTGGTGGAAGGGTGTGCTTTATTTGAATCCTATAAAATCTCAATTAAAAGATAGAATGAGACAAACAATGCTTGCTATGTTTCATTATTGTCCAAAAAGTAAAAGGTAGAAAAAAATATGGTGGGGGTAGGAGGCATGTGGGAAGGGGAAGTTAAAAAAATAGGGAATCAATTTAGTTCATTCCAACTGTATAATTATACTACTGATAGTACTGATGTATGGTCGAATAATATCCTTGAGTAATACATAATCTTTTCTCGATAGCAGCCGTGTCCAACCTGATGGTAGAAACCAATAAAAAATCATAATTGAGAAGTTCACTTCGGGATAAGGTAAAAAAGTGAAATTTGAAGTAAATATGTTCCGCAGTACAAAAATAACATCCTTGTCTAAAATACTGATTTTCTAAGTAAATAGAAGCCATTTTCACTCTAGGTTAGGTTTGAACAAAAGTCCAAAATTGACAAGTACACTTCAGGATAAGATGGAAAGCTGAAACTTGAAACAAAGATGTTTCACGGAGTAAAATATTGAAATTCTAAATAAATAGCCGTTTTCTCAACAAAACATACCTATTGAAATTTGAAAATGGAGAAGTACACTTCGGGAAACTGAGTACGAAATGAAGGTGTTCCACAGTACTAAAATAATATCGGTGGTTAAATAAATAGGAGATATTTTCATTCTAGGGTAGGTACCAACAAGAATCTAAAATTCAAGAGTTCTTCGGGTTAAATTAGAAATATGAAATTTGAAAAAAAAAAAAAAAAAAATGGTCCGCAGTACAAAAATATCATCGCGTAAAATATTGATTTTCTAAATAAATAAAAACCGTTTTCACACTAGGGTAGGTACGACCAAAAATCCAAAATTGAGATTTACACTTTGGGACGAACTAGAAATATGAAACAAAAATGTTCCACAGTACAAAAATAACATCCACGAGTAAAATAGCCACTAAAATTCCTAAGTTGAGAACTAGGCACCATTTCGTGATCAGTAAGAAAAGTGAAATTCGATACAAAGGAATTGCGCAGTACAAAAATATTATCCTTGGGATAATATTTTTGGATCTTTCTCGATGAGACCCGTGTCAAACATAGGGGTAGATACAACCTAAAGTTGAAATTGGTTATAAAATTGTACCGCCATATGGAAAGTAATATCTTTGAGTTAAATATTGATTTTTCCAAATTGGATCTGTTTACACCTTAGGTGTGGGTACCTACCACCAACTACAAAAAAGTGAGAAGTATGTACCTACCAATTCAGGAACAACGAGAAAACTGAAATGCGTTAGAAAGGTGTTCCGCAGTACAAAAATAATATCCTTGATTAAAATATTGATAATTCTATATTGAAGTCGTCTTCATCCTAGAGGTAGGTAACACCAATAATCCAAAATTGAGAAATTTTAATGTCGAAACTGTTGTATTTCGCAGCCGTATAGGGAAACGCGCGGGCATACATCTAGTTACCTATATCACACACAAACCCTAATTTTATCACAATTCGTTTGAAGCTACAATGAACATATAAATTGATCCTTTCAAATTCCCCCCCCCCCAAAAAAAAAACACTTCGCGGTAAAAAGTTCCTGCCAAGACATGAGTCACAAAAAGAACTAAAATCAAAACAGTGCCCTTCTCAATTCTATATCTTTTTTCTTCCTTTTTTACATTAATTTCACTAGTTATAAAAATGTCACAAAAAGCGCGTAAAGATTTGTGAGATTTTTAAAACTAGGGAAATCTGTGAAATTAATGTAAAAATTTTTTAATGAAAAAGGCTTTTATTATATTCTCAAATCACAAAAAAAAAAAAAAAAAACACAAATTAAACAAATCAAAAATGTACTAAAAAATAAAAAATAATTCTCACCTAATGTAAAATTAAAATTCTCAAAAAAATATTTGCCTACAAATAAATAGGTACACATTTTAATCAATTTTGTCCACTGTCCAGATTTATTAAAAAATTTCTTTCTGCATGGTGTTACATTACTGCAGCTATATGCTGGTATGACTAAAAATGAAAGCCTGGGCGCTCAATGATGAATACTGATCATAAGTCGTATGTTATACTATTGAACATAAACTATCAATAAACTTTTTGTTAATGGCAATAGATTCTTCATCATTAAGCGCCCAGGCTTTCATTTTTAGTCATACCAGCATATAGCTGTAGTAAGGTAACACCATGGAGATCACCATGCAGAAAGAAATTTTTTAATAAATCTGGACACTGGACAAAATT
>CM022885.1:21568991-21585300 GCA_012654025.1 Pachypsylla venusta
AATGACCCCAACCAAAACCAAACCACATTCAATTGTCATCGAAGATCTACCACGGTGCCAAATTTCAGCTCAATCGGACAATGGGAAGTGGGTTAAATTTAATTTCTAAGATTTACCTACAAACATACATACATAGCAAGTTAAATAAAAGCCTTTACAAAAGCCTTTAATAAAAAGGAAGGTTTAAAAAGGGAGAAAAAAGATATACAATTCGGGCGGGCACTGTTTTGAATTCAGTGCTTTTTGTGACTCATGACTTGGCGGGAACTTTTTACCGCGAAATGGTTTTTTGGGGGTAGGTATTTCTGTTTCATATATTTTTCTCCTGTTTCATAATATGAAACTTATGCGTTTGAAAAGATGTTCGGTTGAGATAGCATACTAGATCGATGATCGATAAATAAGTTACTACAATCTGTAATTTTTACTCACAACAATAAATAAAACTAATAATATATTAATGGGACCATAAAGATCTCTCCAGATCTATTAATTTTAATTTTAGACAGACAAACATTAAATAATTAATTCAGTCAGAATTTAGATGTTATCTTTAAGAATACTTGCTGCTAGCTAAACACAGGACACAATCAAGTAGCATCTAAGAAAGCTCAAAGTTATACTATTAAATATCTCAAATAAACGTGTAAACTTTGGCCTTGTTTTAATATTTTAGGAAATAATTCTTCTTTTTTTACTTTTGTTTAAAAAGTTATCTGGCATAAAATAGTATAATGTGTTGTATTTCTTTGTTTAAAAGTATTGTTTTTTTATAATGTTGATGTAGAATCAGAAATAATTAGTGTTTTCTAATTATTACATAGCTCAGTGAGACATCCTCTTAGAGTGCTTTCTGAAAGGGCAACATTGCCTTATCGCCTTGTTGTAATATCTAATAAACAGAAATGTATATTGTATTTATATGAGCCTTTCATGCGACAATTCGTCGCGGCTAAGAAAAAATGTATCACGGGCATGATTACACAACTTATTCACCGACTTTTGTAGTTTAATGATAACGATCTGGCGATTTATTGGTTCTGCACTAGCCTCACTCCCAAGATCCAATGATTAGAATTAGGCTTAGAGAATGTTTTTCGATTAAATATAGTTGATTGAACGAGCGATAATTAACACTACGATTTTTCTTTTGTAGGCTTGTTTGTTAACTCTCAAACACCTGGTTCGGTTTATTGAAACTTGGTATAGACATTTATGAGCTACAAAAAAATCTCTTTGGGTTCCTATTGGGACACCAGGGCCCTCATAGTGGTCATTTTAACTGAGAGAGGTATACATTTCCAAGAACAAGTTTATGAATAGGAGGGCAAAAAGGATTCAAAAACTTGCCCTCCTATGTAGGAGGCCAACATAGGAGAGCAAGTTTATGAATAGGAGGATTTTTTATTTCACATTCTAAAGTAAGCCGCTCAGGAGCCTGGCGACTGAGTCGCAGAGTGATATATAATGATCCATGTTTTTACAACTCAACAATTTCCATATGCCTCGTATTTTACATACCTATCGCCATACATATATAAGTACGAAGATTAATTAAAAGCTTCAAAATAAACATAAGAATAAACAATTTAGAAATTCATGGTCAGTACCTCAAGCAGGTCCAAACGTTACTAGAACTTAAAATGTGAATGTGACTTAAGCACACGAGAGAAAGCTATTAAGTGTAAATCAGTGCAAATTATTACGGATCTTGTTCTCATTAGATCTTAATGAGTGCTATTAAACAAATGCTTCAAGCAATTGGTTGTAAGCCATCATTTAAGTCAAGAGTATGTTGCTCAAAATATGAGAAGGTCAAAGATTGTATTGTAAACGGAGTACTGACTGTTGATCGTGATTTTTGTAGTTGATATACAAGGACAGAATGTGGCATGTTTTATGAGGGAGCAATTTATTACATAAAATGGGTTAAGTATATTTGAAAATTTTACTGTACACGTTTTAGTGTAAACGTACGGCTCATCGAAGGAGCATCCACGAAGATTAAAAATTACAACTTTATAAACAAATACCTATATACAGCATTGCGGATTCGAACATCAGTTCCACACAAAATACCTACATTCCCAATCAAGTATGTGAACTACTTGTCATTATAATAATGCTTTCTCAGAGTAGATGTTTCGGGCTTTCCTGAATATGAGCCTTCCTTAAACGTGAACTAACAATATTTAGTTTTATAAAACCTTGGAATACCTTACAATATTTAGTTTTATAAAACTTAGGAATACCTACCAATATTTTTTAAGACTATTCCGTGTAATGTATATATAAAGATAACTTTAACAACATATAAGACCCCCCTCACCAGATCTCTGCTTCTGATTGTCAATTCCTCCAAAATTAAGTTATTGTATCCAATAGTAGGTAACACTAGTCTAATTTTGTTTAATTAATTTAAAATGCAATCCAGACTTGGATGCAACAAATATTTTTTTTTTAACTTTGGGGGCGTGTCCTACCGTTAGAAAACGTGTTTGTACATTTAGATTTGACCCATAAAACATGCCGGATCAAGGAACGCAATATTTTTATCAACCCAGTTTCGGTTGCCAAAAAAAATAAGAATAAATATGTATCCTTCTGTTATTCTGAGTAAGTTCTTAGTGTAGCGCTATAATCTGAACGAAGGGGTTCGATAATTAATTTTTGCAAATACAGAAGAGTATGTAGATAACAATATTAATAATAAAAAAGTCCCTCGCTGCGTCCGTCTGTCTGTTCGCGATAAAGTAAAAAACTACTGAATGGATTTTCATACGGTTCACCAATAGACAAAGTGATTCCCGAGCTAGGTTTAGGTGTAAAAAAAATATTTAAGATATGGTCCGATATCTTAAACTTTGTTGCGACAACATGTCAGAGGGGGCAAAATAAAGTTTACGAAATACCTATTGTTTAGCCCAAACGATGAGAGATATCGAAAATAGGATGGGATTGGACCACGCCCTAAAACTTTAGACTGAGACCACTCCAAAGTCAAAACCCCAATTTTTCGGAAGGAGCAAAATAAAAGCTCTGGTGTGAACATGAACATCACAGGAAGTGTCCTGTGATGTTCATGTTATCTATAAAAGGAAGGAAAAAGTAATGGGCTGAAATTATCACATCCCAGAGCCCAAATCTCGAGTTTCAGTGTGCGAGACTGCCAAAAAGAGGCAAAATCGCTAACGATGATTTCGACTTTAATTAAAAGTTACAAGACGCGTCAAATAGGCACATACAATTGATATCCTGGCAAAATTTCACACAGGTATCTTTGTGTATTCCATTGCCGAAAATTTATATGAATAGGCACCAAATTCACAAAGAGGCAAAATCTCTAACGGAAAAAAGCCGCCAACGGTGGATTTATTTCATTTAAAAGTGTTTTGGAGCATATAATTGTAACATACATAGGCATAAGTTATTAAGCTTTGACCGTTCCCGTTTTAGGCAGAACTGGCAAACATTGATTGAACATCAGCTAAAAGTGACTTTGCGTATTCAATACATGAAGTCAATATGATTCTCTTTTGGACTTTTTGAACTAATCACTCTTCCTAGTATATTAATATTTTCATGTGTTTCGGTATTAAGTCCGACTTTTTAAATCACTCTTTTAAGTATCATTTTTACAGTTGGATAGAGCTTGTTTTTCTGAACCCAAAGACGCCCCTTCCAAAAATGACATTTTTGGACTTATCCCTTTATGCCCTAATATGAAAGATTACGAAAGATATCTGTAATAATAATAATGGCATTACTTGTTTCCAGGTACGAATATTTTTATGAATTTCCGTGCGAAAGATACGTTGCATAGCGTTTCGTTCGTTATTTCCCTAGAGTTCTGCGGAGTTGGTTGATAAAACTCAAAGTTGACCACGCTGGACTATTCTCAGAATTTGATGCAACATAGTGATAAATGTTTTTCAAAATATCCGCGTTTTACATTCGTCGCATTAAATTCTACTCAACCGAATGATGCAATCAAGAAAGATGTGATAGTCTTAAAAAAAAATCTTGTTTTAACGGAACAAAGTAGCAATTAAGAAAATACAATTTCAAATGACCCTTGAATAATCAAAAGTTTACACTTCTGGTGCTCAGAAAGTAGAGCTAAAACGGATAACTCCGAACGTTTTTGTCCACGGTTATCTTTTTGCCATTTCTCTTTTGTACTGATTGACACTCCTAATTCCGTTGCTGTTCTACAAAAACTTAAAATTTTCTCGTTCACCCATGAAAAATTTGCAGAGAGATTTGTAAAGATCGGCAACAGTGATAAAAATTTACGGTAGAAGCTTGAATTTGAAAATTAACTTTTTTTATTCTTTCCAAAGAAAAATTCCAGAAAACCAACATTACCGCCGTTTCCAGTTTTTCTAAGTTCAAATGTTTTCACGTCGCTTCGTTTCGCGTTACAAGGCTTTTCAGTACAATCATCCTTGATAGATTCCAAAGTTTTAAGGACTTCTAATTTTTGCTAGCGTTGGGTCGAACTTACAAAAAAAGTGTATTCTTGAAGTAACAAGCTTCTGTGCAAGATTCAGCTGCCGCAGTTGCTACTAAATTTTGAGAGTGAGCAGAGCAAAGAACGAAAAAAGCAAAAGACGCTTGGATTTAAATTGGACATACCAGACATGTTCGTGGCATTGTCCACTGCAGTCTTCAATATTTATGCCCAGTTTTTTGAGTTCTGAAATAATAGCAGAAAACATTTCTTCAACTTTGTGTCCCACTGAGGGCATAAACGTGAGAAATATTTCACAAGGTTTTCCTGTTTCCAAAACGTATCTAATGAAGAGGGTAAGTCGGTCCACATGTGCTATATCTGGTGTTGAATTGATGATTTAGGAAAAAAATATTTCGCCCTTATTATCTCGTCTCCAATTTGTTTATAAAACTTTATGGCCCATCAAGAGAATAAACTCATCGCAAACTGTCTTAGTAACTGGTTTCAGATCCGTGATTTCCAAATATTTGAATATGACTAGATAAAAAAGTATGGAATTCAGCTTTCAAAATGCGGATTTGCGGATCACCAAATTGTTAATTTTTTCCTATTGAAAGCGAGGCCTCTTGAACAAAGTGCTTCATTACGGCAACAATACTCTTCAGAAGGTTTTCCCAATAAGTAATTTGTTCATCAATCTGAATACGTAGTGGACCGCAATATACAGATCTTTCGGAATCAGCCAATTTCGGACATTAGCTTAATTATTTTTTATTTTTCTTTGGAAGGTACTCATTCTCAAGAACGATTCTGATCAGCATTATATTCTTTCACTTTTAAAGAAATCACAAGACATGTTTTGATCGAAGCCGTACCTTGCGATAATCTCCCTTAAGGTATCGTTGATTTTTCATAAAGCTGGATCTTTGTTAAGATTTACCGCTGTTTGAAGTTGGTAAAACTTATTGCGCATACATCTTCCGCCTATTCGTAAAAAAACAGAAATATCCGTTGTTTCAAAATTAAATTGTTCAACAGATGACTCTTGTTGTTGTTGGGCCGCAGTGTTCAAATCCGTATTATCTTTCCCAGATTATATTGTGTCAGTTCATACCCTTGGAGTTCCTTGTCTTTCAAAACTACCTACTTGCACTTAAAAAAAAAACAGTGAACATTTTTTTTTTGGTTTCACGGATAATCTGTTCTTGTTCTTCTTTTTTTTATTTTCGCCTTCTTTTTATACTCAGCTCCATTACGCTATCCTTAATCAACCATTCTATCAATTTTTTATCCCAGAACTGAAATTACGTCTTACTGATTCGTTACGAATGATTTATTATAATAAATTTCCTACTATAAGTTTGTACGTACCGGTTATGTTATGTTATGAAATTATTCATACAATCCATGAAACTCTTTGAAAAATTACTGTGCACAACCAGGAAAATGTGCCAGAGAAATATTAATACGTATTGGAAATAGCAGGACACAATCAACTGAGGTGGCTTTTCTTTTGGTTTTGAAGTAAATACGGAACGGGACTTTTTCTCCTGTTGTATCGCCGCTCTTTATCTATCTCTCTTAAACTCAATGCAACCGCGTGGCATATGCCTACAACAGCACGACTAAGTGTGCCTGGCCAAATTGCAGACACACTTAACGAATGGTCATGAAACCGCGTTTGGAATCGTAAAAAAAATATCTAAGTTATGAAGTATATTACATGTTAAATTGTTTGTATGGTCCTAATAGCATTATTAGGTACATATATAAATATGAAGTATTTAAATTTTTGGGTGACATAAAAAAATTGTCTCCAAATTTTCCGCCCTTAAAATATAGGCTCCAGCTGGTAAATCCACCACTGTCCCAAAAAATAGACATTAAAATACGTTCCAGGAATTTCCATTGACGCCTAGGCTAGACATGTTTGTGTCCCTAAACTCAAAATCATAGGTGATGTATCTATAGCTATTGAGAGGTCGAACAAAAAGGTATAATATAAATACAGAATATAAAATACCATTTTTCAAAAGTTTAAGGTTCTAAATAATATTTAAGCAACTGAACGGATAACAGACAAGAAGGATATGAATAGGAAATATTCTAGCGCAGAATTGTGATTTCTATTTTAAAAATGCCAATCATCAATTATCTACTCATTCGTATCCATTGAGTGCCGCATAGTTTCATGTCATAAAAATAGTCTGCTTTCAGTCTCCGTAATAATTTTATTGCCAGTATTGAACCAATTTTTATTATTGACGTAAAGCATGCCTTTGACTAGAACTGGATTCAATAACACACATGTTAAAATATGCTCATTCCCAAATGATTTATCTTTATCTGCCGTTAACAAGATTTTGAAAAATGTTTGCCATTACCACGACGATGAGAAATTGCTACCGCTAATACAGCGACATGTGATTGTATGCCGTTATGATTCAACTTTTAAATCTTTTAAATGAACGAAAACATAAAAAATTGCTATTGATCAGACTGGTAGAAGTAGATCAATACAACAGGATTCTGTTAAAAGAAAGGCCAAAAACTTTGTGGAAAAAGAACATAGAGTATTGATTGAAAAAAACAGTAAATAAATGCGAAATTAGTTTGAAAAAAGATCTCAAAAAGTGCAGATCTCGCACTAAAAAAATAGTAATACGCAATCAAAATAAGATACTTCTCTGGGTGGGGACCAAGAGTAATATCTGGGTCCCCACCCAGAGTTTGATCTTCTGGGGCTGTTTATATAGTTGTACCCCTAATCTTAATTTCAAATTTGGTCTTCTGGGGAGAAATTTGAAATTAAGATTAGAGGTAAAACTAAACAGCCCTAAAAATAATTCTGATTGATTGAATAAAAATAATTCTGAGTGAAACCCTCAAAACCATAAAATCCACTGAAAAAAACAGACAGTTTTTTTTTAGCCAAAGGAATTCTGCAGTCACGGGAAAAGACGTACACACGTACATAAAGTTTTTGGCATGATTGTCTTTAAAATTTGATTTTTTTATTAACTTTTAAACGTAAATATAATTTACAACCAATTTGAAAGTTTCTCCCTTCATTTATAGAAAAGACTAGAATAGTCTTCTAAAGTTAAAGCAGAAAAGTTTGTACTCATTCGTCAAACTATAAAGTTTTATCGCAGCCAAGATTGTATTCTAAACATCTTGAAGGAAGCAACATCCTGATTTAAAAGATGCTTAAATTTAATTTTCTGTTCGCTCTATGAAATTGTAAATTCCAGAGACTTGTGACTCAGACTTGTTTATCTCAGATGCAATTTTTTAAGG
This sequence comes from Pachypsylla venusta, assembly GCA_012654025.1. Lineage (NCBI taxonomy): Eukaryota > Metazoa > Arthropoda > Insecta > Hemiptera > Aphalaridae > Pachypsylla > Pachypsylla venusta. The sequence continues at coordinate 21,576,748 of CM022885.1, forward strand.
TAATTACTCGTATATAAGATCCTAGACTGTTCCGTTTGATATGAGAAATTAGTAAGCCGATTATACCTGGCATAAAATTATTAGTAGACTGGTCAAAACGGAGTTATGATTATAAAAGTTACTGTTCTCAGGAAAAATTAAAGTGTTTCTCACAAATCTAGTATGCACTTAACTGTAAATTAGAACTTAAACTTAAAATAATATCAACACGATAAAGATAATCATACGGCAATGATTCATGTAAAATAACTTTTCGTGTCGAGTGCGATCACACAAAATACAACTTCCATTGTTAAATTAATATGTCAAGTAAAACTAAAAATAAGGTTAAATTATTACTACAGCTTCTATTGACTAAAAATGTAAAAAGATGTTCAATAGAGCTAACTAGTTTCATCCTCTCCTGAGAACATCATAAGAGATCTGATGACATTCTAAAGAGACTAACTAATGTAAAAGGATGTTCAATAAGGCTAATTAGTTTCATCCTCCCCTGAGAACATCATAAGAGTCCTGATAATGTTCACAGAAAAAAATGAAACTACTCATAGTTGGCTCTATTAAACATCTTTGTGACCTCTTTACATTTTTTTAGTCAAGTGAAGACATAGTAATGTAATAAAATTAACCTTAATTAAAAACATGTAAATTTTCTAAAGGTATTTTATGTAAACAAGTAGATTGTGCTAACGTTATTTAATACTGCACTAATTCTATTTTTTTAAAAAAAAAAAAATATAATACATTCAATTCAGTAGATATAAGGATTCGTAAGACTTAATTATGATATAACGCTGAGCGGTTCAGCAAATTAACGAATACAATTATGAACGAACATTTATTTAAGATGAAAGGACATGATAGAAATTTTCAAATTCGAGCAAGTTTTGTGTTTCTATTTTTATTGGAATCAAATCTTAAAATAAATAAATAAAAATAGTTAAAATCTATTTTATCTATAAAGAATATAGAATGCATTCCAACTCAAGATGAATGGTAGATCTAATGGCCTCGTAGCTAAATGATATTAATGAGCTATAAACTTGCTGAGAACTGCGGAACACCAGAGTTTTAAAATTTAAAGACATTCCACTTGTGTGATTAAATTTATTTTCCACGACATTATAAATTTGTCAAATGGGTATTTTATTATTCTATATCTTGGTGCGCGAACTATCTTGCAGATACATTGTGTCTCGATGATATTGTACTGGAAAAATAATAACTAGAAACTTTTGAATTTTGAACTACTTATTTACAAAAAATTAGATACATTCAGTGAATTCCGTCATTGACGTCTCTGTGGCAGAGTGTGCATCAGACTCGGCTTGTACGAGGAAAGTACGGTGTAAGAATCCTGGTTGGGTCTGAACTTTTCTGCTTAGTGTCGTGGTGTTGGGGACAATAACAAGTGATATCTTTATAAGGTATTAAGTAGAGCTTAGTGATATTGAAGTGATTTAATAATAAAAAATAATAATTTTGTAAAGTTATGATGGCCACAAAAAATTTGACATAATAACACAAATAAATATACATTTACATTTCATTTCCATCATTGACCTAACAGATTTTTACGGGCATTGCTTTCGAAACACATTAAATATTTTAGGTACGACTAAACCCCGTCTTCATTTCAAGCTTCTAGGATTGACCCTGGTGGAGTTGCGTTGATTATGATCAATGTCAGTCAATCAGTCATTATACCAACTGGGCCTTTTGTATGTATTCTTTATACAAAAATGATTACCTAATATTACTCGAAATAAACAAAAGCTATGCTTCAAAAGTTCACACATGGAATAAAGAATTACAGTTTTGATAAAATAAAGTCATTTGCAACAAATTTGAGAATTATTTAATTCTAGCACCTTCTAGCTAGGTATTTCTCATACATTCATTTTACCATAAAACTAACCTCTCTAAAATAGCAACGGACTCCTTATGTACGGGAAGTAACAAATAAAATGTATAGCAAAAATTTTACCTATTTTAAACCTAAAAATCTTTGTTAATCATAAACGACTAAAGAAGTGTTAAAGTTGAACAATAGAAAAAGAGTAATTGTTTGATATCTGAGAGAGAGCTTCTAAATAAAATGAATAAAAGAGACATTTTTTTTTTGTCAAAGAAGAATGCTTGCAAAGTCATTGATTACAAATAATTTATGGTCTCTTTAGGAGGACATCATTGAAAAGCCAAATAATAATCTTTTGCTTGATCAAACATTCATGTACATAAAAACCGAATTAAAATGATTTTTAACTAAATTAGATGTTAGTGGAAGAGGGTTTTATAGTATAATTGTTCCCCGAAGTGAACTTTATTGACTTTCGAGATCCGGTGTGATTTTTTTTTCTATTCCCTAATATAATCGACACAGGAACTTCACAGATGACAGTCCATTGATCATTATAAATGGTCAATATGTTCATGAGACCAAAATTGTGTGAAAATAGCCTTTGATGTGATCACTTTTTTGTGTATTTGATGGTAGCTAGATGAATGAAACTGAAGCACTAAATATGTAATGACTTCAATCCCTATTGCACTATTCCGTAATTCTTTTTTTGTTTGATTTCTATGTTACGTTATACCATCAGATAAGCTGGACTTGCCTATCATGATGTCACCGTATCGCCCTCAAATTAGTTCTTATAATGCCAAGTTTTTGAAAAAATTGAGCATAACTTCTAGTAGTTCTGTGAACTGTAGACATTCACATTTCGGGCCCAAAATCCAATAAGCCAATTTCATGACTTTAATGAATGTCAATACCAAATTTTATCTAAATCGGACATTTCGTTCGAGAATTGTCGTGGAACGAACAGTCAGCGAATCAGTGAGACAATTATTATTTTCATGAGTATATTTAAAAGTCACATTGTTTGGTACAAGAGTGTATACCTGATTCAAACTAGGCGCTAAATATCGGATAGCAGGGTTATTTGTTTTCTTGTATTCCGATTGTTATTTACCTACCTACTTTGATATTGTTTTTTATTGATATTTATTTGAATATAGAGTAGTTGTGAATGTAAATTGTATATCTTAAAAGTTTTTTAAGATATACAATTTATTGTATATCTTAAACATTCTTTTCATTTCCCAAAAAAATAAAATCAAGGTTATTTTTTTGAATTATATTGGTTAATAGAAATCAAATATTCTATTTGCCATTGTTATGCAAAACACTTAATAATACACCAACACTACCGAACTCTTCATTCAACACGCAACACTTTTGATTTTTAAATCTTCCTATGTCTTCTTTTGAATTATTAGCTTCAGAAGATTCTATTTCTTTCAATATAATTGGTTAACAAAGTAACCATCCTTAAAATATAATGATTTTATAAAGAAAATTAAAAATGTCTTTGCCAACTCTATTAGCACTAATAAAAAGTTATGAAATGAGGTTTACATCATCTAACATGATAAAATTACTTATTGTCTGCCAGGCCATTTGGGATTTGGGGCCCTACGCCTTCTGGCGCTTATTAAATTAATGGGGTCTACAATGCGGAGGATAAGCAGTCAAGTATACCAGCATTGATTAATTGTGATTGAGTGATTCTTTGAATTTATTAAATCCAATTCTGTTTTAACCTCTAGACTAGGTCACCTCGATATAAGCCCAGCATCCGAAGACTGGTGGTGGAGTATATCTCGTAAAAAATAATTTTAAATAGATCGGTGGAGATTTTGTTTGACACCCCTATTTGATGCCGGCCTTGATTAGCACCCGACCGGGGCCCCTGAAAGGCAACACTCCCTCCATACTCGTTTCACCAATGTGAGGGATTCAAAACTTACGATTTTTCAAAAAATCATTTCTTTTGAGTTTTTTTAAAATGAAAGAGGAAGCAATGTTATCGGGTGTGAGGACTTTAGATAAAACTAGGTATCCTTGTTCTAGCATATACAATGTGTAAAACAATTAAATCTACATAATATATTATTATTATTATTATTATTATTATGTAGAAACCAGGCATGGACTCCTAAAGTATATGTCAGGAATGGATAGATCAAATTAAATTGCTCTTTATTAATACTTCACAAGAGAGTATGTAATAAAGAAAGATTTTTTTTTCTCCTGACTAATTTTACTTATTGAAATTGATGACAATTCAATGTGTCCAGCGTTAATTGTGGGATTTATTATTAGACTAGTATCCGCTTCGCATGGCGGCTTAGAGGCCTTTGCAGGGCCGTTCCCGTGTTGGTTGTATTCTATAACTTCTTTACGAAAGTCAATCATACTTGGATGCGAACTGAAAAAAATAAGTTTCAGGATAGTTCTGGTTCCCAGACTATCTTGTTGAAGTGGTGGGGATCTATTCCCATCAATTTTGCGATATTTCTTATAGTTTTGGCTATACAATTGATCCATAAACACACATACCTACATTTGGATGTAATTTGTATTATAGATTTAAATTGAACCAAAATTGTAGTGGGAAGATCGTGTCTGAATTTTCATGAGCACACGAGAGACGCAGAAATAACTTGAACGAAAAATATTTCTTGCTCCCATTTAAAGCAGACCAGATTTTTCATCTTGAAAAACGTGTACCTTCAATTTGGACATGTCGGTTTACTATCCCCAGAAATTTACCAAACTGGGATAATTTTGTCAGTATTTTGGCGTTTACAGGGGAACCTGGATTTTGTCTAATTCCAATTATTTTGGAGTAGCATTTGGAGTAATGTGGATCCCCAATTAAGGAAAAAGCTATTTGTTTGAATTCGATAATTCCAAATCTTTCTGAGACGTAGACCTAACCATCGTCACAGGGCAGAGCCGATCATCGTAAGGACATTGAAAATTATAGAAATAGAGGTTTTATATGAAGCTAAACATGAAAATTAGATAGTGACAATATAGTGTTATAGTGGTAAACCAGCCCTGAAATTTACAGTCCTAACATAGATAATGAGTTAATTGGACTGAAAAGTGATATACTCTCTATGTACAACCTGTAACCTTATTGAAGTCACTGTTCACTATCGGTATCCAATAAATATCTTCATTTATTTTAGAAAACATTTCTGTCTTCTACTAATTAGAAAATTCAATCAGAATGAGTGAGTCCTGGTACAAGTTCTTTTCTACATGCTGGTATATAAGATAGAAGCCTAGCTGTTAGTTTATGAGTTACATCTCATATTATCTATTTCTTGAGATAGGATAAGTTGAAATTGAAAAAAAAAACCTCTGTTATACAATAATTTATCTCTTAAGTTTATAGCTACATAGTGCTGTGGAAAATGTGGAAGTATATCTCTCATATGAATAAAAAACGTACCTAATGCCTCCAAAAATAAATTAAATGCTAATCAGATAATCAGATTTGCAAAATATATACCGTCCTATAATACAAGATAATGTAAATGTATATTTCTTTATGTTATGCTACATTTAGTTTTATTACTATAGAGCCATAGTAGAGCCTTAATGGGATGTAAAAACATACCAAATTTCATCAAAAGCCGTCAACACTAGGAGGAAAAATTGCCATTTGCGATCTATGGTCTGTTGGGTGCACGGTGTATGGTTGAATTCTACGTAGATATCTTGAGGCGTAAAATATCAAATTCTGTGAACGGTATTTTTTTTAATCAATAGAATAATAAACCCATGTGCAAATTTGACACATTTTTTTTTGGTAGACATCATACCTAACTTTACAGGGTATTTTACAAATGTTCCAATATCTATTATATTTTCTATGCCATACGTATGCTAATGTAAACACCTATTATGACAATGTTTTATTTACCTTCTTTCTATTAAATTTGTTCTCATAATATATAAATGAGTGCGCTTGGAAAACATCTCACATAAAATATTCTATTTTCCACATTCTATTTTATTTGACAAAAATTTTTATCTCATTTTTACTAGGTATATTGACGCACAAAATATAATATTTTTAAATCCATCTTGTTAAAATTGGTATTCCCCAAAGATATGTGGGCTTTATAAAATTTCACTCATTTGACAATGTTTTTCTTTTTTGTTCCATAAACTTGTAAAATAATAATGTGTACAGAAAAAAAACTTTAGAAAAAATATAAAATCATACAATAGCGATACAACATTCGATCCTTGGCGCCCCGACCAATTACCCGATAAAGATATATATAATTCTACTCATAAATCACAAAGCGAAGGAATCTCCCGATGACATTTACAATCTTAACTTCTTTTTTCATGGCTCTGTTCGAACAATTACAAGAAATGAAATAAAATAAAACACTTCGAAATAAAAATATTGGGTCCTCTCAAAAATGATGAGCATTGGAGGAGAAATTTATATTAAACGACCAACCGACCCGACGGCTGCAAAATATAATATTGAACTCATAAGTATACAGGTATCCACTTGGGCGAGATTATTGTCTGCGGTATTTTATTATACCTCCCATTGCAAGTTTTAAAAAAAATGTATTACCTCGAAAGCATATGAAAACATTAATCGATAAATGCTTTGTTTTAGCTAGAGATTATTCGCAATTGAAAATCACACTGTCTGTATTACCACTGCCTTATTTATTTACGTTCCGCATCCCGTTTCATCAGATACTTTTGTATATCTGATTTGATTAGTTGATCTTTTGTTAAAAGGCTTGTCCGTTGATAAATTAACGTAAAAATGCAAGTATGCCGGATCGATGAACTCTGTCCCACATAAAATATCTCTGGATATTACTGAACCTACAAATATGAAATGACTATTTGGTTCTTTAATATCATTTCGACATCTCTGTGGCAGAGAGAAATATCGGGTTCGAAAGTAAATAAAAGTATTTTTCGAATCTTCTATTGGTCGCAGGCCCGTATCCAGGACAGGGTAAATAATCCCTATATGATTACATGACCCCCCCCCCCCGAAATAAAATTCTGGATCCGAGCGTGATTGGGGGTAACGTAAAAGCAACAGAAATTGCAAAAAACCAGCATTGAGACAGAAGAATGTGTAATAATACATTTCAGTATGGAAACTTAGCTTTTTAATCATATTTTTTGTCAGATGTATTTACTAATAAAATTTGATAGTTCATCAAAACAACACCGTTCATTTGAAAGAGAGACGTTTATATGTCAGATTGTCAGACCTGGAGGAAAAATTATAAAAACTTAAAATTTAGGACATCGGCAAGATTTAACTACTTATATATATATTTCTTTGAGCCATATGGATCAAATAAAACAATTAAGTAATGAATTAGAGGTATTTTATTACTTTTAAATTAAACTATTATGTTTCTAACCCTATGATTCTATATGAAAAAAAAGTTGACCTGAAAACTCCAGGGATCCTGGAGTTTATTCTATATTATGTTTTACTTAAAAGAATTTTTAACCCTGGATAGAACAAGATTTTTTCTACGGTTAAACAAAATCAGAATAGAATTTTGAATGAAGGTAGTAGAACCAGAAAAATCAATTAAGTTGAATGCTACAGAAAACGAAACCAAGCCCCCGGAATGACACTTGTGGGATGTTTAATTTTTTTCCATATTAACATTTAGGGTAGAAAGTTGAAACCCTAAGCCCTTATATCTGCCTGCTCTAAAAGGTTTGTAGGAGAATGTTGCGGGGAAGATAGATCGACAAAACAGCAATAAATGAAATTTTCGTCTATTAGGAAAAAAACAATACCTAAGTGATACTATTAAGATAATCGCGGAAATGCATTACCTACATCTTAAAAAAACAACGAAAAAATGAAAAGCATCGATTTCTATTACACCCTCTTTTAATGTCGGTGGATAGTTGTTTCGATGGTTTTTATATTTGGCAACAAAACTATTAATCGAACCAATGTACTCCTTTAAAGGGTTAATTTAATTGCCCATCACTATTATTTGACGTTCACTATTTTGATAAATTTACGAAAATAATCGAACCAATGACTCATTTAAAGGGTTAATTTAATTGCCCATCTGCCCGCCGTGTTGTATTCAAAATATTATTAAAATACCTGAAAACATTTTTTTTAATAATAATTAATTAGGCTACTAAATATGTGTGTATCTTTTCATTCTCTTGCTCTTAAACATACAAAATAAGATGTTTGTTGGGACTTAAGTTTTAACAACCCCTCTACAGGGCCATTGAATACCTTAAGTTTGGTTGTCCTAGAACACTATAGAATATCACTCTTTCGGGACATCTATATCTATGAACACACTTACGCTCAAAAGAAGTGTAACTTAAGGTTCACGTAAACTTATAGAAAAGGTTTTCCTTAATTTTTTCTAAAAAGTACAAAGTAGGCGCCTCCAAGCAGATTGAAATTTACAACTTGTTTATCAATCATGGCATCATCGATTCTGGTGTTAGCGCGCGACAGCTCTAGCTGAGTTGTAGATGTTTTATTCTATAAAAGTAATCTTATATCTAATCTTGGAGGTTAAAAATTGACTTACAAAACACACCGCCATTGTCCGTCAACAACTAGTCGTTCGAACACCAATTGCACACAATATCATATTTCATAATTTAAGCTCGATATTTTTTTGCTTAGGGGGGGGGGGGGG
>CM022885.1:21594449-21623220 GCA_012654025.1 Pachypsylla venusta
TTTTTTTTTTTTTTTTTTTTTTTTTTTTTTTTTTTTTTTTTTTTTTTTGGGAGTTTTGTTAGGTTGAGATGGATTAGGAATTGTTTCTTATTTTTTAGTTATTTATTATCAAAGAAAAGATTCATATTTCCTTTATGCATTTCGAAACTACTTATCGATTGCAATTAAATTTGGCACAGTTGATGAGTGTATACCTGGGACCATTTTTATCTAGGTCCCATCCCTCTAAGTTAAGCTACACCGAGTAGGGACACACAATGGATGGGTGACTGCAAAAAAGTACAAATGACATTTTTCCTCGAAATTTGTCGCGACGACCTATCAACTCAAAGCAAGAAAGTTTTAGGTGACATCTTTATCCTTCATTTAGGATATATTTTGCAAAAATTGTGACTAGCCACTCCAGGGTTACAGGTTCGAATCCGGGATCGACCCAAATTTAGACAATATTCATTGCTTAGGTTAACAAACGTGTAGGTAATATGTAATCTATGTGTGGTATGTTCTGATCGGCATTAAACGTTTGTACCTCGGTGATATGATTAATATGTAAGAGTCAGATCTATTATCATTTTTTCTCTCATCTTCTCGAAACGAAGTTCGGGTACTCTGCTAGTTTTACATAAATGTAAAGTTTGAAAATGATTTATTTGGTTTTTTTTAAGAACACCAGGAACACCCTATATACTGTTAGAGTTAGACCATAAGACAATGAATTGAAAAAAAAGCAAGGTACCTATTTCATTGAAACACGCTTAAATTGATTTAGGTGTCTGTTCTGCATTCAGCAATGCATATAAATTGATTTAAAAAAACAACACCAACATTTGTGAAATTTTATTGGGAGCAGAAATTGGTTAGACGTTAGTACTAACTATACTGACGTCTAACTTTTTTAAAAAGTTAGTCAAAATAATATTGAGAATGAGAATTACTCTGAGCCGGAAAACAGCTGAGAATAAGCTGCGAGATAAACATTTCATGATTAGGTCTTTGTTTTAAACTAGAAGACCCTGTTAATCATTCAACACTTAATAAGGTATTTAGGCTTTAGGCTTGAAAAAAAAAGTGTGAATATTTAAACTTATAAGATCATTAATTGAGTTTTCAATCTCGATTGATTAATAGAATCTTTCAAAATATTTAGATTATTCGTTTATATTCTTAATACCTATTTATTAAATGTTCAACAAGTAATTAACACACAAGTTGTCTTTAACAAAGCGGGATACAAGGGAATTGAAAAGTAAAGAATCTCTTAGAGTCGAATCATTTTCTTGTTTCTGTAAAAGTGTCATTTTTTTCTTCGACCATTACTGGTTGAAATATAGGGAGCTTTGTTAAAAGTGGTATTTCCCGTTGATAAACTATCATGGGGTTAAATAAATAATATTAATAAAAATCCTCTAATTTCTCTTTACCTACACCGATACCTACACCGAACCCCTCCATCTGGATTGAAGCTGACGAGCTATACAATTCAGCAATATCATTGATTTCATTGATTACTGTCGACTAATTAATGCCATTAGTTTCGTAATAAGTCATAGGACATATAATGTTAAATAGTTTCCTGATGTCAGCTACCGATGCATGATTAAATTACTCTTGGTATTCTCCTTCATACCAGTGCGGGGGCCAATTCCTCTCTATCTATAGCACACCGCAGCTTAAAACAGATCACATTTATTTTGATCGGTATTTGTTATTAGGGCAATTCAAAATGAACCCTAAGACTCTGTGAACATATGGGCGTTTTTTGGCTTATTATTTTCAATAATGAACCTTTGGAATCGTCACGAGATCAAATAAACCGCTGGCGGTTTTCATTAATCCTGTCTAAAAAGAGAATGGTAAGAGCCAGAGACTTCAAATTTGGTATGTATGTCAAATTTAGGGTCTAATAAGGCCCCGGATTTGGAATCGCTCATTTTTTTTTGGGGGGGGGGTATTTTTTTAGCCAGTAAAATAATAAACCCATGTGTAACATTGGCAGAATTTTAAACTGAGATATGCAACAAACAACTTTTATTTTTGAACTTTAATAGAAGTTTTTGATTATGGTCCTTGAGGGGGTCTAACAACTAGACCTCAGCCTATTGAGGTTATATGTTTTCTAGCAAGATTTCTATAGAACTTCATCCTAATGAGATGTGAAGAAAATGAGACCAACAAGAGAGTGATCGATTATTTTATCCTCAATGGGTATAACATCTACAGGGTGGCCCGAAATCCATTTTCATCCCCCTTAATATTTTCCTGTTTGAGTCAGAGAGAAAAAAACAACACTTTTTTCATGGATTTTAGACGCGGTTTTAGTGGTGACAACTGCGATAACAGGGTGGTCTAGAAGTTGGTTATACAGGGTGTAACATTCGATTTTCTAATGACATTCCTATTTCTTATTTTTTATTCTTATTCTCTTTAAAATTCTAAGTACTTTTCACTAATCCTATAGCATAATTCATTTCGCGACAATACAGAGTGTGCCAAAAACTGTCCGCTAAAATACAAGTATGACATATCAAATGGTATTGTTTATTTCTCCTGAATAAGTTAGGATCATCAGTTTTTCGTCAGACGTCATATTTCACTTCGCGATCATACAGGAAGTGCCAAAAACAGAAATAAATTCAATTCCGCTAAAATACAAGTATGACATATCAAATGGTATTGTTTCTTTCTCCTGAATAAGTTAGTATCATAAGTTTTTCGTCAGACGTCATATTTCACTTTACGATCATACAGGAAGTGCCAAAAACAGAAATAAATTCAATTCCGCTAAAATACAAGTATGACATATCAAATCGAATAAGTTTCTATTGAATAACGTGGTGCCATACTCTTTTTTTTTTGACAGAATACATGTAAATAAGTTGCGTTCAGTTTCTGTTTGGAAAAAAACTCAAAATGATTAGTAACATTAACTTGGCTGGCCACAAAAACATTTTTGAATTTTGAATCACAAAATGAAATGAACTCGATTTGAACCCAAATGAACCCTTTTTAGTTTAATTTGAACCCCAACAGTTAGGCCGCTATGAGAACGTTTTGGTGGGCCAGCCAAGTTAACGTTAACTTGGCTGGCCCACCAAAACGTTCTCATAGCGGCCTAACTGTTGGGGTTCAAATTAAACTAAAAAGGGTTCATTTGGGTTCAAATCGAGTTCATTTCATTTTGTGATTCAAAATTCAAAAATGTTTTTGTGGCCAGCCAAGTTAATGTTACCAAAATGATTTTCAGATACAAAAAATTGCAAAGAATTATAAGAACTGCTCGAAGTGACAATGCATTCCTCTGCTCGTCTTAGAAAACCCTGGTTTAAGGCGCGTGAAATTGCATAGGGGCTAATTTGTGCGCAAGCATCAAGTATTCTCTGGTTTAACTCCTCTGCACATTCAACAGGCGTACGACTCACCAAAAAAGTATTCTAAGTGGAGTAAAGGCCAGAGAACGAAGTGGAAAATCAACTGTACCCCCTCTACCAGCAATGACAACCCGGAAGATTACTTCCTCGAGTATGAACATTGAGCTTTCTTATTCATCTAATACTCACTCAATAATTCCCTTGAGATTGAGTGGAAACTATGGCAGGGGCCAAGCATAATGTAAATATTTATGTAAGGGTATGCAATGCATAAGGAAGAAGAATTGAATTGCATGAAAAGTGTAAAGTATTTTATGTTTCGAAAAAGAGCAAATTTAATATCATTAAGGAACTTGAAAATGTGACAAAACTTGTTGACAACTAAAAAAAACTATGAGATTTGATATTTAACACTTATTTTAGTGGGGTTAGAAAATTGTCAGTTTTGGCACACACTGTATGGTTGCGAATTGAAATATGACGCCTGAGACAAAAACTAATGATTCTACGTTATTCAGGAGATCTATGCGATTTGATATGTCATAATTGTATTTTAGAGGGTTTGAAAAAGTATCTGGCACACCCTGTATAAATGCGAAGTGAAATGTGACAAATGTCTAGTAAAAATAAAAAAAATAGGGAGTCTCATTTGAAAATCGAAAGTTACACACTGTATAACCAATTTCTAAAACACCCTGTATTTCGCGGTTGTCACCACTAAAACCGCGTCTAAAATCCATGTTTTAGAAAAATGTTCTTTTCTTTTTTCTCTAACTCAGGAAAAAAAATAAGGAGGGTGAGCATAATTCTTGGGCCAACCTGTGTATTAAAACTAGCTCTTGCCCGCAACATCATATGCGTTTATTCCCGTGGCTGTGGTCCATTCATGGTAAACCGATTGGGGGTTTCTTCCCTGGGAACAGGGTACAGGAGTGTGCAAATGCTTCGAATAACTCTGTTTAGCCTGTGGCTACTGATTTGGCCTATGGTCACCTGTCCAATGCGCTACCCTAAAGAGTTATTTATTCTACATTTAAAGAACACAATTAATATTTATTTACGTTTTTTTTTAATGGAACTCCATAAAACAAATTCGTTTTGGCGCCCAATCTATTTCTTCCAGCTGAGCATGTCATCCAATTTGTAATCCTCTGAAATTGTTTTAGTTGCTGTTTGTTTAACACAAATTATTAATAAACATTATCATTCCGTACTGAAGTAGCTCTTCCCCTCACTAGAAGGATGCTTAATTGTTTTACTTAATCTGTATATGTTACTTAAAGATTATAAAATAAAAACAATTATTTTATATTTAAACTAAATTGAATATTGTTGCAGTTCCGTAAATAGCCAAGTACGATACGAGCTAGTAGTTCCGTGATCTGTAGTCCTCACTCAAATATCGGGCTAACATTAATCCCTGTGGGTTATCCGGGAGATAGGGCCCAAATCATAATGAATTTCATAACCAGTTTCATTAAAATTGGACAAGGAGATATCGTTAAACGAACAAACAGACATAAAGAAAAATTATTGTGTTTGACTACACAGTTAGGTTAATTAATATTTTGCAAATTAATCTACGAATCTCGTATAGGAGCCATCAAATTAACATTTTTTTTTTCTTCTGGTGACTATGACTTACCTAATTGATTTATTATTTGTTTCATGTGTTAAGCGTAATGCCAAAAAACATCCTTGAGGGAAAAAACGGTCCCCTGAAATGTTCAAAACTCGAAGATTGTTCAATTGAATGCAATCGCCACGTGTTTTAGAAGAAAGATGAAATTTTTCTTTTCCCAATTACAGATTTGAGCATCAGATAAAAAGAAACATTGTGGTATCGTTCATTGACACTTATCTCAAAAAGGGAGCATACAACGAGAGCGAGAACTGGGGTATTTAATATTTCTCTTCACCTCCCTCTGGTCGCAATTCTGCTCGATTCGCTTAGCTCTTTTGTGCTGTTTTCATTTTTCAACACAAAAAGTTATTTCACATCGGTACAAATAGGAATCTTCATTTTTGAACATAATTCTCTATGAAAAATGAGTTTGTGTAAACGAACATAACTTCTATTTTTCCCCAGAAGTTCTAAACATAAAATAAAAAGTTACGTTCAAAGTACCTAGATCTATTATATCCAGATTTTTTTTTTTTTTTTTTGGCGGCAATGATTTGAAAATAATCTACCATCGATATGTTTTTAGAGGAGGAGTTAAAGATAATAGCACTTGTTGAGATGTTCCGCGATGATAAATTTTGTCAGCCTTAATGATGATGACATAAACCCCTTTAGATGTTCTTTCTGTCAGCGCTACATTTATTCGTTTAGTATCTATTCGTGACACTAAATGTTTCGTCAAGTTCAACATACCACAAGAGAGATACCTACGTCGGATATATCTATACTTATAAAATATTTTATAAAACAACAATTCAAACTCACATACGATGGCGTCATATATTCAATATCTCATTTTTTAGGGTTTTTATTATACATCGACATTAAGCCCACATCAATACACAATCTGTTAAAAAATCAAATATGTAGCTTAGGTATTTCTTACTACTCTCTTGAGAGAAGGACAAACTGTACGATAGTAACAGGGTTACGTTGTCACCCTTTTAGTTTTAGGGGGGGGGGGGTAGGGTAATTTAGTTCCCAAATTGTAATGTAAAACCCCTGAAACGCAATAAATAATTTAGGTTTGTCGAAAAATGGAATACAAACCATTGTTTCTGGACTACTGTGTTAATGTATTCTGCTGTCAGCATATTTAGGAATATTTATATTGTGATTCACAAATCACAGGAGCATACCTCAAAAATATTTCCGCAATTGTTATAGTTCGGTGCATAAATTGCAGGATCATAGATATCTCAAAAATAATATATTAATAGTTATACTACAGGGCATGAATGCAGTCAGCGAGGGGAGCAAACCAGCCTCATTATGTAACGGTCTCAAGTCCGTGAAAATACAGAATATTTGGTGTTAAGAAGGGCAACCAGCCTTTAAAAAGAATCCGTTTCAAACCAAAGATCAGCAAATTACAGTTAAAGTCATGAGCAAATTACAGTTACTACACATTGGTACAAAGTGAGGGTTACCATGCCAGGCTAAAAAGTTAGCACTGAAAATAAGGTTGTTGCATGGTAGAATTAAGGAATGCAACGTCAACCGCAAATAGCATTGGGGAAAGGTGAAGTTAAAGAAGTATTTTTGCGCATGAATCACTCAAGGATACCTCAAAAATAATTTAGGACTAGTTAAATTTTGGGCATGAATTACAGGTACATTCATTAATATCTCAAAAATAATTTAGGAATAGTTACATTTTAGAGCATGAATAACAAGAGCATACGTCTACCTAAAAATATTATTGAAGACTAGATTGATACATATTGGAGCATACCTCAAAGAAAACTTCCTACCTTGAACAAACATAATGCAATATAAATATTTGATATTGAGGAGTGGTTTATTCGATAATCAATTTATTTTTTTGTCTAGCCTAGGTATTATATCAAAATTAAAAAATTATTTATTTTTAATCAGTAGGTTGAAACTTAGACTACATTTAAATGGAAATATAGATGTTTTCTACTAACGTATTAAACTAATATTGAAATTTGGCATTAGAAGGTCGATAAACAAAAATGATTAATTAAAGCAATTATTAAACTGTTTTGTACTTTAGAGACGAAATCCCAACACCAGTCTGTTCCTTTGCGGTAGACAGGAAGGCCCTTAAGTACCTTTTAGATATGAAACTATCATTATTATTGTTAATAAAATTAAAACACTTATATAATACAGGGGTTAACAAATTTAGCATGTTAATACTACAACTTATAGGGACCATGTAATAAATATTCTGGTTCTGGTGTGTTCTTGCGAAAGGAAGACCATGTCCCTCAAATACAAAAATAATATTTTTTTTCAATATTCTGGACAGAAGAGTCCATGTCTGAGAGGTCTCGATTTCCTCGTGTGAGAAGCCACGCGCCCAAGATGATCAAGATCAGAATATTGATCAAATAAAGACATGATGCTGTAGACTTACTTCGTAGACTCAATTGAACCTAGAGGAATTTGGTTTTATTGGGTTTAAGACCTAAAATCTAACAATATTGGAATGGTTTCACTGGGATGGATCAGGAGCGGATCTTCTATGGCAGAAAAGGTAAGTTTGTGAAAGTTGAATAAATGGTAGCAATATGCATGAGATTGCAGCTGTAAATATTAAATTAAGATCATGTCGGCTAGTTTTTTTTAAAAAACTGTTGTTAAAGTTCTTAAATGTCATATGTATAAATATCTATTCGATGAGGCTAAAAACCGGGACCCCAGTACTATGCCATACTGTTAATCACAAAACATAATAATATTGAAGAGTTGTATTCTATTTCTTCTACATAAACAGAGCAGGTGGATTCGGCCTGTGAGGATGTTAGCATATTCTACTTGAAATTTTCTCATCCTCATGTTAAGTGAGTCATATATTGGTAAGATTATCTTATTCAGTTAGAAAGTCATAAATGGTTTGCAAGAAATAACGCTAATGCATTTATAATCTAAAATTTAAACTACATTTCCATTTCATGCAAAATTTGGCAACGCCTGGTATCGTATTAAATAATGCAACTATTATATTCAATTTACTTGGTATATGATTTATTTGTCTTGGTTAGTTTTGCCTTTGTGTATGTGTGTGTGTGGGAGAGGGGTCCTTTAAAAAAAACCTTTGCGAAAAAGAGTAATTTTGTGTGTTTTAAATTATCATTTTACTGGACACACCAATTCTATAATACAAAGCATCGTGAAAATGGACCTACTGCAAAAGATACGGAAATTTATTCAAAGAACCCATGGTCATTGTAATCACATATTAATCTTTTCTATTGTGATTCATTTTCCTTTTATTTTATTTCCTCAAAAATAAATAATTTATTCCAATTCCAAGATGCTATCTATCTGAATGTCTGAATCACCATCCTCTTATACAATTTAGAAGGGCGGAAAAATCACTTTATTATAATTATTACGATTTATTCATACCTGTTGTTATACCTACAACCTACGTATATTTTTCTTTGTGGAGGTTCAGCACATAGCGAATTCCAGTAGCTCAGAAACATTTTAGCAATATATAATACAGGTTGTTTAAGAAGTCATCAATATTATTTTCTTTGAAATTGATACAGGTCCATATATCACATTTGATCAAAATCGCAAGAATGCAAGAGTTATGTCGAGCACAAGAAATTGACCAAAGATTTGACGAACACGAAACTAATATACACCAAGTCCAATCGGGATTTTTATTCCGACCCCCGGTTTATTTCGACCATGTGGAGCCGCTGCTTTCAACTGTCTTTCTACAAATTCTGTTTTTTAGATGTGGTACTGAATCACATCTTTGATAGAATGTAGCTACTTAGCTAGGATGAATGAAACAATGTATGGGTCAATTTTTTGCGCTTCTATAACCTGGAACATAGTGTTTTTCATAATGTTTTTCACCGAACCAATCAGTTGATTAATCTTGAGCGGGCTTTACTGTGTTCTCGGCGGTTCGAGCCGGAAATAATAAAAAAATATTATATCAATGTAACAACATTTCTCACATCTATCACAATACAATTCGACCATATTCTGGAGTGATACTTTTGGGACCGGGGCCGTCTCTGCGTGGATGTCGTCAACAACGGAACTAATTTTTTTCCAGGTTTAAGAAACACAATATTCGATTGGAATTTTTCTTAAACATCTGCATGAATTGAAAACTAAATCTATATATATAAAAGAGAAACACACTCACTTAACACTCATCGCGATTTCTCCGCACTGGTACGTGCTAGGAGGCTGAAATTTGGCATGTAGGTCGCACTTAGGTCTTAGATGCGNCAATTCGGAAATATTTTCTTCCCGAATATTTATTATGTGCCTATTTCTATCTAATTTTAATCTGTTTCATTTGATATATACACGTAATTTGAAAGTTAACTACAATTCGGAATTATTTTCTTCCCGAATATTTAATTTGAAAGTTACCACAATTCGGAAATATTTTCTTCCCGAATATTTATTATGTGCCTATTTCTATCTAATTTTAATCTGTTTCATTTGATATATACACGTAATTTGAAAGTTAACTACAATTCGGAATTATTTTCTTCCCGAATATTTAATTTGAAAGTTACCACAATTCGGAAATATTTTCTTCCCGAATATTTATTATGTGCCTATTTCTATCTAATTTTAATCTGTTTCATTTGATATATACACGTAATTTGAAAGTTAACTACAATTCGGAATTATTTTCTTCCCGAATATTTAATTTGAAAGTTACCACAATTCGGAAATATTTTCTTCCCGAATATTTATTATGTGCCTATTTCTATCTAATTTTAATCTGTTTCATTTGATATATACACGTAATTTGAAAGTTAACTACAATTCGGAATTATTTTCTTCCCGAATATTTAATTTGAAAGTTACCACAATTCGGAAATATTTTCTTCCCGAATATTTATTATGTGCCTATTTCTATCTAATTTTAATCTGTTTCATTTGATATATACACGTAATTTGAAAGTTAACTACAATTCGGAATTATTTTCTTCCCGAATATTTAATTTGAAAGTTACCACAATTCGGAAATATTTTCTTCCCGAATATTTATTATGTGCCTATTTCTATCTAATTTTAATCTGTTTCATTTGATATATACACGTAATTTGAAAGTTAACTACAATTCGGAATTATTTTCTTCCCGAATATTTAATTTGAAAGTTACCACAATTCGGAAATATTTTCTTCCCGAATATTTATTATGTGCCTATTTCTATCTAATTTTAATCTGTTTCATTTGATATATACACGTAATTTGAAAGTTAACTACAATTCGGAATTATTTTCTTCCCGAATATTTAATTTGAAAGTTACCACAATTCGGAAATATTTTCTTCCCGAATATTTATTATGTGCCTATTTCTATCTAATTTTAATCTGTTTCATTTGATATATACACGTAATTTGAAAGTTAACTACAATTCGGAATTATTTTCTTCCCGAATATTTAATTTGAAAGTTACCACAATTCGGAAATATTTTCTTCCCGAATATTTATTATGTGCCTATTTCTATCTAATTTTAATCTGTTTCATTTGATATATACACGTAATTTGAAAGTTAACTACAATTCGGAATTATTTTCTTCCCGAATATTTAATTTGAAAGTTACCACAATTCGGAAATATTTTCTTCCCGAATATTTATTATGTGCCTATTTCTATCTAATTTTAATCTGTTTCATTTGATATATACACGTAATTTGAAAGTTAACTACAATTCGGAATTATTTTCTTCCCGAATATTTAATTTGAAAGTTACCACAATTCGGAAATATTTTCTTCCCGAATATTTATTATGTGCCTATTTCTATCTAATTTTAATCTGTTTCATTTGATATATACACGTAATTTGAAAGTTAACTACAATTCGGAATTATTTTCTTCCCGAATATTTAATTTGAAAGTTACCACAATTCGGAAATATTTTCTTCCCGAATATTTATTATGTGCCTATTTCTATCTAATTTTAATCTGTTTCATTTGATATATACACGTAATTTGAAAGTTAACTACAATTCGGAATTATTTTCTTCCCGAATATTTAATTTGAAAGTTACCACAATTCGGAAATATTTTCTTCCCGAATATTTATTATGTGCCTATTTCTATCTAATTTTAATCTGTTTCATTTGATATATACACGTAATTTGAAAGTTAACTACAATTCGGAATTATTTTCTTCCCGAATATTTAATTTGAAAGTTACCACAATTCGGAAATATTTTCTTCCCGAATATTTATTATGTGCCTATTTCTATCTAATTTTAATCTGTTTCATTTGATATATACACGTAATTTGAAAGTTAACTACAATTCGGAATTATTTTCTTCCCGAATATTTAATTTGAAAGTTACCACAATTCGGAAATATTTTCTTCCCGAATATTTATTATGTGCCTATTTCTATCTAATTTTAATCTGTTTCATTTGATATATACACGTAATTTGAAAGTTAACTACAATTCGGAATTATTTTCTTCCCGAATATTTAATTTGAAAGTTACCACAATTCGGAAATATTTTCTTCCCGAATATTTATTATGTGCCTATTTCTATCTAATTTTAATCTGTTTCATTTGATATATACACGTAATTTGAAAGTTAACTACAATTCGGAATTATTTTCTTCCCGAATATTTAATTTGAAAGTTACCACAATTCGGAAATATTTTCTTCCCGAATATTTATTATGTGCCTATTTCTATCTAATTTTAATCTGTTTCATTTGATATATACACGTAATTTGAAAGTTAACTACAATTCGGAATTATTTTCTTCCCGAATATTTAATTTGAAAGTTACCACAATTCGGAAATATTTTCTTCCCGAATATTTATTATGTGCCTATTTCTATCTAATTTTAATCTGTTTCATTTGATATATACACGTAATTTGAAAGTTAACTACAATTCGGAATTATTTTCTTCCCGAATATTTAATTTGAAAGTTACCACAATTCGGAAATATTTTCTTCCCGAATATTTATTATGTGCCTATTTCTATCTAATTTTAATCTGTTTCATTTGATATATACACGTAATTTGAAAGTTAACTACAATTCGGAATTATTTTCTTCCCGAATATTTAATTTGAAAGTTACCACAATTCGGAAATATTTTCTTCCCGAATATTTATTATGTGCCTATTTCTATCTAATTTTAATCTGTTTCATTTGATATATACACGTAATTTGAAAGTTAACTACAATTCGGAATTATTTTCTTCCCGAATATTTAATTTGAAAGTTACCACAATTCGGAAATATTTTCTTCCCGAATATTTATTATGTGCCTATTTCTATCTAATTTTAATCTGTTTCATTTGATATATACACGTAATTTGAAAGTTAACTACAATTCGGAATTATTTTCTTCCCGAATATTTAATTTGAAAGTTACCACAATTCGGAAATATTTTCTTCCCGAATATTTATTATGTGCCTATTTCTATCTAATTTTAATCTGTTTCATTTGATATATACACGTAATTTGAAAGTTAACTACAATTCGGAATTATTTTCTTCCCGAATATTTAATTTGAAAGTTACCACAATTCGGAAATATTTTCTTCCCGAATATTTATTATGTGCCTATTTCTATCTAATTTTAATCTGTTTCATTTGATATATACACGTAATTTGAAAGTTAACTACAATTCGGAATTATTTTCTTCCCGAATATTTAATTTGAAAGTTACCACAATTCGGAAATATTTTCTTCCCGAATATTTATTATGTGCCTATTTCTATCTAATTTTAATCTGTTTCATTTGATATATACACGTAATTTGAAAGTTAACTACAATTCGGAATTATTTTCTTCCCGAATATTTAATTTGAAAGTTACCACAATTCGGAAATATTTTCTTCCCGAATATTTATTATGTGCCTATTTCTATCTAATTTTAATCTGTTTCATTTGATATATACACGTAATTTGAAAGTTAACTACAATTCGGAATTATTTTCTTCCCGAATATTTAATTTGAAAGTTACCACAATTCGGAAATATTTTCTTCCCGAATATTTATTATGTGCCTATTTCTATCTAATTTTAATCTGTTTCATTTGATATATACACGTAATTTGAAAGTTAACTACAATTCGGAATTATTTTCTTCCCGAATATTTAATTTGAAAGTTACCACAATTCGGAAATATTTTCTTCCCGAATATTTATTATGTGCCTATTTCTATCTAATTTTAATCTGTTTCATTTGATATATACACGTAATTTGAAAGTTAACTACAATTCGGAATTATTTTCTTCCCGAATATTTAATTTGAAAGTTACCACAATTCGGAAATATTTTCTTCCCGAATATTTATTATGTGCCTATTTCTATCTAATTTTAATCTGTTTCATTTGATATATACACGTAATTTGAAAGTTAACTACAATTCGGAATTATTTTCTTCCCGAATATTTAATTTGAAAGTTACCACAATTCGGAAATATTTTCTTCCCGAATATTTATTATGTGCCTATTTCTATCTAATTTTAATCTGTTTCATTTGATATATACACGTAATTTGAAAGTTAACTACAATTCGGAATTATTTTCTTCCCGAATATTTAATTTGAAAGTTACCACAATTCGGAAATATTTTCTTCCCGAATATTTATTATGTGCCTATTTCTATCTAATTTTAATCTGTTTCATTTGATATATACACGTAATTTGAAAGTTAACTACAATTCGGAATTATTTTCTTCCCGAATATTTAATTTGAAAGTTACCACAATTCGGAAATATTTTCTTCCCGAATATTTATTATGTGCCTATTTCTATCTAATTTTAATCTGTTTCATTTGATATATAAACATAATTTGAAAGTTAACCACAATTCAGGAATATTTTCTTCCCAAATATTTATTATGTGTCTAATTAAATGATCTTAAACCAGAATTTAAAAGGGAATTCTACAAAGAGAAACTTTAAATAAACAACAAGAAGCAGAAACCATTCGGAACACAAAAAGACCAGGTAGGTATTTAAATTAAATTTCAAACAATAAAACATAAACCCCGCTTGTCAGATTTGAATTATACTAATATCTGTTGTTTAAATTATTGAAAAAATAAAATATTATCATTTCAAATATTGGATTTCTGTGAATATTTTGTGTTTGTTGTATTTTGTAAATCAGACAAGCAGAATTTGCCAAATCGCTATGAATTAGTTTTGACATTATGTATTAGGGTTTCCTTTCATTATTAATTAATATTTTTATTAGATTTTTTTCTATTGGATCTTGCAAAACACAATGCTATTACATTTTATAACTTCTTTTCTTACTATATTATAATGACTGGCATGATTCTGTGGGCTCATGTCAATTATTAGTCCCCTAAAATAGCTGTATGACGTCAATTAAAATCTTCATCAAGCATCAACTTATATCAGTCATGTGTATACCATTGATTATGATGATGCCATCCATTGAATCAATTATTTAATTTGAATAATAATCTTCGCAAATATCTTGAACTTTTAGCCAATTATGTGATCAGCCCGAAGGCTGTAAACACAGACTGTAGTTTAGAAGAACACGTTTGATAAAAATTATGAATTTTTTCCTCATTAAAATTTTGTAATAGAATAGTTGAAAGTAATTGAAGTGAGAAACAATTCAACAGAATTCCTGAAATACTCTTCGTTGTGTTAGAGTTCCCTAACAGATCATAAGGGTGCTGACATATAGCTGCACACTTAATTATCTTATTTCATAACATACATCTTTGGAAAAACAAACTGCAGCCATACTTTTACTCGCTGAGGGAACTCGCATAAGAACATGTGTTTGTTTTTATTTGCATACATGCAAAGATGTGTGCTATGCTCAGTGGCGGATTTAAACTTTCGCCGTCCCTAGGCAATTTAAAACTTGACGCCCCTATTTTGACAAGAAATGCGATCGTTAGTGCTTGTATGCGCAAGCATAAAACAATGCTCGAAATCTCATTCATTTTATTTCAATTATTACAGCAGGTACTCGTCAAAAACCTCTCCTTTCGACACTTACATTTACAGGTCTTTGCGTCTTGACTGTGTAAAACTGAGAAAAATGTATAAACATAGACTCTATTTTCATTAAAGCTAAATCCATATTTATGTTGCTCCATATGTTGCCGCCCCTAAATTCTGCGCGCTTGGCCATGACCTATGTTGCTTGCATGCTAAATCCTCCACTGGCTATGGTATAAGATAAGTGAGTATTCGGATAATTGAGAGCACCCTATTATACTAAAGCTTTATCCTCAAGAAATTTAAGTTTCATCTTCCTGATGATTAAAAATTATAATATATTTAACAAACATCATAATTGAAAACAACATATCGCTTTAGAATCAAAATTGCCTCCCTGAAAGATATTCCCAATCTTATTTGCTGTGTTAGAGAATAAGAAGAAACATGTAACAAAGTTCTAATGGATACATGAGTATCTCAAATAATAAGTGAGAGGAAGCAAATCATGTTAAGGATTAGCCAGTCTCTTTTTAATTTGTCAAAAATCAAATAATAATAAAACCACAACAAAACTAACATATGTTTTTAAATACATTTAATAGATTAATAGCCAACCATAAAAAATCAATTTGTATCCAATCTAACTAATCTGTTGTGCTATTTTAACATGGGTACCTATATCTTTTCTGGTCAAAAAGAAAAAGTTCATATTTTTTTTAATGGGTAGGTACAAAAAGTTGATTCATTTTCTAATGCTTTTTACAGTATTGAGTAGGAAAAACTTGCAGTTCCCATAATTTATATTATCTTGATCTGATCTACATTTATATTATCATAGACTATTTGGATCAATTCGCGTATTTAGTACTTCATCACGTTTAGCAATGCATAATCCTTTTATCTAATGAACTAATATTTTTTGTGAATTTGTGAGTAAAGTAGTAGGTATATTTTACCTCTTTAATATATTATACTAATATTTTGAAGGGGTAAAATTTGTTTGTGTAGGGTTGATCTCTGGAAATATTTAAAAAGGTTCTAATTTATCCAGCGTGGAAATGCTGTGTCTTGGAAAGATATTGCATAAGAATCTGAACTAATATTAAAAGTATCTTTGTTAGCTACGTTTTAATGACTAAAGATCTGAGTTCTGGACCGATTTTGTGGTAGAGGGGCAAACACGCTGTAGATGAAGGGGTTTTTAGCACACATTCTTATATTATTCCATCGAGGTATAATTAAATATATTACCACATGTTGAATGTTAAAGTCATTGTTTAGTGAAGTTTAATGTTTGTTTCCTTGTGAATGACTTAATTCATAAGAAGCAGTAACTAAATACAAGATTAAAATTAGCAACAAAATATTTTCATTGTGCAGAATTTGAATGACATATTTTTTTAACAAGTTTAATGCAAACACAATGGAGGTGAAATAATTATTCAGTTTAAGAAACTGGTTTGGTACTTGATCATTGTTAAAAAATAGTGGATTTTGGCAGTGTTTAACCTAAAACAACATACGACACCCCATCAAACGCGCCCTTGATTTTTAGAATAGATCACGCGGAGCAGTATTATGCTTGAATTGAAATTTTGTAATCGAAAGATAATTACGTTTTCTATCAATTTATTCAATGGAAACGTGAAAATTAATTACCAAATTAATAATTATTTCATTCACACTATGACACACATACACACACAAAGGGATACAGCACGACCTGTCACCTAAATGTTTCTAGTGAATTTTCTATTAAAAATTTCAATGACAGCTCTAATTTATGATTCCGATTTTTGTTTATATTAAATAGACTCCACATTTGCTGAATGCTTTATGATATTAGATATTGAAGTTGTAATCACTTGGGATTAAGTTGAAGTTTTAGTAAACAACATGTTGTTATGAAGTGCGAGTGATTTGTGTTGGATTGGATTTCATTTGATGAAAGAGATAAAAATCAAAATGTGGTTAATTTTCGGTTTAAGTATCAAATGAATAGCACTTGACTTGTTAAAAATAAAATCTCGTTTTGACACTCCCAGTAATTTTAAATTCCAGTTTTTGTTTGTAAAATTTTTAATTTTTATTACTTTTGAACACATTTTGTTTCTTGTAGTTAAGTTCGATTAAAACGCAAACATTGTATCTTGTTAGGATGTCATTTTTCCCCCATGTTTCCGGACACCATGTCAGACATCAATGAACAGGGTTGCTGATTTTATACAGGGTGATATTAGCGACGCGGAGGTCGTAGTTATCATACAAAAGTACAGATCAAAAATGTTCTTAAATGTCCCAAGAATTTAATTGGTGCCATTCTGAACGAAGAATTAATGTCTGATTGATCAAAACAAAAAAAGATTATACAATAAAAATATCGAATAATGATGAAGTGGTACCAAGATGTTGCGAACTCAATATGACCCGGCCTCATGTCTTGTTCCCGGTCATTTTGGGTCTTGAAGCTATACCATGTACAATGATTAAAAAAATGATTTAGTTATCAATAAAGAATCAAACCTTAAATTTCGTGAACTATCTAATTACAAATTGATATCTTCCCACCTTATTTACAATAGGAATGATACATTTCTTCTCTAAATACAACAACATACGGAACGGAGAATGCAAAATGATGTTAAAAAGCAATAAAATAATAATAATAATTTAGATATCAATGAATAATCAAAGCTTAAATTTCGTGAACTATCTAATTACAAATTGATATCTTCCCACCTTATTTACAATAGGAATGATACATTTCTTCTCTAAATGCAACAACATACGGAACGGAGAATGCAAAATGATGTTCATTTATTATGCTCTATCTGAGATGCAGTGTTAAAAAAGTCACCTGTTGAGGTGAAAAACGTAATAACATGCATGCGACAATGAAAAATATTAATTGGATTCTTTCCCAGAAAGCATGTACAAATGTACATTGTACAACATGGTTTCGCAATAGATTCAAAATGTTTTCTGTTTTTCTTTCATATCTTCTCCTCACCTTCTCGGGAACAGAAATTATTATAAATTTTAAACACAAAAGAATTTAAATGGTTCTCTCCATATTTCAAAGCTATTTTTTAAACTCTAATTATATTTGCATACAATTTTTTCAGGGTTCCGTAGACGAATGATTAAACAGGAACTCTATTACTAATCCATTGATGTCAGTCAAATGATTTTATCGCAAGAACAGAAAGGGACTATCCTTTTCTGTTCTTGCGATGCCTAGTACCAGGATGAAATTTTCATATATTTAATTTTTTGTGGGCCTAATCGCATTGAAGAAAAGAATTCCTAATTACGGAAACCAGTAATATTTTTTGACGTCTCCGTGATCGAATGTCATGCAGGGTCAAAATTTTGAGTCGAAGGTTTGACTCAAACCTTTGAGAAAGTTTTTATTCTAATTTTTCACTTTTTTTGGTTGTTACTTAACATTTTGAGTAACGCAATAGGAAAAAGTCGTAGCATTAGGTTGCAAATGTAGCATAGTGATATTGGAATGTTAGATATGATTTCAACTAAATGATTTTAATTTGATTCCGCTGCGAACATTTTTCAAATAAAAATAAGTAGGCATTATTCATACAAGATTATATATTTGAATTATTAATGATGCGATAAACTGAGCTGATACATTCTGTATATCTAAAGTTTTTCTTGTGACTTAGCTAATACATTCTGTGTATCTTAAGTCCAGACGAAAGCCGTGTTTTTATATGTGACATCAAATTAGAAGATGGTAAAAATTAAATATAAAAATAAGAAATTAACAATACGTAATTAAAATTAACGCATTTGATTCATAATAAACTTGACCTTTCATTTTACGATAACATTAACCCTCAAACTGGGTCTCACATCACCCTGTCTTAGTTGTGCTTATCACTTTTGTTAGATATTGTGTGATAATACGAGTCATATAACTAGGAGCTCAATATTTATCTCTGGAGGTGAGCTCAATAATTTCTGAGATTAGAGTGGTCTTAATTTGAGTATAGCTTCAAAATAATGGAAGCAATGGAAGAGGATAATTAATGTGGTCCTTTTTGAAGAATGCAAAAAATACTGAACTAGAATTGAAAATAAAAAATAGTTTATCTGGCCAGAGTGGAATTTACACATTATTCCAATAATATTCAGGAATAAATTCTTTTAAGATTGTTCTGTTTTTCAAGCTAAACAAAGATTGTAGAAATATCTCATTTAATTCGAAGGGTTAATTGAAGTTTTTATAAAATTAAGGTAACTAATTAGCAAACTATGTTTGAACTGAGAATGCATTCAATTAACCTCTTTGTCTAATGCATACATTTCATAATGAAGCTTGTTCATGGCTGCCTGCAATAATCTCAACTTAAACACACCTCAATATCAGCACTATTTGCAACATTAACCAGACGAAGGGCGGAATTCATAGTCATTCCTCAATTGAAGATTTTCTTGACTTGAGAAAGTAAATAGTAAAATTATCACTAGAGTTAAATTTTCA
Source organism: Pachypsylla venusta (assembly GCA_012654025.1). Classification (NCBI taxonomy): domain Eukaryota; kingdom Metazoa; phylum Arthropoda; class Insecta; order Hemiptera; family Aphalaridae; genus Pachypsylla; species Pachypsylla venusta. The sequence continues at coordinate 21,613,935 of CM022885.1, forward strand.
ATTCATAAACAATTTTTTTTTTTTTTTTTTTCTCGAGTGAAATATTTTCTTGGGGAAAAATCTTACTTCACTCCAAAGTAGGATTAGATGAGTATTGAACTGGCATTACTGCAAATCTAACAGTGAATATTTATGGAAAAATAAATACTCAAGGGTTCCCTTGAGGAAGATTTTTTTACTCAGTCATTTAATTTACTCGGTCATTTCATAGTGACCTCACTTGAGTTTTGACTTGAGAAAATCTCAAGTCAACTTTTATTTACGTTACCTCTGATAATATTTATAAACTAAACTTTTTTAATAATTAAGGCAGATAAAATATTATATCTTCACTTGACTATAAAAATTAAAGCTGACTAGTTTCGTGCTCTCCTGAGCACATCTTGGGAGCTAGGTTGATCGAAGAAAGAGAGTTTAAGAAGAAGAGAGTGAGAGTATGTTTATTTTTGTGTGTGTTACTGCAATTCCTCTGGCAATCGGAAAACGAGAGATCATTCGATCGTAAAAGAAATACAGTAACACAATTTTTTTTTTATCTGATAAGTTCAAATTTTTCATTGGATTCAAGCTGATTATTAAATATTGTTCGGCCACTTTCGACTGTTTTTGTTATCTCTAGGGTTTCGTAGAGTGCTAGTTTGAATGCATTTATTTACTGGTCTAGAGTGGAGAACGTTTGTATTGCATGCAAACACAGGTATTTTGTATGTTGCAAAACCGCTTTTTTTTTGGATGTTTATTATTTACAGAGGCATAGTGATCCTCTATTCTGGTCGAGATGGAGCGCGAAATTTTCCCAATATATTCGCCGTGGTTGGGGACCGATATTTTGTAAACGCTGCTTTTATCGATGGGTCTTATTTTATCTTTTTGGTTGTATAAGAGATCTCACAAAAAAATATCATTGAAAAAAGGCCAAGTTCCACTTACTGAACCAAAAAAATCTGCCTATGAAAGTAGTGATATCTATTATTGGGGCCAAGTTTATCCCACACTTAAATTTATTGTTGCACGTTCTTCTGTTTCAATTCTCTTAAAGTAATACCGACTTCACACTTGGTGAGTTTTTTCTAAGGAGATTCGTAAAATACTAACTTTTTACAAACTGGCTAAGTGTAAAGTCGGTATTACTTTAAGAGAATTGAGACAGAAGAACGTGCAATTATAAATTTAAGTGCGGGATATACAGCAGCAACAATAAACTTGGCCCCAATATAGATATCACTACTTTCATAGGCAGATTTTTTTGGTTGAATAAGTGGAACTTGGTCTTTTTTCAATGATAATTTTTTGTGAGATATCAATACTTTTTGTAAAGATTAGTATATGTAACTGATTATTTAGCCGTTTTTCCTTCATTTCTTCTTCTTCTCGATTACACAACATATCGGAAACCATGATATTTCTGTGTAAACCGTCCAATAAGATCTAACACCAAAGTATTAATGAAGTAGGTAATATGCCCCACAATGCAAATAAAAACAGAAATATTTATAGTGTATCTTCTTCCCTGAAGTTATAACACTGAGAGTTGAATTTTGATCTTTGCGGATTCATTTGAATTTAACTCTCTCTACCTTCATGCAAAATTTCAGCGTCTTAGCAGTTGAAATTAATTTCGTGCATTTTCTTCCCTGAAGCGGAACCGTTTAGGTGCACTGGTAGTTAAAGAATGAATATATTTATTTTCCATTTAATTGCATGAAAAAATCTTCCTTCATGCAAGATATCAGCGTACTACCAGTTTAAACTAGTTTTCGTGCACCTCCTTCCCTAAAGCGGAACCGTTTTGGAGCACCCACAGTGAAAGAGTTCGAATATAAATTATTTCCTGCTTAATTGCATGTAAGTATCTAACTTTATGCAAGATTTCAGTGTTTTATCAGTTAAAACTACATTACAATACGTTGAATTGTCTTCCCTAAAGCGACATCGTTTTGGAGCACTTAGAGTTAAAAAGTTCAAATTTTCGGATTTTTCCCTTTAATTGGATGTCAATTGCTAACTTCATGCAAAATTTCAGCGCTCTAAGTATACGGGAAGTGTCTCAAACTTATGATGATGGGTGAATCAGTCAATATGTCAGTCAGTCAGTGAGTATCCAAAAGTGCAAACTTTGAAATTACTTATCTCCTGCCTGGGTTAGCATTAACTTTTTCAATTTATTCTGTAATATTGTACTATACTACGGTATGTATGTTCAAAATTTCAATGACCTATCCCCTGTAGAACAGGATATCTGACGGTGTGAAAAACCTGGTGAATTGCTTCGTGTAAAGATACACTGGTGTTTTCTGGAACTTGGCCTGGCGCACTGCCGTTTGCTCAGATTTTTGATATTATTTGGATTATAGAATGTTATTTTTACTTTTTTATTATGCTTTTAGTAGTTGTTTACTAAACGTAAATTATGAGAAAAATTTGAGTTTCTTCTTTTGATGAAGGAAGTTATGACCTTAGATATCCTTTTCAACCCGAATTCTTTGAAAGCAAATGTTATCCCTAACTACGTATACGTAAAAACAAACCTCAAAATTTCAACGATTTACACCATTCATTTGCAAAAATAATTATAAAACAAGAAATTAAACATAAATACAAGCCGATATTCTCAATCAACTTATGTATGTTCAATTACAACTTATGAACAAATGCCATCCTGTAGAATTCGATACGAAAAACGACAAACTTAACTATTATCTCCAATAAATTATACAAGAAAAAAGAACAAATATTTAAGAAAACAGATCACCCGAAAAAGAAGTATCTTAAACACCCTCCTCTTCGACAATCAGTTTTTTCTGACCGCCATAATTTTAAAGAACGCGTTGTGAACCTTTCTAAAATATCCTTAAATCCAGAGGAAATCTCATTACTGGAAAAAGGTTCCAAATACTGTCCTTCATCTATAAATCTGAAGAGAGACACCGAAACCCTCATCATTGATATCAACGCTGCTTGTGCCACCACAAAATCGAAATATGAAGCAGTAAAAAAAGCTGGAACAATCAACTGACTAAACTAAATACAGAAAATAGAGTCATCAAAAATATGCAAGAGAAGTTTAAATCCGCCGATATTATAGTCACTTGAGCCGACAAAAGTAATAGTATCGTGCTAATAGATAAAACAAAATACTTAGAAAAAGTAAACAACTTTATAATAAAAGAAAATGCTACTGAAATTAAAGACCCAACAGCAAAATTCGAAAAAGATTCAAGATCATATCTTAAAATTGATGGTATAAAACTTTTTCCAAACCCCAAAATCCTTATCAATAAAAATCCTCATCCTCCAAGACTTTATGGGACTGCTAACCCTTGCATTGCCAAGGGGGGGGCGGGTACAAAGTACCCGCGTTTTAGCAAAAAGCTTATAGTAATCAATTTATGATACTTATTTTAATGAGACCTTTAATAATTGTCACAAACAATATTTTCCTCATAGTATATAAGACAAAAGTAATAGTATTGCGCTAATATCAATAAAAATCTCCACCTTTACTACGTAATGTAAATACGTAGTAAAGATCCATTTTGTCTAAGGGATGATATTGAAGCCAAATTTTGGGCGCGGGTAATGCATGTAACCAATACATTGATTGTCTAAAACTACGATTAAAAGCTATCATAAATTGTCTAAAGTGTCTAAAATGTCTAATTATATATCACCTGCAAGAAATAAGTGTGTGTAAACACTGTCAAAAGACATTTGTCTGTGTGGGATGTCAGGAAGGACAAAGTTCTGGTTCAGAATAGATTTCCTAGGGTCTAGCGATTTTTTTTTTATTTTCATTTACATTATTTTATTCCTGGGATTTAATTTTATTTTTATGTAAGATAATAATTGATTTAGTTTATTTTTTTTTAGTTTATAATAAAGTAATAGCGACTTATTGTAATAAAAAAAATCATTTTATCCTTTATTTTGTTTGCGGGTACTTTGCCCCCCCCCCCCCTTGGCAATGCACGTAGCTGAATAGAGCTTGGCAATCCTAGGGTTAAGATCCATAAGGAATCTGATAACCCTTCCTATTCAAGATGTTCCAAGATGTTCCTATGCGGTGTCCAATAATAATTGTCTCTTCCTTTACCTCTCCCGCTTATCTCCTGGAATCCGAATTGGTCAGACTCTTTAAACTACATGTTAATTGGACACCGCAACACAGTATCAAAAATAGAACCGGGCTGATAAACTTGTTTGAAAACCTTACTACTCCACCTAATTCTTCCTTGATATTCCCGGACGTCAACAGCCACTTCTCGAAAATCCATGTCCCTTCTGCTGTCCAATAAATGTATAATATAATCGACCAACATTCCAACTTTTCCATTCCTGAAAATGTTCTTTTAAAAAGCTCTTACACTTGTCACCCAATTCAACTATTTTCAATTTAATCATAAAGTCTACCAACAAGACGAAGGCTGTAGTATGGGGTCTCCACTATCGCCCTTATTAGCTGAAATCTACAAGGACCAATTTGAGACAGAGTTATTCCAATCCAAATCTCCTCTCCTTAAAAACATACTCTTTTATAAAAGATATGTTGATGATATTTTCACAATTCTATCTCAACAGCTAATGACTTCCTTGCTCACATCAACTCACTGCATGACAACATAAAGTTTGATATTGAAATAGGTGGACTCAGTCTCAACTTTTTAGATGTGACAATAAGCTTGAATCAATCTACTAATTATTCCTTACCCTTCAAAATTTTCCGCAAATCTACTGTCACTAATTCCTGTATTCCTAACAATTCCTCACATCCCTATTCCCAGAAAATGGCTGTTTTTCGAGCATATTTCCACAGACTGTTAGAGGTCCCAATGAATAACGACGATTTCAAATATGCACTGCAAAACAATCATTCAAATAGCTGAAAATAATGGATACCCTGTTAAAACCATCATGAAATTATTCCACCAAATATCTCAAAAATACATCACCAAAAAATACTTATATAATTCTCATGATCATATCCCCTCAAATTCAGCATCATATCGTTCCCTCATATTCATTGGCAAACCATCTTATAAAGCGGCTAATATAATCGAAAAGCATAATAAAAAAGTAAAAATACCATTCTATAATCCAAATGATATCAAAAATCTCTTATACAACCAAAAAGATAAAATACCTGTTTTTGCATACAATACAAACGTTCTCCACTCTAGACCAGTAAATGAATGCATTTAAACTAGCACTCTACGAAACCCTAGAGATAACAAAAACAGTCGAAAGTGGCCGAACAATATTTAATAATCAGCTTGAATCCAATCAAAAATTTGAACTTATCAGATAAAAAAAAAGTGTTACTGTATTTCTTCGACGATCGGATGATCTCGTGTTTTCCGATAGCCAGAGGAATTACAGTAACACACACAAAAATAAGCATTCTCTCTCCCTCTGTCTGTCCCTGTCCCTCTCTCTCTCTCTCTCTCTCTCTCTTTCTTCTTCTTCTTCTTAAACTCTCAATCTTCGACCAACCTAGCTCCGATAATGTGCTCAGGAGAGCACGAAACTAGTCAGCTTTAAAAACTTTTTAATTTTTATAGTCAAGTGAAGATATAGTATTTTATCTGCCTTAATATGGTTTTACTTGACATAGTATCCCAATTCAACCAAATTTTTTAATAATATTTTACACAATTCTACATAATGGCATGGCCGTATAAATTTATCCTCACCATACAAAACATGGATTAGTATCTATAACATTGAATCATGGTCGTATAATATAAAACCAACCGTACAAAACATGAATTAGTGTTTATATCATAGTGACATACCTGTATAAACATAAGTATACAAAACATGGATTATAGTGTCTATATCATTGAGTCATGGCCGTATAATATTAAACCAACCGTACAAAACATGGATTAGTTTTTATATCATAGAGACATAGCTGTATAAACTTAACATAACTATAAAAACATGGATTAGTGTTTATATCATACAGACATGACCGCATAAACTTAACCTATCCATACAAAACATGGATTAGTGTTTATATCATAGAGACATGGCCGTATAAATTTAACCTAACCATAAAAAACATGGATTATCTGAGCGCACGGCAGTGCGCCAGGCCAAGTTCCAGAAAGCACCAGTGTATCTTTACACGAAGCAATTCACCAGGTTTTTCACACCGTCAGATATCCGGTTCTACAAGGGATAGATCTTTGAAATTTTGAAATTACATTCCGTAGTATAGTACAATACTACAGGATAAACTTCAAAAGTTAATTCTAACCCGGACGGGAGATACGTAATTTCAAAGTTTGCACTTTTGGATACTCACTGACTGACTGACTGACTGACTGACATATTGACTGATTCACTCATCATCAAAAGTTCATCATAAAGTAATACCGACTTTACACTTGGCCAGTTTGTAAAAAGGTAGTACAAGTATTTTACGAATCCCCTTAGAAAAAACTGACCAAATGTAAAGTCGGTATTACTTTAAGAGAATTGAGACAGAAAATTTAAGTGCGGGATAAACAGCAGCAACAATAAACTTGGCCCTAATAATAGATATCACTACTTTCATGGGCAGAATTTTTTGGTTGAATAAGTGGAACTTGGCCTTTTTTCAATGATAATTTTTTGTGAGATTGTATATATCATAAAGGCATGGCCGTATTATTGTAACCTAACTGTATTACACATGGATTAGTTTTAATATCATGGAGGCATGGCGGTATGAATAAAAGAATAGCCAAGGTAGTTTTGGCTGCGAAATTCAACCACAATTTCAAGATTACGCTCCCCCAAATTGGTACTTCTATATTTTGAAAATTTGAAGTGCTGCCATATAGAAAAAAATATCGATTTTTTAAAAATAATTTGAAGAAGAAAAAAATGTTTGAAACAACCTTAATAGCTAAGTTGTTAGAGAAACGAGTTATAATCTTGAGGGCTGTCGAACCCAAGCGTGGACTTAGAATTTGTCACATTATTCTATTTGATGGTGGCCGGACATACATAATAAATATGACAAGCAAGCGTGGACTTAGAATTTGTCACATTATTCTATTTGATGGTGGCCGGACATACATAAATATGACAAGTTTTTTTCCCCGTTATCACTCAATTACTTTGTCTGGTTTTGGAATTTTGCACTAGCTTAACAAAATTAAATTATTTTATTTCGTGTTTGTTTCTGTTTAGTATTGGAATCAGCTTCATCAAAACAATTGAGTAGTCAAACTAAAGGCTACAATAAATGACAATGTTAAAAGGCTAAAATTTGATTGGAATACTCGGAGATTGCACAATTGCCGTGACACTGTGATTAATACTTAAATTCGATGAAATTTTGTACATTAAAATTATCTAAAGTAAATAAATATCACATGAAATGTGATATCAGCAAAGATTTTAGAACATTCTACAAGTTTTCTTAAGTGATTTATTTGGTTTCACACCTCTGGACTCAGGTTGTGGTTTGTGCAGTAGTAAGTGGCTGACATTTAATTACATTGACTAGACACTTCACAGGTGTTTCACTTCCAACAACTTTATATTGTTAAGATCAAGGTATCTTGTATCTCTTACATACCTACCGACCATTTGTTTTGACGATTAAATGCAAGTTGGACTCGCATATAATGGGTTCCATACAGTCATCATGTATCGGGTTAGGTTCGCTAATATAATAAAGCTATAGGGAATTTAGTCGTGCCTAAGAATATAAAGATTTAGAGGAAATATCAAGCAGCTTATGGTTATGAACCTCATTTCAATAGTCACGTGACTTAAACTGATGCATTAAAATGCCTGATTTCAGAGTAGAAGAGCGGTTTTATCTGTCATGCTTTCTTTAATTAACATTTAAGTAAAATCAAGGTTTTTGGCTTCCCATCGTGTTACGAGTATTAGGTTTTTGAAAATAACTGTCTTTGAATTAAGTTATCAAAACAATCTTTCTTCAGTCAACACTGTCTTCTGACCGTCTGTTCGAAACTGAAAAAGAGCTGAAATATAAACAAAATATTAATACAGAAAATTTGGCAGGCGTTACAAATCAGGTTAAACCATGACAATAGTAATGCTATAGAATCGCTCTTTCCTTTGAAAAAATATTAATGCTCGTCTTAATGTGTTATTTTATGTTCCACTTTGATTCGAACCTATCACAGAAATCTATCAGCTGAACTTTGCAGGCTGTTGATATTAAAGCTATGACAGTACGTTATCTTTTAATTTCAATGATAGCTTAGTTCCTGAGACAGAATCGCGTGGCATTAGGATTCCGTTGGCATTATGTGGGTATGCAGAACCACAAAAAGTAAAAATAAATATTCTTAGTAATGATACCTACACTCGTAGCCCTCAGTGGACCTTGCCCAAATATACGGGTAATAAGTCGGGTAAAGTTGAAAAAAAGTGAAATTTGATGTCAAACAATTTTTGATAAATAATACCAAAAGTAAATAAATTTTAAATAATGACAAGGACCCCCAGAAGTGACCAACCAAACGAGCAATTATTATTTTAGATCTTATAACCAATAAACATTTTGACAAATTGTCCAACTCTGCAATGAGGAATATTTTAATCATATAAGCAAGGGCGTAGCCAGCATCTGGCCTAGGGGGGGGCAACTGAGATCTTCATGTGTTGGGAGGGGGGGGGGTCGAAAAAAGTAAATCGTTACTTATTTAATAATAAACCCCCAGGGGTGACTGATGATTAAGTTATTGGGGAGGGGCGACCCCAGGGCCCGAGCAAGTGGTTGATGATCCCTGAATAGTTACAAGTATCAGTAACGTCCCAGGAAGTAGTGTGTAACATTTTAATACCACATGACCATCAACTGCGATCTCCCAATGGAGAAAAAACGATTTTCATTAAGACCTCAGCAAAACGGACAGCACCAGGACACCTCTGGAGCCACCGCTAGAAGTGGTCGCAGGGAGACAGAAGAATGCGGCAGACTGCGACCGGGGTACCGGAAAACAATCAAAATGGCGACACAAATGATAACAGTCAAAATACATCCCGAAGGACTGTGACTGCTAGGAGTGCTTCTCAGTTAGGCAGTGTCTTATTACCTGAGACCACCTTAGCAGGTAAAAACGAGTGTGTATGAAGTGGACCCAAGATATTAACATATACATCATGCGCACATATTACTATATCACACGACCCAAAACAGACTCAACAGCTTTCCGCCAAAAAGTACACCAGTAGAATACCCCAAAGTTACGATTACTGAACAAAGAATTGAAATCAAAAACAAACTATTGTCAACAACAAACTTTTAACCGATGAA